>OX243817.1:24977800-25107882 GCA_945859605.1 Lumbricus rubellus
TAACTATCGTCACCATTTCCAATCTGCCCCTGCTCCGACTCATTTGACGTGGCTGTCACTGCAGTGGAGTTCATGAAAAATCTATCCAGTTTTGGAATAGACGAAACGCTATTTCTTTCCCTGTCAGCGCGTTCTTTCGCTACTCGCCTTTTTTGAGCACCAGAACATTGAAATATTTTATTCTTCGGCATCGTTCACTGGTAAATGAGGAGATGAACGGCTGCGCTGCAAACGTCACCAAACTTTCTCTAATGCCTTCTTAAGACCTTTAGCTTCCAAACGTACCTAGTCCCAATGTTTGCTGACGACCCGGCGATTTTTTTTATAAATTTTTATAATTCTGCATAGAAAACGCCTGCAGTCTGCAGACACGCTGAAATCGCCATTTTTAGATCACATATCGACTAAAGAGAACGCACGAGAGTGCGCAATGCTGAATAATTTGTCAATTTTGTTATAGATTGCATATCTGTTTGCCTGTCTGTCACTCGAGCCTATTTCTTTAAAAGTAGGCCATTATGGAATACGGACAAAATCATTAATCATAGCTGGCATAGGCCCTAGATACAGGGGCCGACATAAATCAAGTCACTGTTCGCCTAATCGCCTTAAGAAAAAACAATCAGCAATTGACGAAAATTTACACAATGCCCTTGAAGGAAAGCTGAATAAATTGGAAAATGCACATAAAAATTTTTTTTTTTGCTCAGACGCGGGGGGGCCCCCTGACGACGGGGGGCCCGCCGCCATGGCATACATGGCATACTGGTTAATCCGGCCCTGCCCTCACGACCCCTAACCTTAGCCCTAACCGACCCGCACGACGCCTAATCTTACCTAACCTAACCGACACGTCGGTCCCCGATACTCTAATTATGCCCAAATTTCGATAAAATTCAGTGTCTTGTAATTATTTAGGCTACGTTGACCTGATGTCCATGATAGACGCAAAGCTGTCGAAGGAAGAAGAGTTGCTGGAGCAGAAAGCATCGTGAGAATTTCGATGAAAGAAGTCGGCAGATTAATCTTGAGTTTCGAAAGCAGCTGTCGTACTCGGATGCGTCCATCTTCTACGAATAGAACTCCGATTCACATTTCTGCATGTCCGTATTAGCTCGGGTTACAATATTTAATTACTTAATATCGAATTAATTAATAAAAGTAATAATAATTATTATCCGAACTGCGATCGACAGCGCAGCGGATCGAACAATGGGCGCGCGGTGACGTAATCATTGCGTCACGTTGCAATGACGTAATATATATAAGGTCGTTACAAAATACCATAGAGATGTACGCTATATATATAAAATATAATAGGCTAGAGAGAATATGGCCTATCTCCTCTGCATAAAAAAGTGACGTTATCAACGACCTTATATATATTAACGGTAATCACGCCAGTGACGTCACTCTGTGCAAACGACCAATCACCGGCGATTCTTATGTCGACCATGGTATGTGATTGGTCGATATGAAAAGAGACAGCGGCGCCTATGATTGGTCGATATGAATAGGCGATTTCTCATGGTATGTGATTGGTCGATATGAAAAGAGACAGCGACGTAGATTTACAGACGTGATATTCCCTCTAGCCTTATATTTTAATACATCTCTATGCAAAATACCAACGTTTATGATGCAGCCTAAATCTACTGCCTCCCTGCTCGTGTGTTGATAGAGATCTGTCGGCTACACATAATTATGAAGGGCGTCGTAGGCGAAAACTAAACGATTGTATGAAAGCTGATAGGTCTACGCCAGAGGTTTTTGCCAATTTGGGGGGGGGGGGGGGCGGTCGGT
Source organism: Lumbricus rubellus (assembly GCA_945859605.1). Lineage (NCBI taxonomy): Eukaryota > Metazoa > Annelida > Clitellata > Crassiclitellata > Lumbricidae > Lumbricus > Lumbricus rubellus. The sequence continues at coordinate 24,979,604 of OX243817.1, forward strand.
GGCGCATTGGATAACACACTGGCATGGAGATAAGCGGACTCCGAGTTCGATTCCCGAACAGAGACGCCATCGCATGTCTTAGCCAATACTAAGATGGGTTGCGTGGGTTTATGCAACCAGACCAGACCAAAGAATCCACACCACTAGGCCTACACTTCGGCGGGGCGCGGTGGTGTAGACCTATGGGAAGAACCGCCCACGAACTCCCTTTCTTTCCTTCCCATTCCCCATGGGATTTTATTCACAGTCAGGTCGCAACGACTGTTATTTCTACTATTTTTTTTATCTGACCAGAAGTGCTTCTACAACAGCCCAAGTCCATTTAGAACTACACGTTTTGTGTAGAACGGCACGCTAAATAGCCCTGCCTCTATGAGCCACTCTGATCAAGCCGTGCTGAGTTTCGACTAGGCCTACGAGCGGCGGTCAGAGGAAGTGTGATGTGAGGGGACGAGAGGGCTGAGCGTCCAATTGTTAAACCTAGGCCTAGGCCTACGTACGAGCACCTCCGATCCACACTTCCGCGTAGGCCTGCGTATACACGTATAGGCCTACATGTAGGCTCATATTAGCTCGAGATCTATAGGGCTACTAGGGCTATATTGCTTCCCACAGCCTGCTTGCCAACAACCTCTTTCTACCGGTTGGGTTTTTTACTACCTGTATGTCCTCAAAAGGCCTGTGCGGGGATAGAGTAAAATTTAATACACTCAAACGTTTCCGAGACGTAAAAACCGAAAAAATCTGTTTAATTAATGCATGGTCACGCAGCAGTATTGTGATACGGTAGGCCTAGACTATAGATGTTTATTCATTAGGCCTACAGTTCAGAACCTTTCCTTTTTTTTACTTTTTTCACATGACCTTATTTATCTATCTATGGCCTGTAAATATTTTCCTTAATTTTATTTATTTTTATATCCCTTACATTGCATCGTTGTCATGGGCGGAGTGAATCAGGGGCTAGGGGGGGGGGCTAAGCCCCTCCAAGAAGGCCCAGATTCAACTTTTTTACCATGAAAATGGTATCCTTTTTCGGGGTTAGCCCTCCCAATAAGGCCCAGACTCGGGGTTAGCTCCCCCAAGAACGGAAACCAAATTCCGCCCATGATCGTTGTCACTGTAGGCTACTTTCAAGGATTCCGCTAATTTACATCACCATTTGACCGTTTTTAACGTCATCATTTGAGAAATAATAGCACAATACAAGATATAAAATTTAAAAAAATTATGATTTCAGTTCTTATATAAGTGAAAATTATAAGTACAATTTTCAATGTAGTACACTCTATAGACTATACTTACAAAGTTTAGTTTTTGATTGCTCTTGTTTATGTCTACATGACTATGTGAACTTAGGTCTACAACTTAAATTTCAAAAGATGTCAATATTTTAATTTCTCAATTTCTTACCAAACCAAAATTCTAAGAAAGAATAACAACTGTCATCAATTACTGTTGCTTAGTGTTTACTAGATGTAAAAAGTCCAACAGTTTTTCTTTTCTCGGTTTTTCGTTTTTTTTAACCCACATTTTCTCGTGCTTTATTTGGCTTTTGTCGTTTTAACATCTATGCCAAGTGCTCGAAAGTTAAAAATAGCGCAATACAAGAAATGAAATTTTAGCAACCAAGAGAGTAAATAAGATTTGTGCATCTACTGTGCGCTACTGAATCTGTGAGCGGCGCTATATAAATGTTCAATTACAATTACAATTACAATCTACCTAAACACATCTCTCTTTCATCGAGTAAGCATAATCGTACCACTACTACAAAGAAATTCAGAGAATGAGAACTTGCAACTACCTCGAGAGAATCGGGATGTCAATAATCATCATCACTTAAAAACCAAAACCCAAATGATTATGTTGAATTTACTCTTTAATTATGACAATGTACAAGTGTAAACCTGAGAACAGCTGAAACATTAATACTTCTTGAACTTGTTCTTCATCGAAACCGCACAAGCACCGTGACCACCAGTGCACCACGTAGCACAGAAGTTAACAGAGTCACAGCAGGGGAAACACGAGAACAACAACGTCAACAGGGTTAGTAACCTTCACACGCAATAAATATTCGAAGAAGTAACAAAATACAAAAATAGCGTAACTTGCATAGATGAAAATCTTCAGTGGTATAGCAGCGTTTGGCCGACGCTGTAACAAAATCAACAGCGTTGAACTTGCTGAGCCTGCGAGAGAAAAAAAATATGAAATGATAATTATTTGGGGGATATAATAATAATTACCACAAGTGCATTAAAACTTGTAGAATGGAAAGCAACCATCAAGGCTTGTGCTGCCATCGCATGCTAACAACTAAATTTATACGAAGCAAACAAAGCCAAAGCAAGATATCACTGTTCCCGCAACTCCGTGACAAAATTAATGCGACAAAAATGGTGCAACACTGCTCAGATGTTTTCCAACTTGAATGATATCACTGATAGTGTGTGCAAGCATCGCCAATTCATAACGAACGCGTCCTGATAAGAAAACTGGCCATGACAAACTTATTTATAACCGAACTTTGTGCAAGGTAAGAAGAACTCTTTTGCACGATGATGAAATTGCCACATAAAAAACGGGGGCGGGGTCCTGAACTATCTTCCCAACATGGAGAGATCGATTGTCCGTAACTACATCACCCCATACAATCGCTAAAAAATTTAACCCATGAAAACAATTCAGCAACGCTGTGGTTCGAAACAAATTATTTTTAGCCATTAAAGCAGGGAGACAATTCTGTTTTACCATCAAAACCTCACAAATTAATCCGGACAAATTCCAAACGAAAACAGTCATAACTGTCACTTGCGACACCACAAATTAAATTTATTTCAGTTCTTCGTCCCGTTTAAACCTTGTCAAACAGAACAGCGTCCCCAATTGACTTAGTAGCAGCAGTAACCGGAACTTGGTGTTCCTGTTCCTTCGTCTCCGATCGCCAGAATCGTTCCGACCTCGTTTCGCACTGCTCGAACCACGGATGGTCAAGAACTTCGCATGCGCCGAGTCGCTCGTCCGGATTCATCCGAAGAACGTTCCGGATTAAGCATTTTGCAGCGGACGAGAGGGTCGGTGGGATGTTGTAGTGACCCGAGCGGATCAGTGAGAAGAGCACGTTGATATTGGTGTCGTGGAAAGGATAGCAGCCGACGAGCATTGTGTAGAGAATGACACCGATGCTCCAGATGTCTGCGCGACGACCGGAGTAGTGGGTCGTGTTCTGAAGAATTTCTGGGCTCACGTAGACAGGACAGCCGTGTTTGTCCGTCAGCGCGTCGTCCTCGATGCCGTCGACTTCGGAGAGAATTATCGAATCTTCGAAACCCTCTAACATTAGCTGTGTCCTAAGAAATCATTAATTCAACCATGTTTCGATTAGATTTCCAGATAAAATACAGTGAAAAACAATCTAAGATGTCTACAAAACAATTATTAAACAAATAACAACACGTTTAGAATTTTGCGAGCTATTTTGAAACGTTTGGCTATTGATTGGCTCTACAGTTGATGTCCGTTTATTAAATACCATGTCTGTACACCAATATGCTGATAGCAATTGGTATATTATTTAAAGAATATTCTTATCCTATCTTAACAAAACATAACTAAAATGTTGAAACACATATTGGTTCTTTTTATCTAACATCATCTAAAAATTTATACACTTCAAAATTGTAATATAGTGCAGAAGGCATCAAGGCCCTGATTAGGTGATCTGCCAACTTAGCGGGGTTAATGGCGCGATGTGGAGGGTGCTCTGGTACTCCTATGACCCGCAAAGTGTGTCTAAGTTGATCCAATGCCTTACACACCATTAGCCATCAGAATAAAGCTGGTTTTGAGGCAAAGGTCACTAAAGTACATTTGTACCCCAGTTAGCTGTACATCTGCCTTAGTCCTGACCCCAACCCTGTTTGCACTTCAATGACATCCTGTTTGTGTGGGTCTTTATTTTATGACTTCATATTATCACAAGAAATTTTTAATATATAAACATCCGGTCATAGAACTTCTTCAGCACCCTAGTTAATTTGTCAATAAATGCCTAAACCTATGAAACAGATTTCACGCACAGTGGCTAATTATAAACTCCTGTAGCACTTTAACCCTTAACAGCCGAGTAGCATAGTCTTGTCACCTACCCCCTGACGCCTAGCTATTTTACCATAAAACAGCCTATAAACAATTTTTTTGAAAACTTGTGCTATCTCAGTTATTTCTTGGACTAGAGACATAATGTAACCACTGTTCTTTAGCATTTTATTTCCTCTTCCCATCTATCCGTCCAGTTGTAGCCCCAAAAATTTTGGGGGTACCCTAAGTTGCCCAAAATTAGACCCCTCCTCATTTTTTAAAACTTTTTCATGTTCGAGCACCTATATTAAAATATTTTCAGTGACAACATATTTAGTTTGAGCATGAAAGATGTGCAGAAATGAATGCCAGTGAAAACACACAAACAATTTTGAATATATCTTTATAAATGAGGAAGTTATAATTTTTTTCAGTATTTAGACCCAAGTCGTAAAAGTGAGGAAAATAATAAGGAAATTGAAAAATTGTGAATTTGTGATATCTCAGTTATTTCTTGGCCTATAGACATAATGTAACCACTGTTCTTTAGCATTTTATCTCTTCTTCCTTTCTATCCATCCAGTTTTATCAGAAAAAAATTGGGGTACCCTAAGTTGCCCAAAATTAGACCCCTTCCCAATTTTTGTTACTTTTTCATGTTCAAGCACAAATATGAAAATATTCTCATTGACAATATATTTAGTTTGAGCATGCAGGATGTGCAGAAATTAATGCCGGTCAAAATACAAAAACAATTTTGAATATATCTTTATAAATGATGGAGTTATAATTTTTGTTAGTATTTAGACCCAAGTCGTAAAATTGATCATCTAAGAAAATAGAGGGAAAAAATCCAAAAATGGTGCATCATAGGTTAGACCACCACAGACACCGGTAAATGGTATAGTTAGGGAAGAAACATGAAATTCCGATACCTGTTCAGTCCGCTCTATTGCCCCGAAGTCATAATCATCCGATAAAAACGACCCACTTTCACCCTCACAGCGTGTGTACCGGATTATATTGGTAAAGTCGGTGTCAATGTCGGAATTTTCCTCAGCCAAGGCCACTTTACAGTCGTCACTTGAACCGTGTGACAAGTTTTCATTCTCATATTCGTCAAAATACTGCCAGGAATCGAATCTAATTCATCGAGAATTCGCCTTATTTCAGCGTCGAACAGACCACGCGCTCGCTTCGTCGCCATTTTTTCCCAAGTAAATATCCGAGATAAATGTCCGATTTGATTCGTCGATTTACGTAATAAAAATGCAAATTTTAAGGGGATCCTCCTCTTATTTATATGCCTAAATATAGTATCTAGGCCAACATAACGTAAAGTCATGAAAATATAATACATTTCATTGGTCAAAATACGTCATTATGTATGGAGTGCCGTTGTACACTTTACTGCACTCTCGGCGTCAGGCCCTAGGCAAAATCAACTACCTTTTACTACACCGACGGTGTTTAAGGGTTAAGAATGCTTCAGAGGCACTATCTGAAAATGATATAACTTTCCATTTATCTCTGAGGTTAGTAATAATCCAATTTTTAATTTTTAAAAATGATTAGGTAAAAAAGATAAAGATCATTTACTTTCAGCTTACACAAATGTTGTTTAACTTCATAAATTTATTAACAATTCTCTACAATGATCGGGGATTTCTACCCACGAAAAGCTGAAATAACGTTGCTACCTTTCTGGATTTTTGAAGACGAATTTCCTCAGCTTGAGATCTCGTACTACGATTCCGTTTTCGTGGCAATGCTGAACAGCGGACACAATCTGACGAAGAAACTTGGCTGCCACAGGTTCTCTCAACCTTCGTGCATTGCGCACGTACGTGTGAAGATCCCCATAGTTCTCGAGAAAGAAAAAATATGCCTCAAACTCGCCCAAAACGACCTCTTGAATTTCGTTTATGTTATCGTGGTGACCCGCCCGTAAGTAGGGTTCCAGCGCATCACGATAGCGAGCGATTGGCGTCACCTAGAACGAAAAAATGACGATATGAACATAAGTCCTTCTTTTAAATCTAAAAAATTATGCATTAAGTTACCTCCTCCAAATAATATTTCTACCGCAGTGAAAAACTGTGATCACGATCTAAGTAATGTCAAAAACTCAAGTGCTGTCATTTTAAACATGCAACTAAAAATTTCAATATCAAGTTCGTCAAATGTAACCGTAGTTTTAAACATAATGCAATCATATGTTTCGATATTAAAATATACAGTTGTGAGAAATAAGGCGGAATCGGCAATTTAATATTAAGATGTAAATAAAACTGAGGCTTATCAAAGTGAAGTTTTCAAAATTTACTAAGTTGGGGTAAAACAAAGAAAAATTTGCTTGTCTTGGCCTAAAAGAATTGGACTGCAAACTATTTGATTAAATGCAGGTAATATAGTTTTTGGAAATAAAACTGGTAACACAGTTCTTATAGGAAATATAAATTTTTCCAGTTTTTCCCAAGCCAAAGAACTTACGGAAATTTGCTATAACACAACTATATTTAGGAATAAATATTATAGGTGAAATAAATATTCAACAGTTAGAAAAGAGACTCTTAAATGAAAATGACTTGCCTTGCACACGTATTCTTGATTCGTTTTAATATTCACAGCCTTGTATGACGCTAAGGACATCAAATTTGAGTCGATTTGCTGCAGAATGAGGTAGTTACCAATTTTCCGAACACAAGGATGCTTGGGAGCAACACTGTCTTTGTTATGCGATAACAGACTTCCCGATTGGAGGCCATCAGGGCTCAACAGTTGATGAAGTTCGCTGCCGCTGGGGCTCTTACAGTTCTGATTATCGACCCATTTGTGCCGTTTCGGACGTTGAAGTGACAGATACTGTCTAGATGACCGGTTTCCTGCTAAACTCATAGAGACAGACTTTGCCGTCAACTTCCAAAATCTTCTGCGATCTTCAATTAGTCTCTGAATTGATTGCAAGCACTTCTGTACGCCCAGGATTTTTATTTTGGTCACTTTAAAGTTTTTGTTGCACGTGTGCCCTTCAAGTTTTCCGCTGGCTGGTTTAAACTCAAGACCGATCTGAGTTTTGCCAGTATCACGTATTCTGTAAAATTCTACAGTGCTGATTGCCCTGTGAAATTCGTGCGACTTGTAAAACGCCCAGTTTTCAAATAAAGTGTTATCACTAGAAACTGGAGTCTGTACTAATCGAGTATTATGTTAGCCTTCAGTGGATTATGCAACTGCGCTGCGAGATTTCTTAATCCTGCGACATCATCATCCGATACAACTGATTAACAGCATATCAAGATTGTGCAATCAAAACTGCGATGTCGTCAGACTCATCCAATAACGCCAACCAATCCAATCAAAACTCCAATCCGAACTAACCAGCAAAGTTGGACGATATCCACGATTGACGACGCCACGAAATGACTAGAAGACGATTCATACAAAGCTATTATCCGTCCAAACGAAACGCTTTTGTTGTCAGTAAAGCTGACAATGTCTATTGTTTCGCACCGCGCGCCCACTCGTGTATTGTCCTTGGTGGTGGCTTTGCGTAGGCGAGAGATTCGATTCGCCCCCAATTTTTCTCCGTATCCGATCAATCCGATCCAGATGATCGCCGAATTAGAAGGAGGATCCCGGTGATTTTAGGGAAAAAGTTAAATTTCTAACGCCAGCATCCCAGTAACTGACAGAAATAATAAGGCTGACGCCGGTGTCCGCCAGCCTTATATGTTCGCAGGCGGACCCAATATATGATGCAATGACTAACCGCAACGATTCACACATACGACGTGTCAGAATACACGCATAGGTCGTCGTGAGAACCTTCGCTCAGACTCATTCAATCACCTCTAAATTATTTAATAATATTCAAAACTTTACAATTCAGCGTCGAAATGCTAAAATTTTGCTAGTTTTTGTGTTTTTAAATGATTTCTCAGCGTTTTGTTGTGGAACTATTTCGCGAGCGCAACGCTACAAACGTTGAGGTTCGCGATAAACAGCTGACGTGTGATTACTGGCAACACGGCACGTCAGTCATATTCGCCTGAAGAGGGCTGCAGCTGACCTTAATGTGGCTTTCGATGAAGGTTGCATGACTGAGGCGCATTTAATGACTGAAGCGAATAATATTATTAATGACTGGGCGTATTGTGCTGACTGAAAATCATAAAGACGACACATCAGCAGCATGAAACGTTGTTTAAAGTAGATCGAGGTCCTTGAACTCTTATAAAGTGCTGCATAAATCCATCAGATTCTATAACATGTGAATGCGATTTAGTTAAGGCTGGAAGGCCTATCCAAATTGACCTTGACCTAGCATATATTTAAAATTCCTGGTCCTATACAATTAATTATCCCCATATGTTACTAACTTACTATAGTAGCCTGAATAGCCTAAATAATATAAGTTTTGAGTGCAATACGACTTGAAACGACCATAAGTTGAAAGCACCGCGGGCTGATATAAGATTATACACAGGCCTAGACCTATTTGTAATGTAAAGTACCGTAATATAACGGAATGCAATGACGACAACATAATGTATGATATATACGACGTGGCTTGGTGGAATTTAACAGAACTGATAACGATTATTAAGACAGTACTTCAGATCTGCATACCTGTTGTGACAACACTGCAGCTGCTAATTAGGTAGGCTATAGGTCATTGGAAATAAAGTAGGCCTACATGGGCCTAGGACCCATGGCTAGCTGGCTACATGGATGGCTGGCTGGCTGGCTGGCTGGCTGGCTGGCTGGCTGGCTGGATGGATGGATGGATGGATGGATGGATGGATGGATGGATGGATGGATGGATGGATGGATCAGCTCCTAATTAAAAGACACGGACGCCATGACCCCCGTCGCCATCTTACTTCACGCGAAAGTCATGTGCATTGGCTGTGCGCTTGTAAACAAAGGCTGTAGATCTAACTCAACGAGGTAAGGCTACGTATAGTCTAACTCTAACAGTTAATAAAATTATTATTTACGAATGGAATATACAGGCCAGACGAAAACAAAGGCCAACTGCGTATATTGCAGACAAAGAGACCTACTGAACAAAGGCTTAATTAATAAATGCCTATAGATGCCTATAGGCCTAAGTCTATTGCATGCCTGTAGCAGGCTCTGTGCGAACGGACATGCGCAGAGTGACCGCTGTGGTCAGCACCGTACGCACATGCCATATAATACATATCAATGCGCACATGTTCTGAATATAATTCACACGCAGTAGGATAACATCAGCCAGACGCTGATGTAAGCTGCAATAATAATAATAATGTGGTCCAATTTACTCTGCTTAGTAATCTGACGATTCAGACATTCCACGAAATCCACGACCATGTGAAAATACGTAGCATAGGCTTATGCAACGTAACAAAGTGAGATCGCGTCGCCCTCCTATTCTACACAAGACCGGGACTGGCACTAGTAGAATATTGACATGGATGGAGTAAAAAAGCGTGTGTGCATGACTGCATGTCAGGATGCTTGTTTAGATGACTTGTCAAGAACATTTTTGTAATAGAGAGTTAGGTCTATAATAGGCCTACATGCAGACTATGATGATAATATATTATGACTATGCGTTCAAATACATATAATTATATATTATGTATATTATATAGATTATATATATTATATATATTATATATATTATATGTATTATATATATTATATATATATTATATATATTATATATATTATATATATTATATATTATATATATTATATGTATTATATATATTATATATATTATATATATAATATACCAGGGCCTATGTTCTGCGTGTGTGATTGAGTGTGTGTGCGTGTGTGTGTTTATATATGTGTGTGTGATTGTGAGTGTGTGTGTGCATGATATATTTACGTTATTACGTCGTATGTGTGGATGTATGGTATGTGTAGGTAGGACTGCATGTGCATAATTATGTATGTCAAAATGTAGCCTACAAATAAACCAGGACATAGACTTTCCGGTGCAAACGTTACACTTATTGGCATCACTATTTGATTTATCCCGGAGTGATTTCCAGGGTGAGAATTGCCGGGGGGTTTGGGGTTGTATGGGTTTTTTTGAAACCCAATGTTTATGTCATTTTTGCCCATCCCAACATCCATGACCCCAGTTATATTTCTACAATTCTCATACTGGTGATCTTGTGAAGTAGTGCAAGCAGGATATAATTATGTAGGCCTAATAAAAAAATTATGAGCGGTTCATTCATCTATAATTAATAGGCCTACAGACCTAACAAAGGAGGATCAAGTACAAGACGAGTTATTCACGCATGTTCATTGAACTTCATTCTTCATTCATTAATTCATTTCAGGAATTTATATAGCGCCCATTAAAGTCCCATTCAAAGCTGAATTGGGGCTCCCAGTCCAACCACGGTAATACAAATGGGTGATACAAATGCATGGCTCATATAGCAGATGGAGCCTATACATGTTGTATAGCCTATATTGGCTTTGTTTCTATTGTCACGCTGACGAATCCATGAAACCATGACAGATAAAACAGAAATCTTATAGGTCTATGCTTGCTTTGATTATGCTAGATTTTCGATTGTGCTTTCATGTTATTGTTATTTATACGGCTCTAGGCTTAGGCTGCCTATAAGCGCAGGCCTTCAGGGTGAGTCATGGGATGTGTAGGCCTATGACGTAGGCAGATCGAGGCTTTTGTTGGTGTGTGTGGAGGAAAGCGGACGGAAGTCGGTAAATTGAATATTACTAATTAAGCCTAATTAGTAATTAGTGGTGCGACCTGGTGGCGGACCGGTAACGAGTCCGCTCACGGAGCGGGAGGTTGCGGGTTCGACTCCCGGTAACGACCTTGGGCAAGTTGTTTACGCACACGTGCCTCTGTCACCAAGCAGTATAATTTGGTACCGGCGTAAGCTGGGAAGTAAACAGCAAGTCCTGCGATACACTGGCCCCGTGTCCAGGGCCTTGGGATTCGTCCATTGCTGGCTCAGGGCTATGGAAAAGGAGATGAGCGCCTCCCTATGTTCCTCATGGAACGGGATAGGACTTTACTTTACTTTACTAGTAATTAGTGAGTCTGCGTTGTCAAGTTTCACACGACATAATTAGGCCTATTGATTTATGTCCTTCGTGTCTGATGTCTGAAAACATATGTAATCAGATGGAATTGTATAAATGTATAGATAAAATACAATACATTAAACACATTAATTGTCAACAAGTGAGGCCGATAATTAATTAATATAGGCTAATAGAAATTGTGTGGCGTGTAAGTTTTACACTTTGCATGCTTGTAGATCGAGTTGTAGGCTAGACCTATGATTATAACATGTGTGTGTGTGTGTGTGTGTGTGTATGTGTGTGTGTGTGTGTGTGAGTGTGTATGGGTAGATGTGTGTGCGTATAGATGTGTGTGTGTGTGTGTGTTTGTGTGTAGGCCTAGGTGTGTGTTTGTGTGCAATGTACATGCTTGTATGCTACACACATGATTATGAGCTGTTTTTAACGCCCACAAGAACAACATGAAGCGACTTTTACCCAAAAAATGCAGAAATCATGCTAGTACACCTATACTGAATATCAGTCTGTCTATCTGTTAACTGGCTGTCTGTGATGCATGCATGGTTGCCTGTCCGTCTGTCTGACATCAGACGGCATAGGCCTACGCACAATAAACCTCAATATATTATAACCATCCTTCCAGAACGCATGCAAATCTGTAGGCCTACATAATATACACACATAACATGACACACAAGTACACATGACACACATGTGCATAACACACATTCGCCTCTGAATGTTCATTCTGTGAGAGGCGCTATATAGATGTAGGCCTATCTATACAATACAATACAATGAACACATTGTCAACAAGTGAGGCCGATATTATAGAAAATGCATGGCGTGAAAGTTATACACTTTGCATGTATGTAGAACTAGGCTATGTATGTAACATTTGTTCATGTACATAAAGTTGTATGTTTGTACGTACGCAGTTAGTAGGGATATGCACACATTATTTTATGTAAGCCTTAGGCCTAATGCAGTTTACATAGACCTATACCCTATGTCTGTGTAAGAATTGTAGAAAAATAACGGGGGGTACGACGTTGGACACTTATCCACTTGGAATCGGAGTGTGAAAAATAGACTTTAACATGGGGCTATAAGAAAGACTGGGGGTTGAACCCCCCCCCCAACCTTCCGGCAATGTGCACCCTGCACTTTACTTACTTACTTACTTATGGCCTTGGCGATGCCCCAGCACGCAGAAGCCGCTCATTTATGGAAGCTCTCCATCCTCCTCTGTTTTCCGCCTGATGCACAGCCTCCTGCATCGACAGCCCCATCTCCTGACAGTCCTCCTTAATCACGTCCCTCCATCGTTTCTTCGGTCTTCCTCTTTTTCTCCTTCCCTGTACCTCCCCATTGAAGGCTATCTTTGGATACCGGTTGTTTTCCATCCTGACCATGTGCCCAAAGTAGCGCAGTCGTCTGTTCTGTATTCTGCTCACTACTTCGTTCCGGATGTTTAATCTTTCGTATATAATCTCATTCCGTATTCTATCTCTTCTTGTGACTCCTTCTATCTTTCGTAGACAGGCCATCTCGAACACCCTTAATCGTTGTTTCTCGGTCTCCCTCAGTGTCCACGTCTCGGAATTGTAGAGTAATGCACTTAACACCAACGTTTCATACAACTTGATTTTTGTGTCTCTGCTTATTTCCTTTGCGTTCCATATTTTCCCCAATGCCTGCCATATTCCTCTCGCTATTCCAATTCTTCTTTTCACGTCTTTCTCTGATCCTCCCTGCGTGCTGATGTTTCCCCCCAAATAAACGAAACTATCCGCCTGCACAAGTTGCTGCCCATCTGCTTCCAGTTGAAACCTCTTATCTCCTCCTCCCAGAAGTTGACTTTCTGTTTTCATGACACTTATTGCCATTCCCATATTGCGACTCACTTCCACTACGCTTGTCAGTGTTTCCTGCAAGCCCTTTGCTTGCTCTGCCAACAGTGCTATGTCATCTGCGAACCTCAGATCTCCTATGACCTCTCCTCCAATCACCGCCCCTCCTCCATTCCATCCAGAGCCCTAGCCATTATCAACTCCAGAAATATGTTGAAGAGCAAGGGTGACAGGACGCACCCCTGCAGTACTCCCACTACGGTCTCAAACCAGTCCGAGAGTTCACCATTCACCCTTACAGCGCTGAAGGTATCCTTATATGCATTCTCCAGTATCCTCACAATCTTCTCAGGGTATCCGTAATGTCTCATGACCTTCCACAATCCTTTCCTCCATACACTGTCAAATGCTTTCCGAAAATCTATATAGCATACGTAAAGCTCCTTCCCAAATTCTTCGTACTTTTCTGCCAGTTGTCTCAGAGTGAATATTTGGTCTATTGTACTTCTATTTACCCTGAATCCGGCTTGAGCCTCAGACAGGATCTCATCAGTCCTCTTCCTGATCCTCTGCAGTATTATTATTATTACCCTGCACTTTGCATAGGCATAATTATAGCGTATACCGCGTAAATCACTTGCAGCGAGATTCTATTTTCTCAGCCTTAGCATTTACAGTCTGACCAGCTAATAAGCAACTTTCGATTTCTACAAGGACAGGCCACTCCCTACTCGGGCCCGTTTCGTGTGTCCTTGTGAGAACGAGAGTATACGCTGAATGCTGCCAGGTCGCAGCTGGCTCATTGTCCGGCTCTACGTACAGAGCTGTCGAGGATCACAGATAGGCCTATAGGCTACTATAGATTAGTGACCGTTTATTTATAGCGAAACAAGGTGTTGATTAATCCTATAATTCGCTAATGAATGGTCCACGACTATAATGATATTACTGCGCAGAACATGGGGCTTTGTTATTTATGGATGTCGCGACTCGCGACTCGATCGTTTCCGAAACGACTCAAGGTTTTCTACTCGCAAATCGCAAGCAAGGCCAAGCAAGGCAAGGCAGGTCGTTGTAGCTCGTTTCAAGGCAACCGATTCCACAAGAAACCAGACAATCACACCCTGTGTAGTATTTGTTGACAAGGCCGACGCCTTGTTGAGTCAATCTTCGTTCACGAGTGGGAACAGAATCTTACCGCACCAAGTGATGTATTTTATTTCCCTCCCCCCGTTCACGGCCTCGGAAGAAGTCCGGCTTTTATTTCCACACGCGATACTACGATGAAGGTCAACTGCGTTTGCATGCTTTGACTTGAATTGTTTTTGTGTCCTTCGCTTCTCTGCTTCTCTTTATTTTATGGACCGAAGTTACAATCGCGTGACGGTCCTTTTAGGTCAATAACTCATATTACTGCGCTAGTAGGTACGCCTGCTAGCTAATGACAATGCGCTGTATGTGTGATGAAAGAATCGTGTGGGTTGCGACACGCAAAGTAACAACGCCATACTATAATTCAGGCTACGTGCGAGTCGGCATTGTACTTGTAATTAATAGCCTACTTCGATTTACCTTAAAGTCATTCGTTGCTGATGCAACTTGTACTGTGAGTTGTGACCGTCTTATGCGCATTTTGCAATGGAGATTGGAAGAAACTCTGGCCCGAAAGGATAGATAGCAAGAAGAATCTTTTTATTGAATATAGGCCTAATCACATCTTGGAGTAGCCTACAAAGACTTTAGCAGACAAAAAACACTATTAAAAAACCCACAAAGCAACAGTTACTGCCCCTGGGGGCTGGGACGTATTGGATAACACACTGTCATGGAGATCAGCGGAGCTCAGTTCGATTCCCGAAGCCTCGTAGTAGGATGCTATTAGCACCGTGTATTGCAGGCCGTCTGTTCTATGATTGTTTCGTTACTTGTGTATGTACAGCGCAGTTGCAGGCGTTTTATTAAAGGAAAATATATATCCTTATTCTTTAAATGACCCACACGCAAACGTAAAATACATTATTTAAGACAAGATGCACCAAACCAAACTGTTACTGTACATATAGGCCTAACAGGGCTTTTTTAACGTGCAATTGTAGCCTACACAAAATGTGCAGTTCTAAAATGGATTTATGCGGTTGCAGGAGCACATCTGTACAGTTAAAACAACCAAAAAGGTCATTGTCCTCAGATTGGAAGTAATTTACCATGGAGGGTGGAAAAGGAAAGAATGGGTTATGCAGTTCTAAAAATTCCCAAAACAGCCCTGGTAGTCTGGTACATAAGACTGATGATCAACAGCAGCTGTTGGAAGATTTCCATGTAAGCAACAAGCAACAGAACTAATCAAAGGCACTTCCTGCATTTATTATGTCAAATGTCATTAAAAAACTATAATTTTATTACATCAAATAGCGAAACAAAATATCACCGTAACAAGTTACCGTGTACAACACCAGTTATTAGGCCTATAATTATGTGTAGGCCTATGTATAGGCCTATATGCATGTTATGTAGGCCTATGTATATACATTATACTATCAAGACATATAATATACAGCCTTTTAAGTGCTGCGCATCTAGTTTTATTTGTAGCTATGTCCATCTAATCGAGTGTTTTTCTATTATGAAAACGTGTCACAGACAGTTTTAAATTAATAAATGTGTTCTATAATTTAAATTTCTTCGACATTTCTTTGTTGAACGTATAGTTTGGGCCAAGGGCGGATACAGAAACTTTGGACGAGGGGGGGGGCAAAAATTCTAGGCCTTGGCTCTGATTTTTTTCTTCTCGTATCCGCAAAAAAAGTTGATGACTTTTTTTAGTCATTAAGTCAAAATCCTTGAAAATATACCAAATTATAAGCTTGTTTAAACCAAATGGGGTGGGGGGGGGGCATGATACATGGGCATTTCTAAATGGGGGCCATGGCCGGATTGCCCCCCTGGATCCGCCCCTGGTTTGGGCCTACTATACAATTTTGGAACCAGGCTTATAAAATGTTGATACAGTGCTGGTGTGTATATAGGTAATGTTACAAACATGATTTTTCTGATACACAAAATGTATAAAAGTTTAATAGTATAGTAAATAATTTTTTTCAGACAGCATCAATGCTGTAATATCACAATAAATTATGACAAGAAGTCAATTAACTAAACACATTCGTTAGGTTGTAGAAATACTTCAAAAGTTTATTTTAAAAATAAGGCTACAAATGTAGCAGGAATTATTCAATTCAAACCCTACCAATTTAACATTATCAGAAGACACTGCGTCCAGGACTGATGACCTAGGAATATTTAAAATATATTAAATCAGACGACACAACTGATAATTTCACATTATTTCCTACTGTTGTAGAATTGCTACATATCACTTTGTATCAAGCGATCGAATTGAATAATGTCTTGGAAAGCCATGTAATTTCCGTCAGAACAGCCAGAATTTATAAAAGGACAAAACGTAGGATGGCATAAGAATGAATCGGACATGCATAGTGTTTTCTATTTGCCGCTTCCAGTATTCCATATCTAGTGGAATTGATACTATTTGATACAACATGAAACAAGTCATAGTGAACGACATGTGTAACATTTGAAGATGTTTAGAAAGATGGAAATACTGCATTGTTCTGAGGCAAAATCCAAGTTTATAAATTTTCATTTACAGAACATACTCTGAGGAACTCGCAGCTGCTCCAGCAATTCATCACATGATGTTACTACTCTACTCTAGAGACCTTTCTCTCCAGTCGTGATTGGGTCAGGAGCACTTCTGAGTAGCTACTCTTAAAGAGGCGCTATATAAATGTCTGAAATGAATTACATTTATACAGTATACAAAATATATATATATATTCGAAAATCTCAATAATTACTGTCTGTCGACAAAACTAGAAAGGAATTGGCAGAAATTGCCACTGCCTTGGAAAAAAGTCTCTCGTTGATTAACTGACTCTTGAAAGCTAGTTAAATCACAGCTTTGCAGCACGCATGGATTTCACGAGTTTTTCCAGCTTCATGGCCAATCCCAGGTCTCCTTTGATTTTCAGCTTTCCTGACATGAAGGCCGAAGTTGCATTGAGCTGACCAGCAAACATCCTCACGAAGTCATCCTTGCTTAGGATCATCGTCACGTCTGGCTTCAAACCCTCTGGTGGATTGCCAACACCTGTGCTACCTGGTGAATTCTTCAGGTCCAGATACAGTGAGCCAGACTCTGGAAAGAGAAGACACCCATTTAATTAATCGTAATCTCGTGATTGTAAACTCGCAATTTCTACAGTGCCCCCAAAAGCTTAGTTGCGGGAACCAGTTTATTCAAAGGCGCTCAATCAAAACAAAGTCAATAGGCAGCGGTAAAGATTTGTACATTTGCACGCTTAGGGTGGATGACGTTTAGAGTTGAAACGGAGCGGGAGCTAGGGAAAGTGGAGAAATCAGGGTAGGATTTTTGAAAAAACAATGTTTCCAGTTTTAAGCAAAAGACATTGTGGAGATACAACCCTTGGTTTTGGTGAGTTCGTATGATGGATCAGATATTTGTTAGCGTTGGTGGAAGCTTGTTCCCAAAGAAGCAGAACAGCAATGGTTATAGAGCGATTTGCAAATTCTAGTGATGAACTGATGGATTAACAAGGTCAAAATATAAAGTTTAGGCAGAGACTGGAAAATGTCTGTATACCATGGCAGTTTCTAAGGAACCTTTTGCATATTTTTTTCACATTTTGAGCAAGCACAATAACCAATATGCTTGTTACCAAAGTCTAAATCTTAAAATTCTTTGTTGGTTCTAAATGTGGTTAAATACCAGGTTGAAAAGAAAAATGCTGAATTTGTTTAACCCTTTAATGCCAAGTTGGTAGTAAATGGTATGGGAAATCATATACCCTCCGGCATTAAAGGGTTAACTTAAGTATCTGATAATTCCAGCTTCATCTTACTATTATGTACGATTACTCGGAATACTACCTTCAGACGCTTTCTTATTGTCAATTTTTTAAGCAAAAACGCAACATATAATAACAAAAACACCACCAGACCACCTCCACGTTTGCTAACTTACGCAGTCAGTCGAAAATCAATTTTTTTAGTGTTTTATAACAAAAGTATTAGGTTGAAACTGGGACTGGTTTTTGTTTTTGCAAATCACAATCTCATTGCATACCTTTTAAGTCAAACAGGAAAAATCCCCCAATGGATTTGACAAGGTCAGCACTGACGAGTGACTTGATTGCATCAAATGTTTTGCTGAGTGCCGGGTCACTGAAACTTGCAGGCGTTGCGGCAGGCGTTGCAGCTGGTGTTGCAGCTCGCGTTGCAGCTGGCTTTTGTGGTTCGAAAGCACGAATTTGTAAATGAGGATGTTCAACATCATCCAAAAAGAAATCACTCAAAAGAGGTGTACCTGAATAAAAAAAACACACCACTATCAATTGTTGAAGTGCCCAAGTCCAGGTAGAAATGAGCAACACCTGTTTTCGAAAAGTATACCACTGAGCATACTGGATTTTTAATCACAGTATGATATTTGCAATGATATCAAAGATAAAAACATTAGAAAAATCAATTCTCCAACTCTTTTCTTAAGACTTCTGTACGTACCACTTACAACCGTGGTGAGTTCTGCTGCAAATGATTTCATTGAACATTACGCTGTCAATGGGTTGGTAAGATCAGGTGGCCAGACGATGATTGGCCACCCAACCACTCATACTGGCTATGATAAATAAAGTTCCTTGCACTTCAAGAATACAACTGCTTCTCAAGGTTGGCTAAACGAATATTTATTCCTCACCTTTGTTCCCTCTGTCTGTCTGTCTCTCATTCCCAATACCCTTTCATTCTTTCACAATTTCACCACTTTCATCTCTGATATCACTATAACAATTAAAAGGTACTTACAGGCAAGGCAAGGAACATACCTACTGCACCACCGCACCCCACAATTGGTCACCTATGCAATGTTTTATGGGTTCACCCAATCATAGAAAAAGGAAAACGGTAAATACCTTTCACACAGGCGTAATCATCAAAGTTTTTGATCCCCTCTTTCGACAGAACTTCGTCGTCGATCAAGAAGTTTCCAGTGAACTCTCCGCTGTTTTTCAGGAGAATTGCGTACGCCGCGTCTGCCATGATCTCTGGCTTCCGACACTGACTTTCCATGCCTTCGCCACCACCAATTAATTCGATGGCAGCCGTGTATATGGCTAAATCCACAAACATTGACAGACAATTTATTAGCTAAACAGGTCATTTCCAGAAACATGGAATATATATATTATAAAACTGGCAAAATATTTATAGAATCCATCTGACAAACCATAAGGAAGGAATCGCCACTTACAATACCAAGATAATATTACTGCTATGCACAGTTGTAACGTTGCAATGTAGAGCATAAGATACGCCAGGGCAGGGAAAAGCTAATATAATTAATAATTTTACGCAACTTCTGTTTAAGTGTACCAGCATGTTCTCAAAAGCAATTAATCTTTAAGGTAATGAAGAGCGCTTGACATAATTAAAAAGAAACAGTTTGATCACATCATCTCAGAATAAGCTTTGATTAAAAAACATTACCAACTTGAAAGCCATACATACAATCCATGACTCAGGAAAATAAAACCAACACCAGACACGCAGTATGCATGATTTTATTTCTTTGTTAGAATGCAGAAAGAGGATATAACCTGTGCGAGGCCAGAGAGTGTTGACTGCAATTCCATCGGACCTAAGTTCTTCTGACATTCCAAGGGCACACATTGACATTCCGTATTTTGCCATTGTGTATGCTAGAGCACAGAACACATTTCCGTAAAAAACAACAAGCATTTTGGGAAATATGTCAAACTATGACAATTGACATTACTTCCAATGTGGTAAAAGTTAAAGCTATTGATGAAAGATATCAGCAAAAGTCAATATAAGGTCTCCTAAATGAATGTTCAAGCGTAATTGAAAAATACATAGAACGGATACACGTGGCCAACTCTTTTAGCAACACTTAAAACGAGTTTTTATCTCGAGTCATTACACCAAAGCAAATCATATGATATAGTGTCTCATAAAGCTTTGGGTATCAATAAGGTTAAAAGCGAAATGCTGTATCACAACGTCTGAGATTTTATCCTGGATATTTATGTATGGAATATGTCAGTAAAATGATAAAGTTATTGGTTGGATGAAGAAACGATGTACTTTTGTTTATTATACCATGTCTGTACACCAAAATAAGGATACATCTAGCAAATAGTCTATTAAAAAATATTCTTATCTTTTCTTATCTTATGAAAAATTTGAGATGGAAAAGACAGATTCACTTGCCCACATGACCCTTGAACCACTTGCTGCTCATATTCAAAGGTGGACTGATGTTCAAGATGTGCGGATTCTTTCCTTTGCGCAGATACGGAATGCAGTACTTTGAACTTGACAACAACACATTCAAAATAACTATGATACTTTTATCAAATAAACGAGATGATTCCTTACCAATGTTCATCTTGAACCCATATAATGGCTAAGCAGAGCATTCCTTTAATTATTCCTTTAGCCTGTTCTTGTGCATGCAATGCCCTGGTTTAAATATTTTCCCAAATTCAAATGTTCCCATACAATACGCTACATGGAAGATTAAAAAGAAAAGGGTTTGAAGCACCTCTGAGTAGCAACCTCGAAGAGGTGCTATATAAATTCATATAATGAATGAATGAATGAGGTCATAGCATTGCTTGAACTAAGACTAAGAGGAACAATGGACTTGAAACATGGCCAAGGACAATGGAGATCATTTATTCGTACCCATCACTGTGGCCATCCCATCTAAGATCTTACTACGGATGTAGAGGGAAAGTCATTTCAATATCAATAAGATTAACAATAAGACTGTCTAATTCGACTGGGGTTGAACTGGGAGCGCTCCTGAAAAGGTAACCTTGAAGGTGCACTATATCAAATTGCTAATAAATAAATAAATAAGTAAACAATCCAATTGTTAGAAATGCCACCAGAGGAAGGTTCCCCTCGCATTGACTCCGTTCATCAAGTCGTATTTCTTCATCGGCGTGTGTTCGGTGCCGGTCAGATGGATGGCGCTGGCATTGTTGATGAGGATGTCGATTCCTCCGAACTGCTTGACCGCTGCTTCCACCGCATTCTTCACCTGATCCTCGTCACGAATGTCAACCTCGCACGGAAGACACTTTCCACCGGCTGCCTCCACTGAAATATTTCCAGAAATTTTTATATTTGACTGCAACCCCCAAAATTGTGGAAGACCTAACAAATTTGGGCCTTTACTTGATAACGACATCAAATATGTCTTCGGTAATTTAAATAAAGTTTCTTACAACGGATCATGCATATCCGTATGTCCAGATGAACCAGAAAATGGTAAACACACACATACGCACACAAGGGTCCTGGCTGAACCAGGAATTTGTATTGTAATCCACAGTTTTCTAGCTGTCATCATTATCATCATCACTATTACTTTCACTAAAAGTTGAACTATTTTGGATGAAAACTTTCATTTTTTTCCTAACAAACATGTTACTTCTTCCCTAGACAAACCATGTTTATGACCTGCCATTTGTACCTACAATACGGTGCTGGCCAAGTAGAAGAGCTACCAGTGATGATGCACGTAGGCCTAGGTACTACAGCATGCGCTGTGACTCAGTTTGCACAACATCCATGCCCTTAATGGCTTAATACCATCCAGACCCAAGTGAGCTCAGGCTCCACCCCTCAGTAACAAATTCTCCAGCTCGAGTCAGCTCAGACTCAATGCTAAATGTGTCAAAGCCAAATACTAACAATATTATATTAGTTAAATCCATTTATTAATTACAAGAATTTAACTTAATTTATGTTCCACAAACTTTCTTTGGCAGCGGTGTATATAGTTCCTGGAAGTTTTGGATGGGGAATGACAGTCTTCGCAGCGATGACAACGTTAGCGCCATCTTTTGCACATTTCAGTGCTATCGCCTTTCCAATGCCACGACTGGCACCAGTGATGAAGACTGTGCGACCGCTCAGTTTGCTGTTAAGAACACGTGAAACAGTTATGGTCCAAGACAATGCAATGAATGAATTCTGGTCCAATACAATGCAATGTATGAATTATGATCCAATACAATGTATGAATTGTGGTCAAATACAATGCAGTGTATGAATTATGGTCCAATAACAATGGGATAACAAATGGATAACACGCTGGCATGGAGAGCGAGAGGTACCGAGATCGTATCCCATAGGGCGAACGTGCCTTGTAGCAAACGAGATATCAGAAAAGTTTCTGCTAGTAGGTGCAGGTTAATGGACACCAAATTGTCTTCAAGGAACTGAAATAGATTGAGTTTTAGAGGATGTTTAGAAGCAAAGGAACCAGCTAGAGTCGATGAGTTGGCAAAGAAGAGTTCAAATTAAGGCTCAAAATGTTGGTTCAAAATCTATGACTATCGCCTTATCTGTGTCACAGATAAAATATTGTAGCTAGCATGGGTCAATCACTAGTATTACAGGTTTAAAGTCTCTTGCCGAATCACCAACTTTATTTATACCAAACAAGCAACCCTGCGTAAACAGCAAAATTGCTATTCTTCTACTAAAACTCTACAACAAGTAAATCTAAGAAATAAATATAAAAAGTCTCGATTACCCCAAATTCGGCAATATATTCGCCATTCTGTAGTGTTCTGACGAGTAGGCCTACGATCACCAGTATTTACACCGAAGCATTTGAGATATATAATCTTTTGGTACAGAGGGTAATTTGCAAGGATAGTTGAATGGAAACTCTATAATTTATTTACTATCTTACCCACAGATGTCGCCACACTTATGTATAATTTTAAAAATAAAAATAAAAATATATATTATTCCCAAATACATTTTTCCTCTGTAAAATTGCTTTCAGTATTTTTAAATACAATAAATTGAAATTGTGTGCAATGTAAACTTGGCACATTTCTTCCCAATCTGCGAGTAGATCGCGCTCTATCTAGAAGTCACATCTTTAAATGAAGAACTTCCTAGTTATTTTTATTGTAGTCTTTGGTGATGCTGCAGCAAACAAACCGTGAGTGCTGATTGGTCGACAGCTATAGCAAAAAAGATCAAGGAACTAAGTTTGATTCGTAAACATTACACAACAGCACAAACGTACGTATACATACCAATATAGCATAATAGGGTTATTAAAATCTACTAAACGTTTGCCTAGCTCGAGAAGTAAATTGATAAATGAATGATGTTAGCTTGTCGCTAAGGTATTAATATAATTAAGAACAGGCAGTGACGGTAAAGTATAATTTCACTCGATCAATTCAATAATGAAAACCTAGAGCTAATATCGCTAGGCCTTTTGAAAATCGTGTTCGTGTACATTATTTTGTTTTAAAATAGAATAGATGTTGTCCAAACTTTAATATGCAATTTTCATACTACTAAATAACCATTCACCCATATATTTTTTATTATTAAATAGACGCGGCCGGTGATCTGATTGAATTCTGTTAAATTAGCCTATATCGGTCATAGGCCTAGTATCTCATTAACACGAACATTATTATAGAAATTTCGGCCTTAACAGCGTTGGAACTTGGAACCAACCTTCTAAACATAAAGCTTCTTCTTCATTATTCATGGGCTGACAGCCCGTAGGTGTCCACTGCGCACTTGGTTACTCTCCATACTTCTCTGTCCTGTGCCCGGTGTATCAGTTCCTGCGCATTCATCCCACACCACTCTTCTATGTCCTGCAACCATTCTCTGCTCCCCGATCCCTCCACGATTCTCGTCATTATGCTCTTTATCTTTCTATCATCACTCATTAAACATAAAAGCAATCCTTCTAATTTAGAAGCGGTTAGAAAACGTGTCCGATTATTTACGTCGTCTGTTGGCGATAAAACGCTAAATTTAGGGACTTGCAAACAGTGATGCCACAGCTGGGTTTTTTCCACCAGATCTGGTTTTTTTTGCCTTCGTCTGGGTTTCTGGGTTTTTTCGGACAAAATCTGGGTTTATTTTGGTGAGTTGACCATTTTGTATTAAAACACATGAATATTCTGTGAAATTCAATGTAAAATGGTTGTGATACATAATTTTTGTTCCACTAATTTTAAACTCCACAATCAAGATCTCAAATAACCAGAAATTTCGGACAACTTTAAAACTTTAACTTCGTAAACTTAAGCCACGCGTGCTAGGCTATGTGTCTATAATTCTGGTGGGCTCGACCCGCTGCGCATGCGCACATGAATATAATTATCGATTCGATCAGCTTTTTGTCGATATAGATGCCGAGTCTCAGACAATTTTAACTTCTAAAAAACGGTTTTTTGCATTTTATTCCATTCATTTCACGAACATTTTGTTGACCCTCATCTGAACCAGCGAAAAACCAACTTAATTTGAACACAGGGCCTAAAATCACTTATATGAATAGTCTGGGTTTTTCTGGGTTTTTTTAGAAGGAAATCTGGGTTTATTTCTGAAACCTCAGTGGCAACACTGCTTGCAAAGTATTTGGAACAAACTTTGAAGATTCGTCTTACAAGTAAAATTTCTTGTAGGCAGATTATATGCTCTTATCGTTAAAAAACCCTTTCTTTTCACTTTTTTAGTGCGATTCATTGCAGCCCGGAGGCGTAGCCCTTGGTACACGATGCGTTGTCACGCGTGACCGCTGGCTTTGTGGTCACGAATGACTGCGTAGGTAGAGCGGCTCTCACCGATGCGAGGGAAAGGCAGTGGGCCTAACTGAATTTATATTTTGTTTTCTTTCAGCAGATCTACTACATTTTATGCGACGTGAATGTTTCTTTGTGGGTAGTCGCAAAGACTCGAACTATGGTCGCAAGTAACTCTGCAAGACGGAGGCGCACGAGGCCATCTTTGGATTTAGTTGCGCGAGTTCCGAAAATGACTTTCGTATAATCTGTACATATTTTAGCTGGTCGAAGGATATACGCGATGGACAGGTAGGTTGATCTAGGCCTATAGGCCCTATAGATAGGCTATCTCTCATTCTTGCAGTTCTTCCTTACCTGTTGTTTGCTTCTAGAGCTGTTTGAATTTCTGTTTCATAACAACAGCATTATTTGTTGAAGATGTATGGTGAGAATACAAATATTAATTTTTGATATGGGCTCTATAGCCTATATCTAAGCTATTGGCTCACATGGTTTCATCCTGCGTAGGCCTTCATCTATAATACAATTCTACGTGCACACGGACACACATGATGCACAGAAGTGTGAGTCATGATAGAATTGAATAGATATAAATGTATAAAAAATAGACAGTGTTTTGTTAAAAAAAGGCACCTATAGCCTGTGTTTAAGGCAGGCCTTGGCTTTAACTATACTACACATGCTCTATCACATAGGCATTGCTACATGATTGTACTGTGAAGTGTGAACTCAACCAATGACCAGCATTTAAGGATTCTGCCAATGCTTGGAATATGGATGCTTCCCAGAGTTGTTATCACTAGATAGACTTAATATAGGCCTACCTTTGTTGTTAATCTGATCTATTGCTATTTTTTCTAATTGTTGCTTGGGATGTATTGGAAAGCTAAATTTGTCTTCAGTCATCATGTGTGGACTTTATGGATAGGGAAGGCTTCCATCTCACTGAAGAACAGGGTGGAAATTGCCAGAAGAGGTTTCAACCCCACTTTACCCCAGTCTTTCTTAGACCTCCATATGTAGTAACATCTGTTTTTCACACCCCAATTCCAGGTGGATCATTGTCCAACCCCCCTCCCCCAATATTTCTCACACTTTGTTAAATAGTTGTATACATGTGTAATATTGTGTATACATCAGGCCGCTTAATATGGCGCCTTGTGATGATGCACTGGGCATCCACTGGCAATTTTCACATTTTCACTCATGCTGGAATCGGAAAATCGAATAGGCTATTAACAGACACTATGTGTTAAGTTTCTTGATATTTACACTTACTTACAAATGGCAATTAAAATGGAAATAAATTTCTAAATATTTTATTGGTTTAAATTTTCAAAATGTTGAGCCGTACTATCATTGCAGATCTCGTTATTCAATGTTTCAGCATTCTGATGTAGTTCAAGGAGTTGAACTTTGGCTACCAAGAGCCTTTCGTGCTACTTCGGGCTGGTAACATGGCTTACTACGGCCCAGGAAGTCCATGGCCACCTGTCAGACGGCAACCCCCTCCTCTACCGCGCTATCCATCAGAAGGCCACCTCTTTGATGAGTCCTCTTACCACCCACCCAGCAGGGCGCCATTGCCTAGCACCTCAAACAGCCCCAATAATCGAAGCCCACATTTCAAGTCTTCCAAAACCAAAATGCCTTCGGGAAAGAAGATACCCGGTCGCAAGATCAAGGAGGCCGTGGGAGTGTACGAGAACTGGACGGCAATTCTGAACTACCAGAGCTCAAAGAAAAACGAGTTGACACTGCGAAAGGGCGAACCGGTTCAAGTGATGAAGAAAAACGAGGGCGGATGGTGGTTCGGACAGGCCAACGACCGGGTCGGAATCTTCCCCAGTATTTACGTTGCGCATAAGGCGAGCATGAACGGGGGTCCGTTCAGCATCCGACCCCTCGAGATCGACAAGACGGAGCTGAAGGAATGCGAGGTGATCGGAGTTGGTGGGTTCGGTCGGGTCTACCGCGGGATCTGGCGTCGGGAGGAAGTGGCGCTGAAGAAGGTCATCCGCGAGATACGGGAGAAGGCGGAAAGCGCCAGGGAGAGGGTGCGCAGAGAGGCTAAGCTCCTCTGCCTTCTTCGCCATCCGAATATTATCTTACTGAAGGGTGTCTGCCTGCAGGATCCGAGCATGTGCCTTGTCATGGAGTATGCACGTGGAGGATCGCTGTTTAAGGTTCTACGAGGGCAGAAGCTGACTCTGGACGTCATCGTTAACTGGGCAATCCAGATCGCAAAGGGCATGCTCTATCTGCATGAAGAAGTGGAACAGTCTTTCCGCATCAAGCACATCATACACAGAGACCTGAAGTCACACAACAGTACGTTGAACTTCGCATGTGCTTCACTTGCGTTTTGTTACTTTCTTTGTTTTAAAGTTTCCTGAACTGATGCTACAATGTATATCTGTGTTATTTTTTCGGGCATAACTCACTTGATCAGCTTTTTGTTATGTATTTATTTGATTTAAAATGTAGCAACATTTTATCCTTGGGAGGTTTGATTTGGTTGATTGAGCACTTTTTTAGCGACTCCATTGTTTAATCTGTTGAAATATTGATGGTTTTTTGAAGTTGTTGGGCTGAGTACAAAAGTTTGGTAGAATCAAGTAGCTTAACTGATGTAATTTATAATTATGCAGAATGCAGTCTGCAACTAAAATTAAAACGAATACTTAGATTCTGATATAATTATGTTCTAGAATACTAGATGGTTGGTTGACTGATGTTCTGTTATTTTTGTTCAGTCTTGGTCTACGAATCGGTTGATGATGGCGACCTTCTGAACAAAACCTTGAAGATCACTGACTTCGGTCAAGCGAGGCAGGCAACGCAGGCTGCACGCATGAGTAACGCCGGCACTTATGCATGGGCTGCTCCCGAGTCCATCAGAGATCACCAGTTCTCCAAGTACAGTGATGTCTGGAGGTATATTGGATATATACGTCATGTTGTACAACTATATCTGACCTAACCTATTTTGGTTTTTATCCATTCACACATTATTCACTTAGTGAATTTGTGTAGCCCCTCTTCAGGGGGACGTCTCAGAGGCGCTCCCAACCGAATTGCCCCCAATTGAAACTGTCTTAAGATGTGGGAGAGGAATGCCTGAAAAAAAGAGTTATAGAAAGTGAGCGGATTGTCAAGGGGAGACTATTCCAGGTCGAGGGTCCTACCACCGAGAGGCAAGGTTCTGCATAATGGAGGTACGAGCAAAATGGACTGAGAGCAGACCTGCACATCATGTCCTATGTGTATCTGATTCAGAACAATCCTCTGGTCCGAATATGTATATTCTGTATGATCTTAACAAGCTACCTGACTTCCCTTTTTTATGTTGTTGATATGGCTTCATGTCATCAGGTATTGATTTCATAGCTTCTGTCTTTCTAGTGTGTCGTTTCTTCTAAAATGAATAACACTTCAGAAAAATCTTCAAAAATACATCACTACCTATTCTCAAAGACTTGTTTATGTCAAAATACAACATGATGTGATCTGGCATTTGAAGACTTTAGTGAACATCAAATTACCATTAAAGTTTAGCTTTCAATCTTTAATTAGCCAAACGTAGTTATTCTATCTTTAATTAGTTAAATGAAGGATGAATTAATTTGTAAATTTTAGTGGACATAATGAAATGATAAAAGATGATGTTGAATTACTGTTAAGTTCTTACATGTGTGATTTGTAGTTATGGTGTGGTTCTTTGGGAGATGCTGACGGGTGAAGTGCCGTACAATGGCTACGAACCGCTACAGATTCTCTACGCGGTTGGGTCATTCCGAAGACTTCCAGTTCCAGAGAAGTGTCCGAAAGTCTTTCAAAAGCTTCTGAAGTGTGAGTCTTGATAAAATATTAAATAGATATATACATCAAACAGAAATGAGGTTCAGTTTATTTTGAGAACAGGACTTGTAGACATTTTGGGTTTAAAATATTGCAGGACGTACTCCTGTGTGCACTGAATTTAAAAAAGGATAAGAAAGTCTAATTTATGTACGTTGAACGGTTGGCGTCTTAAAGTATTAAACAAATAAATATGTATGCACTTATTTATAAACTGTTGTCTATGATGCCTAAGAACCTTTGCAAAGCTAAAACAGTTTTGTAACATTTATTGCTTACAGTTTTAAGAGCTCTGTACATTATTGGTAAGAATTTTGAGCAGAGGGTCCTACCACTGAGAAGACAAGAGAATTTTGTACCTCTGTATATGGTGCATGCATTACTGAATAGCTTGACTAGATGGTGTTGTTTTGTTTTTCTTTGAATAGCCTGTTGGGAGGAGTCTCCCGAAACGCGACCGCTATTTAGCGGCACCCTTGCTACATTGGAAAGCATAGAGGAATCTCCGTTTGTGACGCGAAACATGGCTTCCTTCCAGTCACTCCAGGTCCAATGGCACCAGGAAATCCAGCAGAAACTGGAGGAACTGCGAGCGAGAGATGACGTAAGAGGAGCTCTTTATCAATCATTTCGTTACTGTTGCGGTTTAATTGGAATTAGGTGCATGTAATTAATATGTCGAATGTTTGGATATATACTCTGTAGAGTCTGTACTTTTAGCTATTGTATTGACTTCCTGTTCAGCAAAGAATCTCTTTCTTTGTGGTTTCGAAACATTGAACTGCAGCAAAACACGGTATTTAAAGTCAGTCATTCCTTAGTCGTATAAATATTCTTATCTGCATCCCTCTATCTTTCTAAAACCCATTTCTTCTCTCAGGGTTCTCACAATGGGAGTGCTACTGAATGGCCATGGCTGTGAGCAGAGCCACAGAAATAATTACCGGTACTCATTACATTACATTGTTCAACAAGACCATCTGATTGTCTTTGCCAGGTCATACCAGCACTATAATATAGAACTCTGTTTGAACTAGATGTGGAAATCCCTCCCAGTAATTATTGTTTGCTCCTCATCCTCTTTCCGCTCGCGATTGCAACCTGCCACTTGTGCACTTCCACTGGAAAGGCCAATGTGAATAACAGTTGACAGAACAACACCAATTATAATGGCAAATGCACTGTTGGACAATGTTGTCCTGTTACTAGGCCTCCCATTATTGCTGTTTAAATAATTGCCACTGTGGCTTTTCGGTATTGCCGAATGTTGCCATGCCCATACGTCTTGGAAAAATGTTACCATTGCCATTGATATTCCCAAATGTCACCATTGCCATTGCTGGGTGGGTGGTAATGCCAAATGTGAAATGTTACCATTGTCATTGGTATTGCGAAATGTTGCTGTTGGCAGTGCTGAATGTTACCATTGCTGTTGGTATTGCCAAATGTCACCTTTGCAGTTATTATTATTGTTAGTGTCATTTTTCTGCTATGGTATTTGTGGTCACTGCATTCATGATTAGTTTTATAAATTATCACTGTTGTTTGTTTATGTTTAGCCAACTGTGTAATTTTCATGAAGATTATTATTTACTGTAATTTTAATAATATTGTTATTATTCTTATTATTAGTAGTAGTAGTATTATCATACTGTTACTTTATTGTGATCATCAATATCATAAATTATTATTGTTGTAATTATCATTATTAAATTATTATTGTCACTTGTTTTATTAATAATTTTTATTATCATTGTGGTAACTTAGCTATGTTAGACTTCTGAATAACTTCTGCTGTTAATGTATTTCTGTCCACTGCCACATTAAATATTGTGATCACAATATTGAGTGTAATAACATGGTCATTGTAAGCATG
This sequence comes from Lumbricus rubellus, assembly GCA_945859605.1. NCBI lineage: Eukaryota > Metazoa > Annelida > Clitellata > Crassiclitellata > Lumbricidae > Lumbricus > Lumbricus rubellus. The sequence continues at coordinate 25,010,059 of OX243817.1, forward strand.
CCTCTGTGAGATAATTTACATCAGGTCTACACAGCTTTCAGTTAGGTATCATCCACTACAGTTACTGTTCAGCGTTCACAGTTCTAACCTAGTAATACATGCCTAAGCTCCACACCAAAGCGAGTTAGAAAACCACTTGAATGCAGCGCTGTCCTATGCAAGCTGCAGAATGTTTGTTTCCACGGGTCAGAGGTTTTAAGGGTGTTAAATCTGTGGTGCACCGATGTGTGACCGCATGCCTTCAGGGCAATACAGGGTCTGTGGTAGGAAATACCTTATGGTTACTAGAGGAAAGTTCGGATTACCTCATCGGCAGAACTTCCTTGTAGCCAAGAACAAAATCAGAAATGTGCCAATAACAATGTATTCGTGCAACTCTGAAAATTGCTATTCTGAGAATATCGAGATTGTCTTATTTGGTCTGTCTCTTTGCAAGACAATTTTGCTTGCTTGCTGTCAGAGTTTCTGATGTCCCTGGAATGATGACGTTCCTTTTGTGTGTGTGTGTGTGTGTGTGTGTGTGTGTGTGTGTGTGTGTGTGTGTGTGTGTGTGTGTGTGTGTGTGTGTGTGTGTGTGTGTGTGTGTGTGTGTGTGTGTGTGTGTGTGTGTGTGTGTGTGTGTGTGTGTGTGTGTGTGTGTGTGAATGCCACTGCATTGCATGCCCCGATGGCCACAAAAGTGGCGTCCCAAATCAAGAAGTTTTTTGTGCGCTGCAGTGTAGAGATCTATAGTTCACCTGTCAGTGGAATGTGATTTGCTATTGTTGCTGCTGCGTGGGCAAAGGTCCCACAGCCCTTCACCTGTACTTTTATACCTTTTATACAGACCCGACCTGACCTGACCTAATCTCAGCCCTTTTGTGCCCTAGCGTACCCTCTTCCTTACACTTGTCCTCCGCTTTTGTGATATGCTCTACCCTACTTTGACCTACCTTGATTTACCTTGATTTATCTTATGTACAGGTAGCCTATTCGTCCTTTTTCTCATCATACAATGCCTCACCGTGCTTTACCATACCATAAATTGCTTTATAACTCCCACTTTATCTTACATTACAGGCAACATTGTAATGACATTGACTGTGTTATGGGGCCATATAAATTGTCGTAATCATTTTTATTATTTCTTATCATTCTTTGACTTTTCTTTATATTAATTGCATGTTTCTTTCATTACTTTATAACTGTTTATTTTTTATCTTGATGATATTGTTTTAATTCACATCCTTTGTCTTACTCCATCGTCTTTTCAAAAACAAGTGGCATCTGATAGGTAGTCTACTAAACCTGCTTAAATCACTTGTCTGTCTTTGAATGAAAGGTCTGAGCTGTTCTGCTATTCATGTGATGAATGATGATGAGCAAGGCAGCTGCTGATGCTGTTCTGTGACTCACCCTTAGCTTAACATCCACTTACATCACGAATACAAAGTTTGCGTATCAAAATCCCCCACAGGAATATCCAACACTTTCACTGCAGTCGTCTGTTGTTAAGTTAAATTGGGGGGGGGGGGGGCGGGTTCCTCTGCCAAGGGTTCTGCATTTCATGACCAAGGAACAAGTAACAAGGAACAAGTAACTTTGTTATATAGCTAAGGACTTATCCTTTTGAGCACAGAACCAAATGAGTGCTTAATTACACTATGCATCACTATCAACATGACCTATCTTGAAAACTTTTATATACTGGCTTTTCCCAATATGCTGTGTCACCTTTACAGTTATCTATTTTGCATATCTCTTCTCGATCATGAACCCATGACTACTTCAGTGAGTTCTGTTAAAAATAATCTTCATTTAATTGCAAACTGACACAACGCAGAATGATTACAAGTCATGGCATGACAGATAATCACACATTATTACAGGAGTCGAATTTAACTGTCAGCAGCCCATCACATACTAATACTAATTTTACCAATGCGATACTTATGCCATATGGAAGGCTCAGTCGACCTTAGGGACAGTTGCGGGAAGCGATCCGACATTCATAAGCTCTTCACGCCAATAGTTTTAACCGTCACCCTAAACACCCTCCTCATGTTTTTAGTTTCCTTTCTTCAGATTCAAGAGTTAGACAGGACTTCCAGTGAAGCTGACCTTTTCAGATGATTATTTTTTATTTATAATTTGGCAATGGGTTTTTTTGTGGTGTTTCACTGTATATCAGCGGGTAGCTCATTAACTTTACAACTGTTAAATCTTTACTTATCCTATAACTACATCCATAATATCTTTGGACATAGGTATTCACTGTTTGATCTTACTGATTTTCTCACCCAGGTGTTATGTCAGTCTTAGAGCAATCTATTTCACATTTTCACTCATTTATATTTGTTTTCCGAATACAAGCTGAGACAACAAGTTTTACTACCTGCTTTCTACTAGTTAGTAGTTACCTTTCTCTTTAGCCATGATCTGAGTAGACTTCTTGAAGGGATGCCATATATATTTGTTGAGTGAATGAATCGTATTGATTGACGAATTTATTGATGAAACAGGAGCTGAACGAGCGTGCAGATGCAATCAACCAGCTGCTCCAGAAGCAGCAGGCTCAGGAGCAGAGCCTCAACCGTCGCGAGCAGGAGCTGTACGAGCGCGAGCTGGAGGTGTTTGAGCGAGAGATTACAGTGATGATCCGTGAGCAGAACATCGATCATATGCAGATCGCGTACGAAAAGAAGAAGAAGAAACCGAAAAACCCTTTCGCAAATCTCTTTAAGAAGATCAAAATCAGTCCTCCTCAAGGTAACTAGTACAGTCTTCTTAACGTATCACCCTGCTAGAGGCGCTTTATAAATGCTTAACCCTCTGAACCCGGAGCTCCTGTAACTCGATGCATAACAAGCTGGAAAACCGGCTCGTAGGGTTCAAAGGGTAAAATACAAGAACTTCGCTGCTGGTTGCGCTCTGCAAGTGCCAGTCCCAAGCCTGGATAAAAAAGGAGGGCGACAGTATTCATCTTTGTTATGTCACAGTGTCGTTAAACAGCAGCACGCTTAAAATTTAAATACAATACAATGAAATACATTGCAATATAGCTATTGTATTGAATGTGGTTATTGTACTTTGCTTTTTCATTTCAGTAGTTGTGATACATGTTGTGGTTGTTCATAATTGCATTGATGATTCTCATCACATGACCAATCATTGCTTCATGTCATTTTCATTATTGTTCTGGATAATCTGCTGTCAGTAGTCACGTGGTGCTAGATAAATCCGTCTGTAATGAAGGTGTTGTGGTGTAATTATCACGGTTATTCACCAGCATAACACTTGTCTTTGTATAGAGACTGTCAGATGATCTGCAGAGTAATACACTCCACGAGTTTATTGGCATATTTATTGCAATTAATTTGCAAATAGTGTGTGTCTTGTGTATACATTGAGCCGGATGGAAGCGGCAGTGCCTTAGATTGACCCACTAAGCCAAAGAAATGTGATATTTCAGGATCTGAACCTGTCATTTTCATCCACTATGTAGTATGCGAATTGTAGAAAAATAATTGTGGTGGGTCAGATGTTGATTTATGTGGACTTGGGGTGTAGGCCTACAGTGAGGACTTTACTATGGCCTCTGAATAAAGACGAGGGGGTTGAACCCCTAGAGAACTTTCACCCTGGCTATTATGTGGATAAAGTGGCTGAGCGATCTTGTATTGACAATGGTTTAAAGCATTAGTATTATAATTTATCTGAAAAGCACTTTGAACGTCCCATATTTAGTTGGCCACTCGGGTTTTGTTAACGTATAATATTTGACCGAAAATGCACCGAATGCTGCGGATCTACACGTAAATATTTATTGGCTGATCAAATGGCCGAAGTTCGGGTCACTAATCAGCCGGCTGAACTGAAACACAATGTAAGGCAGCTAACGCTTACACATAAAGCTTATTATTCTGAGAAGTTGAATTTTGTCAATAGAATGTGGGGCAGTCTGTGCTTCCTTTTTACTTATTAAACATCTCGTGGTGTTGACGTGGTTTGTGCTTGTGATTGTATGGTATAGCAATGGATGAAATTAAGTTTGCTCAACACAAGGCTATTGTGCTGACCAGCTTAGTGCACGACAGCTGTATGGATTTGGTCATGCTTCAGTGACTCCTGTTGGTTTCCTGTTCCATAGTACACTGTACTTACTGGTCTGAATCTAAATGGCTGCGAATGTTGCATAAATTTAGAAACAGACGTGAACACAACCAAGCTTTCTGCTGTATCTGTAGTGTTGTACCACCACTGTACCTGTAGTGTTGTACCACCACTGTACCTGTAGTGTTGTACTACCACTGTACCAACTACACCTATAGTGACCAACAAGGCGGATAATAGACCCCATGTTTAACAATGTGTTCAAGATTGAGAAGTAACTGTAAACCTATTGTAGCATGACATTTCCATAGCTTTATATGACTCTGGCTTTTGAATAGTTGAGTTTGCCTCAAGGGATGTTTCAAGAACAGAATTAGGCTACTTGAGAAAAATTGGTCTAAGATATTCGCCTATAGAATCTTATTTGAAGCAGGCTATGTTTGAGATATTAAATGAACTGATGAGATAGTAGCTGTCGAATGTCCAAATATGGATTTCTTTTGAGGTTCCTCTAATTTATGATTTTTCACAAATCCTTTTCCAATGATGCGACCAGTGCATTTATTTCAATCAATCACTCAACATTTATATATAGCAGGGTCTCTACTCAGAAGTGCTCCCACCCCACAGAAAAATATGTATTAAAGAGGTGATTTCCATAGTTGAGGGTTGATGCCGAAGAAGGCAGCGCAATTCTCGAGGAAGCCCGTTCCACGTCACAGGACCAATGACGAAGAAAGCGTGTTGCTGCATTGTAACTGTACTGGTAAAAAAAGACTTGTAAGATCACCGTGGGCGGCAGCATGAAGGAGACGTCTGCTGCTTGTGCAATCGGTTCTATTCAATGGACGTACGAAAATTGCCGATGACTTTGCTAAAAAAAACTCAAGAAGACTACACATGGCGATGACGTCAGATAAAGTTGTGCCTTTTCACGCATGATATAGTTGAATTCTGAACAGGTTATTTAATGGCTTAAACAGAGGCAACAGAGGCAAAGTTGTTGAATTGAGAGCATATAGAACAGTGCAGACCTTACACTGCTTACAGCACATATCATGCTTTGTGTCTTCATCTGTTATTTCCCCCACTTTTTGACATCTCTGGCCAACTTGTCTTTTGCTGAATACTTTTTGATTATGTGTCATGTATTAGGGTCACCTTTACAGAAACAACCTGACCGGGACACTAATTAACAACATTTTGACCAATCTCCAATATTGTGCTAATATCCTAAGATTTTTTGAATATCTCTTCTGTGCTTTCATTCCAGAACATTACTCGTCCCAGTCCCTAATTTTTTTGCAATCCTGAGGGATCACATATACCTCAGGGGAAAAACAGTAACAATATTAATAATTGTGATGATGATGATGATGATGATGATGATGATGATGATGGTGGTGGTGGTGGTGGTGGTGGCGGCGGCGGCGGCGGCGGCGGCGGCGGCGACGACGACGACGATGATGTCATGGTGATGGTGATAGGAATAGTGATGATGGTGGTCATGGTCATGATGATGGTGATGGTTGTGGTGATGATGATGATGATGTGATGTCATGGTGATGGTGATAGGGATAGTGATGATTGGTGGTCAAAGTCAGGATGATGATAATGGTGGTCGTGTTGGCGGCGGGGCCAGCGACGATGACATTGATAATAATAATAATAATAATAAGTTGTATAGAAGCAATTTCATACCTAAGTGCATGACAGTCGTTTGGAAAGAATCATTTGGACACGAAACAGTCATGTCAGAGAAATGTGAGCATCAGTCTTTTGGGTTGTTATATGTGTTTTATTAAACCATGGCATTTAGTGTTGAACCTTTGAACTTTAACCTTACTTAGCATATGGACGTATTCATTCATTCATTTATATGAATTTATATAGCGCTTCTTCAAGAAACATACTCAGAGGCGCTCAAAAATTGGCTTTGACTGGCATCATTCTCATTGGCTGTCCACCATTTTGAAGCTCTAGTCTAGTAATTTCATACCTATGTGCAAGACAGTTGTTTGGAAAGAATTATTTGGACACGACACATTCATTTCAGAGAAATGTGAGCATTAGTCTTTTAGGCTGCTATATGTGTTTTAACCACGGCCTTTAGTGTTGAACATAATATGACGTTTAACCTTGCCTAGAGCATATGGACGTATTGACTTTGACTGGCATCATTCTCAGTGGCTGGTCCACCCATTCTGAAGCTCTAGTCTAGAGCTACCTGCTTATGCTCAAGAATTTCTTTCCGAGACTAACTTTCATTCTAAGCTGTAATCCGAGTTACCTTTTCCAATTCGTGTATTTTTCTTTGTTGTCCAGTTTATCGTGCGCTTCGGAATTGTGCAAGAGGGAGTTATTTGTATTTATTTGTGCTATATTGGAATTTGATTTGCACCTAATTTAATTCTATTGTATTTAATTGAATTGTGTCTAAGTATACTGTATTGTATTAGTCATGATGTGGATGTCTGTAGATTTCGTTCATGTGACAGAAGTGACTGAGATATCTGGATCGTCATACAGTCCACGTCCCAAGAGACTCCAGATTAAAAATCGTGAGTTATAACACTTAACAATCTTTGCACATGCTCTCTGTTCAAGAAATTTGGCATAGCTAAGCGAATTTATGGACAGGAATATCAACATTATTGAAACTTAAAAGTGATATCAACATTATTGAAACTTAAAAGTGATATCAATAGTATTTGCACCTTTGCTGATGTACACATGTTACCAATCGTACATTTTTACAACAATGGCTTCATAAAAGAAAAAGAGATTTATCAATTGTGAATGACAGAATAGATAACAAAATTGATGCTTTTGCTCAGCATTGTAAATATTGAAACCAAAATTGACATACTTGCCTGTGAATAAATTTTGCATTTTACTTAAATTGCTAATCGATAAAAAATTAGCTACTGAAATTTGCTAAATGATTAGAATTAGCAAAATCTTGTAACTCATCAATTAGAATTGAAATCAACTGTTTGTTGAATTGATTAAAATTGATTAGAATGTAATTGGTTAATTACCCTTTCTTTATTATGAATTATTTATCAATTGCAATTACAATTATTTGTGGTTAATTGCCCTTTCTTTATTATGAATTATTTATCAATTGCAATTACAATTATTTGTGGTTAATTGCCCTTTCTTTATTATGAATTATTTATCAATTGCAATTACAATTATTTGTGGTTAATTGCCCTTTCTTTATTATGAATTATTTATCAATTGCAATTACAATTATTTGTGGTTAATTGCCCTTTCTTTATTATGAATTATTTATCAATTGCAATTACAATTATTTGTGGTTAATTGCCCTTTCTTTATTATGAATTATTTATCAATTGCAATTACAATTATTTGTGGTTAATTGCCCTTTCTTTATTATGAATTATTTATCAATTGCAATTACAATTATTTGTGGTTAATTGCCCTTTCTTTATTATGAATTATTTATCAATTGCAATTACAATTATTTGTGGTTAATTGCCCTTTCTTTATTATGAATTATTTATCAATTGCAATTACAATTATTTGTGGTTAATTGCCCTTTCTTTATTATGAATTATTTATCAATTGCAATTACAATTATTTGTGGTTAATTGCCCTTTCTTTATTATGAATTATTTATCAATTGCAATTACAATTATTTGTGGTTAATTGCCCTTTCTTTGTTATGAATTATTTATCAATTGCAATTACAATTATTTGTGGTTAATTACCCTTTCTTTGTTAAGAATTATTTATCAACCTTTGTTTCAGATCCATCCCCCAGCACCCCACTGAGTGAACTCTCGAGTCCGACTGAGCAGAGTGCACTTACCCCCAGCAGTTTGGAAGAACCTGCCAGCCAACCCAAGCGAAAAATGGGAAAGCCGATAACGTCTCCCTCGTCCCACGTCTCAGGTGAGTTTATTATTATTATTATTATTATTATTATTATTATTATTATTATTATTATTATTATTATTATTATTGTTATTTACGAAAATAAATGTCTACGAGATTAGTGTGTGTATTTGTTCTGTTTGTAATTTATCACGTCTATCACAATCTCTGTCAATCTGGCATCTACATGTACTGCAGTGGATTCAATGGTCCTCCAGTCACTTGTCAATGGTAGTCACCAAGTCTGCTTTATTTCTGAAGCTTGTGAGGGTTCAGAAAGTCTGTTTGATTGGAGTCGTAAATAACACATGAAAATATGAGCATACAAAACTTCTGCGCTTTGAATCGTTGCCTCGCCTCAAATGTCCCGCCGATGTTTCTCTGCTGACGTCTTTACCCTTTTGGTTAGGCACTTCTTTCTTGCCGTTGCGTTGTATGGCATTTGCTAAGTCAACACTCTTGTCATGTTGCCAAAGTTCTGACTGAATTCTGGTTCATGGTTGAAGGAGTTTTCAGCAGACAATGGTTGGAATAGACAATGGTTGGAATCAAACAACAGATGGATTTCTAGCCTCCCAATTACTTACATTGGTACTTGTATATTATTTACCCTCAGTGGGTTGAGTTGTGTGTCGGGCTGAGTTGGTGTGGATGACCTCATTTTCTTTCTGTAGTAATAAATGCACTTGACAGTGTTTTTTCTTAAATTTTACTGTGCGTGCCGGTGATAGACCGATCCACAGCGCCATCGGACAATCCCTGTGAAGTGCAAATGGTGTTTGAACGCATTGAGGAAACTATACAGCAATAGTCTTTTGTGTGTGGAAGAGAGTCGTGTAAATTATAATGGCCGATTGTGTGACGTGAAACTGTAAACATGTCATCGTAATGATGGCCTCCTTCATGCGGAACCTCCCTTCTGCCTGCTGGAGGGGTTCAGGTTGATTGATTGGTCCTTGCCGTCTTGCCCCTTTTTGCGTCTTGGCTGTGCTGAAACACTGGGTGTGCCAGGTGTGTCTGTGGGTATGCTTGCTAGTTTTACTCCACTGTCTGTTTGTATCGATTGACTGATCTATTAGGATGATGTGAAGTTGAAATGGAGCAGCTTAAATGTCTAAAATAGATCTTGGCAGTGCTTTTACACCACATATACCGTAATACGCGCATACGTATGCATGCGTGCATGTATATATCTACGTATGCGCAATTGCGCATGTATTATGTACGCACATACGTATGTATGTCTGTTTGTATGTGTTTATGCATGTAATCATGTACATTTGTATGTATGTGTGTAATGTGTATGTATGTATGAAGACATTTACTGGGGGTAGTATGTATTTCAGGTACCTCATAAAGGCAACATTGCAAGTCCACCTTCTTCAGTTGATTCTTCTTAAATTACGGTTTCTTTTAAATAAATCTTTTGTTTTAAAATGATGAACATGGTTGCTTGTCTTGACATTACCAAGTATCTTCGTCGTGATATCATCAACCTGCTGATTCCGCTCTCCTTTTTTCGTCCACTCCGCTCGCGTTGCAGGCGTGATCTCCAGTGAGCAAGGACTGCTTTGGCCAAAACTTGATCGTCTGCCTTCATTGGTCCTGCACATGGGCGGAGTTTGGTTTCCGTTCTTGGGGGAGCTAAACCAGAGTCTATGCCATATTGGGAGGGCAAACCCCAAAAAAGGATACCATTTTCCTGGTAAAAATGTTGAATTTGGGCCCTATTGGAGGGCTTAGCCCCCTCTAGCCCCTGATTAACTCCGCCCATGGTCCTGCGCTTAGGGATCAGCTCTTATTCATCATTGACATATTCCTCGGGATAAACTGTTACTCGAAGTGCACCTTTTCGCTGTGTCGAAACCACAAAACCACACTTTCTTTTCTCCAGGTCTTTCGCACTATGAGCGCCTCTGATTGGTGGACACTGTAATACGATGCAATACAATACAATATGAACTTTTGAAGATCTTTCATTTCAATTCATCCTGCTCTCCATTCCTTGACTATGTCTTACGTTGCTTAGCCATGGTCTTGTCTTATCCTAGATGTGTACCAAAATAATACTATGTAGAATTTGTTGAAATTAACTTCTATCGATTCATCAAAATATGTAGAAATAGTTCATAATTATTGACTTGCGTTAAACTTTTGTAGGTAAAAGCATTTGGTACACAGACTACGATACCGAGGACAATTCGCAAGACACAGCCATACGACCGCAAGTCAGAAGTTCAAAGCAAACCAGCAGCAGCAGTACAACAGTGGTCAATAATCTTCATCAGGGTCAGGTCGTGGATCAATCATCAGCGTTCGCTTCACGTCGCAGTACATCTGACAACCCTCTAACTCTCGTTATGTCTAGGAAACCTACGATCGACCACAACCCACGGAAGGTAGTCGACGAAGACTTCCTACAGATGGCGGGAGCTGGACAGAATTCTCCAACGCACAGACATGCTGTCGCTAACGACGCCGTGGTGAGAAAGGACGCTGCGGCTCGGCGACCTTCAACACTCGACCTTGTGCCATTCACGACGAATATTGATGACGAGACGGCAAACCACCCTGTTTATCAGTGGGGCACGATGAGCGTAGTAATTGACAAAACCCCGGGGAAGACGATAGTTACAATCGGCAGCACGCCAACTCCGGGGGTGCAGACTCTCTCGGCGTTTCCCTCGATCGGGCAGACGAACTGCTCCCTCGGTTTGTCCGTTCCGTCGCTTGCCGCTTATTCTCAGCGCCAGCTAACAGCGGACAGAACTGTCAACACGGCTGTTGTCAAGCCTCCAGCGTTATTACCGCGGGACCCAACTAGTCAGAGGGTCGACTTAGTCTCTGCGTCATCTCGGCTGCATTTGACGAATAAGACGAACCCAGTTGTTCCTCCGATAAGACAGGACCAGCAGCAGAGTCAGTCGTCGGCAGCGGCACATCTAAAAAGCATGTTCAGGCCTCAGATGTGACAGACTGCGTAGTAGCCAATTTCATTTAAATTTAATCTCGATTATTAATCAGGTGTTAGTTACATGCTGGCTGGATTGTTTTTCGGCGTTGTAGGAACGAGTTAATCACACCGATTGAGCTTATGTGACTTGCGTTCCGTTCTCGGTCTGCGTTCTGCGAGGGCATATTTGTTGTGGGCATATTGTTTCATGTCATTGGCGTTCTGAAGCTTCCTTAGAGCTTACCTTATTCTTATGAAATTTTGGAATTGGAAACATATGGCGTCCTCATCATCATCATCGTCATCATCATCATCGTCATTATCATCATCGTCATTATTATCGTCATTGTCATCATCGTCATTATCATCATCGTCACTGTCATCATCATCATCGTCATTATCATCATCATTATTATCATCATCATCGTCATTATCATCATCGTCATCATCATCATCGTCATCATCATCATCGTCATTATCATCATCGTCATCATTATCATCATCATCATCATCATCGTCAATGATATGTTTCTCTGTGGGTGGTGTTGTTGTTTATATGATCCTGCAACTTGTCTCGTACATGTGCTCGTCTCTCCATATTCTGCGCAATCGAATCTTCAGTGGGTGTGGGATCCTTCTCAATCGTCCAAACCCATTTCTGACTTGATGGTCTGACTGGTCTTTCTTCCTGCTTCTTGGGGGTGGGGGGTTGCAATCAAGGCTCGGATTACCCCAGTGTGTGTGTTCCTGTCCACGATTGCACCATCCAAGTGACCAACCGCTTGATCATCTCAAAGAGAGGAAGAAATGGTCTGGTCTTCCTTGTTGCATTGGCAAGGTTTGCGTTATCTGGTATTTGAGTGTTCCTCTTCAACAATAATTGAAGGGATCCAGTGTCTTCTTTAGAGCCACTGATATATTGTCCATGTCTGAGCTAAACAAAGGAGGGCAGGCAGCATGCAAGATATACACCTGCAGATTTTCGTGACTTGAGATTCCCCATTTAAAACGATTCAACTGTAATTGACCCCCGAACTTCTGGTCTATTGCTGCCAAGGATAGCAAACCCACCAACCAGTTCCTTGTTGTTTCTCGTTACGTGTGTGATCCAACTTAGGGATAGTTTCAACATCTTGGTCATGTTGGTCTGCTAACCACTTGGTTAATTATTTCTAATGGTTTACAACGAGTATGTCCAGAATTTCGTCAGGGATCTTGAATCTTTTCGTAGCAGACTGTTCCTTGATCTCCATGAAACTTCTGTACAGAACTGTTATTCAACTTTAGACATTTGCATCATTCTTATGGAGTATGGTTATGACAAAGTTCTTGACATGGCTACTAAAATTAAATTATGGAGCTAATTAATTAATAAGCCTTTGGTTTACTTTGTACAGCACTAACGTTTTTCGGACTGGTTGTCATGATAAGCAGTATACAATGTCATGTAAAATTTTGTAAATACCTTGATATGAAAATCTGTGATAGATTGGCCTTGATACAACTTACACGCATTGGTCAATTTTGGGGAAGTATTTAAAAGGCATTTAATTGCGTGCCTTGCTATGAGCAGTTTAGTTGAGATTTGCGTTTCATTTAGAAAACAATTGACTCTTTCTGATCGAAGTAGAATGTTTGACCGTATATTCGTCAGGAGAAAAGTGGCCCAATGGGTCATGTACAGAGCTGAGTTTTTTTAACTTGCTGGATCATGTGGGGAATTTTTAGCCATGGAGCTCAGGGCCCAAAACATTTTTAAGTGTACCAAAGTTTTGAGATCCTGAAGCTCTATGTTGAAAAACAATGAGTGCGGAATGTTGTTTTTGATAGGAGTGTTTTCATTGTGTGGTCAGAATTTACGATTATTTATATTTCAACTGACGCGAATCGTAGTCTGTTTTTACGTTCATATTTGACCGTTATTTGGCTTCAGGTTTGCAAAAATGGAAGTTCCAAAGTTATTTAAGTTTTTCTGCATGATTGCTTTTGGTCACTTCACAACTGTTATGGAGGAATTTGAATTTCAGTGCATTTGAGAATATGATACATGTATGTGTGAAATATTGTTTTACAGTTCTTGGATGTGAGCTTCAATCAGATGATGTTAAGTAGAGTTTTTGAGTGTTTGTATGTACAGGGTGGCTCAAAAAAAAACGTACCACCGGAAAAAATGCAATAACTTCTCAACCGATTGACATTTTTATCCGAAAATTTTCCAATTTGTAGGGGAATGAATTTTCAACAATCCCTGAAAGTTTCAGTTGAAACTTTTCATGTTTGCAAAAGTTACAGCTGTTCAAACTTAAAATTTCGTTTTTTCAAATTTTCGCGGAAAATGAACGTCACTTGTAGATTTCCATGTCAAATGATATCACTTTTCACTACGACCTCAGAATTTCGTTTTACACTTTATTGTAAGGTATAATGAGAGTGTCCACTCCCTGCCTTAGCACAAGCTCAACTTCTTTTTGTGAAGCTCAGTATGGCCTTGTTGGTCGGGTCTTGCGGCAACTGACCCCACATTAGCAGCAAGACTTGCTTCAGCTGGCCAATGTTCTCCAACTTGGGATGAAATGTCTTGCAGCGTTCCAGAATAGTTCACCAGACGTGATAAGCAAGAGGACTAAGGTCTGGCGAGTTTGTTAGTCACCTTTGCCAATAAATTTACTGCATTTGATGGCAAAAATAAGGTAGCGTCATCATAATCAGCCTTGCCGTGCGAGCAAGCAGGCGCACCGTCCTGCTGGAAATTAAAACCAGATGTTAGAGCATGCCTGGTCTTCAATGAGTCTGGGTAAGAGAGTTCAGCGATGAGTTTGACATTTAGCCTACTGAATGGTATTAAATGCAGTCTTTTCTTGCAGCTGTAACACACGCCAGCATAGCTGATACTGAAATCATGATGTGCTTTGCAAACGTAACCCTTTCGAATACCAAGCGAATTTCCTGAACATGACATTTTCCCCCGTCAGACCAAATGACAACTTCCTGCATCTGACCTTTGTTACATAAACACGTTTGCAGATAGCCTTCAAAGTGCTTCAGGCTTCACTTTTCACTGGGTCTTTTGCTATGACCGCGCGATGTCCCAGTCTCTGTTCACGTAACGTCCGAGTTCCCATTTTATCCTCTGCAGACACTTTGCCCATGACGTTCAGTAACGGATTCACAAACTGAGGCCTTAATATACAAAATATGACCATATACTAACAGCTTACATAATAAACAGCTTATCTACAGCTCTTAGTGAGGTTGTATGACATTGTCATCATTTTATGTGTTGCAATTTGCCAAAAAAATCGTAATGAAATCACATGTAATGGAACAAGATTCTCCGGATATTCAAAAAAACGAAATTTTAAGTTTGAACAGCTGTAACTTTTGCAAACATGAAAAGTTTCAACTGAAACTTTCAGGGATTGTGGCAAATTCATTCCCCTGCAAATTGGAAAATTTTCGGAGAAAAAGGTCAATCGGTAGCGAAGTTATCGCATTTTTTCCGGTGGTACGTTTTTTTTGGAGCCACCCTGTATGTGCATTTGTTATAGCGCCCCTTCAAGATTTCTACTAAGAAGTGCTATCAACTACAGCGCAGACACTGAATCAGAGTTCCATGCCTAAGTGCTGAACAATTGCGAGTGAAGGACTTGCCCAAGGTCCCTACACGGTGGCATGAGGTGGATTCGAACCTACAACCCTCCGGCTACAAGGCAGTGAACATACCCACTACACCATTGTGCCCCACAAATGATTGTTTTGATGTGTGTTTGGTATGGCACTTGATTGAATCTGTGCATGTGAGGTGTACCATGACAGTCACCATGTCACATCATACTCAGTGTGTCATGGTGAATATTGCTCTTGTATGTTCGTTATGTTCTTTTAATCGTTTTTTAATTGACCCCAGCTATCCACATGAAATCAGTCATATGAACGACTTGTCTAGAATGTGTTTCCTGTTTTTATACTGATGTGTCTCTTGTCTTTGTTACAGGCCTTACTGCTAAGTGAACTTTCACCCTTGGAACATACTCTAGGGTCATTTCGTTTCAGAAATCCGTAAGAAGTTGACAACTCCTTTGTCACTTTAGCCTAATGGTGTTGCCACCTTACTTTCGGTTGGCGTTTATGCATGTATGAGCACTTGTTATATCGCCCCTTCAAGGTTTTCTACTCAGAGGCACTTCCCACTAGAGTGTGGACGCTGAATCGGCATTTCATGCCGAAGCACCTGAGCAATTGTGAGTGAAGGACTTGTCCAGGGTCCCTACGTGGTGGCTTGAGGTGGATTCGAACCCATGACCTTCCGGCTCCAGGGCACCGAACATACCCCTTCACCACTGCGCCCCACAGTGTCAACTAATCTCAATCACCTTAACAGATTCGAATTAATTTTAAAAATTTATTCAATTAGCTTTTTTTCTATATATTTTTCTGTCCACTTAACTCATTATAGGTGACTTAGATTTTATTTTTTCATGAAATTGCCATGTTTTGCTGGTACAGCTGATGAACTTACAGCAAGCGTTTGCTTACTTACTTATTTACTTTCTGAACTTTTGCTTTGATATTTTCAAGGAGTTTTTTTACATGAAATGAACAACGATCAATAGAGAGATCTGTTTTTTCTAAAGTGTTGCTGTGCAATGATTTTTAAAGATATGCTGAAGGTGTTTTGGTGGAATCTGTAGACTTGAACTTCTTGCTTTTACTAAGTTTTTATTCATTCTAGACACAATAATTATCGTATTATGCAATGCAGTGAAGTAGGGAACATGACGAATGTTTGATTGAATGATCAATGCTACACGAATAAGTAATTACGATGCATAGTATTACAGTAGTCTTATCTGATTTTGTAAAGTAGTTTTGCATTGTTTTGAAGATTGCTGTCTCGACTGTTTTCTGCAAGTATCGTATGTGTACTTCTGATTGTGTAAATAAATTTCAATAAATTAATTGTAGTGTAAATCTTACTATTGATTATCGTGTGACATGAATGAGTGTGCCTTTGAGTTTCTCGTCAATTTCCAGATGTTCATGTTGGTGGTAAACAGGTTTCCTATGGCGACCAGCACTTTTCGTCTTTGTATGTTCGTCTTTTGCTTCTTCTTTTGAATGCCTTATTATATAGGTTAAGTCAGGGGTGGGTACAGAAATTTTTGAAGGAGGGCCACATTTTTTGGTCTTGAGGTAAAAAAAATTGGGGTCTTTCACCAAAAAATCTGATAACTTTTTCGTCCAAAAATTTCTAAGGAGGCCGTCACAACTCTGGTTATATGAAAGCTGATGACCTTTTTTAGTCATTATATCGCGATTCGCTCTCACCTTTTCTGGACTTCTGGTGCATTGATTTTGAAGACTTGAAACCTGTTGGGGGGGGGCAAATCCTGTGCAAATCTCTGAATGAGGGATTCACGACTAGGCAGGGCCGGATTAAGAAATGTTGGGGCCCTGTTCGGAAAAATATTTGGTGATTCAATCGAAAAATTTGACGACCTTTTTTAGTCGTTTGATCGAAATTTCGTCAAAATATACCAATTTTTCCTCAAAATTATTTTTTTCTCGTCTGTGGAGGCCCCTAAAGTGTGGGGCCCCTGTTCGGCCGAACATGTTGAACATGCCTTAATCCGGCCCTGCGACTAGTCTTATCAAGCATGGCAACCAGACTCGACTTCACTGGACTTTATTAGTCTCTGAACAACCATTCTCATACAATGTAGAACTTGTTAATAAACTGGCGCTCGTTTGATCGGCGTCCGCTTGTTGCTGTTTAATGACACCTTCGTATCAAGATGATTAGTGTTGCCTTAGGTCTACTCTTTTTCCAGGCTTAGGGCTTGGAATATTGAGTCGATAAAGAGTAGGCTACATTTGGGTCCAATCTTATGCCCATTGGCAATGCTGGTAGGGTTAGCATCGATCAGTGCAAATAGCTGCAACTATAACATTACTACCTCTAATAAATAAATGTTTTTCTTATACGGCCTACTCATTCCAATAAAGATTGGGATTTTCACACATGCTGAATAAGATGTAAGCCTTCTAGACAAAGGGTCACTATAGATGGCTAATCATTGTCTCTAAGTAGGCATTAGGCATATGTAGCCTAACTGGAAAATTTCTGCTTGGAAAATAGTCCACAGTGTTCATTAAGGATAATCGGGCCTAAGCTTAGGCTACAGTAGATTGTAATATGGGCCAATAGGCTAGATTTGTGTAGGCCTGTGTATGATGCAACTGAAACCCAGAGCTTCGTCCTATGATTGATCCATGTTATTTTAGACTTTCTTTCCGAGAATGCCGATGTAATCCATTGACATTCCAATCAGTTTTTCATCGTCAGATTTCAATTCGTAAATCGACTTCAACCTATCATGAAAATAAACACAACATTTCTTCAATAATTATAGTGACAGCTGGATCGTGGAGGTTTTTGACAGTTAGCCTATGCCTATATAATTTATAGACCTACGCTTAAGCATGATCATTATGTCGATCTAGTGTAGATTTGTTTAATGACGATAACGATAGAAGGTAATGATGACAACCGCAACAACGGTGGATGGCGGTAACACCGTAATAGTAGCCTAGGTATAAAATTAAGCTGCACTGCTCAGGATGTAATCGAACATCATGTGTAGAGGCCAGAACCTTTTGAAGATATCTACTCGATTTATACAATTGTGCTGTTAGACAATGTAATCACGAACGAATATTATTAGAGCCTATATCAGTAATCAAAATGCACAGTAAGCCTTTGCTGAAAGATTCACAAGTGGTGCCCCACGCACACTCGTAGAACCAATCAATGGATTACATGCAGTCGACAGCTGATGATGATGGCGTGGATTCTCTAAACCAGGTTTGACGAATGTGAAACCATGCAGAGCAATAGGCTACAGACTTCAAGTAGCCTAGGCCTATCTCAAACTCTCTCTCGGTAATAGCTGGAACAAGAAAGCACATATACAATCTTGAATCATTTTTTAAGTAGGCCTAAGACCTGCAAGTCCTACACGTCTAGGCTACCTGTCCAGTTCTTTCTTCTTTTCTTTCAGAAAGAAGAACTGGACAGGTAGCCTAGACCTACCTGTCCAGTTGATGAGTTGAAAGGTGCAGACATGGGCGGAGTTTGGTTTCCGTTCTTGGGGGGCTAACCCCGAGTCTGGGCCTTATTGGGGGGCTAACCCCAAAAAGAATACCATTTTCATGGTAAAGAAGTTGAATCTGGGCCTTCTCGGAGGGCTTAGCCCCCCCTAGCCCCTGATAAACTCCGCCCATGGGTGCAGAGGACAGGATATGCTGGTTAATTCGTCAGACATCCACTTGGTTAATGGCTAGTGGGGTATATTTAAGATGGACTCTTCTAAATGTGGCTATCTGGGTTAGGAGCGTCTGTTTGTTATCGAATTTAATCAGTGAAGAGTCTTACTTCGCATGCGCATACTTTTCAGTCTGGTGGGTATAGGTCTATAGGATGTCAATAGTGAACGAGTCTTACTTCGCTTGCATGCCCTTCACAGGATCATCGAGGTTCGGGTTCTGTTCCAGATAAGTTCTGTAGCTTGATGTTGATTTAGCGAATCCAGAAAGTTGTCGTAATGATCGCTTCTGTGCTGGTTCAGTCTGACTCCAACTACAACGACGCCGAAAATAAGAAAAAATACTTAACTAGATCAAATTAGGGCCTAGCCGCCTAGATCATATCTATTGAAGTAGGCCTATATTTTATATGACAAAATGGCTGTTGAGATCGTCCTTTAGGCTTTACCCTAACCTTGTACGTTTTGTTAATTTGCAGAGTTGTGCTTCTGTTACAACGTTGTGTCATGATGAATTAACAAGGCCTTAACAGGGGGGTGTTTTGGGTGTTTGAACACCCCCGAAATGGAAAATGCAGAAAAAAATCTATTGCATTTTCTAGTTCCTGATGAAAAAACCATAAAAAAACCATGAAAACACCCCCCGAAATTAAAAAAAAGTTGACGACTAAAAAAAAGGTCATCAGAAACTTAGACGGCGAAAATGGAAAATATTTCAAAGATTTTGACCGGACGACTAAAAAAAGGTCATCAGAAAATTTCGCCGATGAAAATGGAAATTACTTAAATCCTGGCCGCCACCGAAAACATCCCCCGAAAAAAATCCTGGCTACGGCCTTGTGAATTAAGATGAAGCTCGATGACCTCCTCCTTTATCTGGGATTGGGACTGTCACTACCAGAAAATAATGGTCGCGATCTTTGGATTTATCAGAAGAAGTTTATAACTATGGAACTTTAAGTTTTGAGGTTTGTCAGTTTGTCTATAGGCCTAACTAAAATTACGGCAGGCATAGGGCCTACACTTTTTGTAAGCTGCGACAGCAGTGATAACAGCAGCAATTCAAGCGCGCGTCTATAGCCTAGTATTATAGTCAGAGTCTATTGAAAAATGTAAAACCGACCGTTCAGTTACTGGAAAGACTGTAACCATTGTTGAATAGAGATCCTGGTAACGGTTGGAAAGGAGATGATGCCTCACTCGTGGATCGTAGTAGGCCTATTCTCGAAGAGTTTCCATGAAAAACTAAAACCAATTCAAACGAGCTGCAGCGATGAAGAGTCCTGGAGTAGGCCTATTTCCGTTAACGAAAAATAACACTGACAAAGACCACTATTATAGCACTGCGACGAGTATACCACCGCCACCACAATAACCACCACACCATCGATCACCCGCATTGCCTTTCGCAATTTATCATCATCATCATCGTCGTCGTCGTCATCGTCATCGCCGTCGTCATCGCCGTCGTCATCATCATCATCAGCAGCAGCAGCAGCAGCAGCATTATCATCATCATCGTTGTCATCATGATCATCACCAAAAGCAGCTGCACTAGCATCACTATCATCGTCATCATCATCGCCGTCGTCATCGTCATCATCATCGTCGTCATCTTCATCATCTTCTTCATCATCATCATCAGCATCAGCATCATAATCTGTCTTTTCATGTTTATAGAGCAAAAACCGTTGCGTAGCCTGCGGTTGGTTAATTATTATAGAGCAATTGGATCATAATGGCATGGGCCTACATTGCACGATAGTCGTCGCCGAATCAGAAATTGCTAAACAAACCTCTTTAGCTAATTTATCTGCCTCTGGTTTATCCAGAGTGATAGAGTGATAGCTGAACGCTGCGAACACTCCTCCTTTTCTCAGCATCCTCTGACACGTCTCGAAGAAAGGCTTCACATCGAAAAAGTGCAAAGCCGTAGCAACCGTTACTAGGTCGACACTGCCTTCCTCTGCGAGTCCACCCAGATCCTCAGCCGATCCAACACTCAGGGTGATGTTCGGTATCCCTGAACAGACCGTCCTCGCTTCCTCCACCTGGGCTTCGCTTACGTCAACTGCCAGAACCTTCTCGAAACTGTTGGCCAAGACCTTCGTGTTCTGACCACTTCCGCATCCGACGTCAATCGCCAGATGACGCAACTTCCGGTCTGACCCTTCGTCCAGAAACTGGAACACTCTCTCGTAGATGGTTGGCGGATACGTCGGTCGATATTTCGTGTACAGTTCAGCGATTTCGGGAGAACTGAATGGATTTTCCATGTTTAGCTTCAGTCTGAGGCTTGATAGATTTTTGCTGAAGGTAATTTGTTACCTGAAAAAACAAGAAAATTTTCTTGTCAGGCCTATTAAACTAGTAACTCGACCCGTACCACCTCGGACTACTCTTACGGACAACCCTTTTGACTCAACGCAACGCTCGTGAATAAGCTGGTGCCCCGCGCTTGGCTTTCAAGTGGCGCTTTAGAAATATCGAGTCTACGATTACGATTACGAGTATGTGTGCTAGGTCTACATCTAATTTATCGACGAAAATGTAAATGAGAATGAAACTGTATGCCAAAATTCACCCGTCAGATACAATCTTGCTGTATTTCTTGCCATCATTTTTGTCTGTGAAGTAGTATCTGATGGGTCCCGGCCTCCCGGGTGGTCTCTACAACTTTATTTGGATCCTGTAGGCCTATAGAAATATCGGGCCCATGTGAGCTTCATGTGAGCACGTTGTCATTGCTCTAATCTAACATGCACAGCAAGGTCTATAACGAAGTTGTCTTACTCTAAACCATCAGGCATAATATTATGCTTATTATATCATGAATGTACCAATAGTAAGTTTTAGTAACCCCACAGTTAGGCCTATAGGTTAGCTATAAGCAGCAAATTTATCTGTTAGGCCTACTGACGAAAAACATCGCATTTTGGGCCATGTGACTTTTTGGAAATTTGACAGATATTTGGTAACCACAACTTTTTTGTTTCTAGCAAATTTCTTCGCACTAAAATTATTATATCAAAGATGCGCAAAGTAGAACTGTAAAATTGACATTATTTTTTCTCTCTAAATTTTAGAAATTCGAGCGAAAAACACCCATGTTCTTTATTTAGCTTATTTCTCGCTATACAATATTATTGTGCCTGCATGCCCCTCTAGCAAAGAAATCTACTGGCGCTCATGACGCGAAGCTACCCAGACAGCCTGCCTCATCGCACCTATGGGGGCCCACTGATGAAAAGCATCTTTATTCTGTAGGGGTCGGTTAAGTATGGGCCTTCCCCAATGTGCCACCATCTCAGTGATTATCAAAGAATAAGTCTTTCCCATGGAGGCCCTTCGAGGGCTAACGTAAATAGGCCAACGAGATGTAGGCGAGATGTGGGTCCAACGTCTGCCATTGTGTATCACAGACTTGGCCAAACTGGGTCCTGCGGCCAGTCAAAGTCTGGGTGGAGGGCTTGGAGGGGTAGGGTGCTGTCGTGAATTCATTAGGGAGACAAGAGGCGAGGGGAGAGGAGAGGAGGCCGCAGCGCATCCCATGTTTCAAATTCATTGGCTTCAACTCGCAAACAATGGGTCATCGGTATACGCCCAGACAGCCTGCCTCATCCCGTGGTGGGCCACTTATATACGTTGGCTAACTAGATTCTTCCTCTACTTTGCAATGGTCTGAGCGACTGTCGGGCCAACAGTAACTTGCCATCGAGGCCCGTCAGTCACAGACTGGGTGGGAGGTGTGGAGGGGATAAGGCGCTGCCGTGAATTCGATAGGAAAACAATACGGGAGGCGAGGGGAGTGGAGCTCACAGTTTCAAATTCATTGGCTTCAAACAATGGGACCAAAGTAGTTATCAACGGCGTTCCTTCTACGTGTGCAGCAAGGGTCATTTTGGCGCCAATTATCTCTTTATTATTATTATTGGTGCTTTATAATTATGGTAGTTAGCGAGCAAGCATATGATGCATATTATGTGCATGCGCACTTGGCCGATGCTAATATAGACCACTTCATTTGTAGTCCTAATATGCTCCTGCTATAAGCTTATAATATAGTGTAAGAGAAGATCAAACCTACACAAGAGATATATTGACCTACATTATGGGGAGTAGGGGGTATTTTACAGTACGGGTATTTTCGGTGCATTTGAGCCGGAAAGTTTCGGGGGGTTCGAATTCATCTAAAGCTACCGCGTACGGACCGTGAACAAGTCCTTCACTCGTAATTGCTCATGGCCTTGGGAGTGAAAGTATCCACGCCTGTATAGGCGCGCCTTTGGATAGAAATCTTGAAGAGGCGCTATAACAAGTGCACAGACATAAATGCATGCATACATACATACATACATACATACATACATACATACATACATACATACATACATACATACATACATACATACATACATACATGCATACATGCATGCATGCATGCATGCATGCATGCATGCACGCATGCATGCATGCACGCACGCACGCACGCACGCACGCACACACACACACACACATATACATACATACATACATACATACATACATACATACATACATACATACATACATACATACATACATACATACATACATACATACATACATACATACATACATACATACATACATACATACATACATGCATACACTTGGAGCCGGAAGGTTTGAGGTTCGAATCCACCTCGCCGTGTAAGGACCTTGGGCAAGTCCTTCACTCAAAATTGCTCAGCGCTTCGGCGTGAAACTCCCATGCAGTGTCCGATCTGTAGTCGGGAGCGCCTCTGAGTAGTAAGAGCTTGAAGGGGCGCTATGACAAGTGCACATACATACATACATACATGCATACATGCATGCATGCATACATGCATACATGCATACATGCATACATGCATACATGCATACATGCAGACATACAGACAGACATACATACATACATGTACATACATACATACATACATACATACATACATACATACATACATACATACATACATACATGCATGCATGCATGCATGCATGCATGCATGCATGCATGCATGCATGCATACATACATACATACATACATACATACATACATACATACATACATACATACATACATACATACATACATACATACATACATACATACATACATACATACATACATACATACATACATACATACATACATACATACATACATACATACATACATACATAGGCCTACGCATTCATGACTAAATAATATCATCATAATCGCAATGGGATAACTCATCTCCCTGCATTACAACTCGATTAGAAAGGTTCACAATGTAGGTGTCATGAATCCTATCATTTGATGTGAATATACCGCGTTTTCTGTAGGAACAGGTTGGAAAGACAAGAATTAAAGAATTGCGATTTCAGGATTCAACACGTGTCCGATATTATTACCTCGAGCCTTGCGAGTAAGAAACCACATGCGGCATGCTGTTGTCCTTCCCACATAATTCTTTTTACCATCTGGTATAATTCTCAGAGCTGCATAAAATGTGTGCAATATTATCTGACACTGTTCTGAAAGTTCGAGAGTCAAAATATTCAGGTATTTAAATACTTTTACTTTTGGGGGGTTCGGCGCACAAAAACCTCTAGTAAATAAAATTCATCTAGGCCTATATTTTATGCAAGAGCGGAATCATAGTGGGAAGCATCCCTTAGGGGAAGGGCAGTTTGTAATGTTCTGACAATTTATGCCGTCCTTTACCAGAATTATAGGTATTAAAAAATCGGCGAGTAAAGTGCTGAGTGCTTCAATAAAGCACATACTTGCTTACTTGATCGCTTACGTTTAATAATACACCCTTACTTACTTAAATTATTGATCGAAATGCGATGGCCTTTAGACGAGTGCGCATGCGTAGGTATAGTTCGCGGGAACAAAAGAATCATTGTGATATTTTGTCAATATATTTATAATTTCATGGTTTTGTGTGCTTTAGCAATTTCAAGACGGTGAGTTTATAATATTATTTTGATTGCTTTTCTTTTTTCGTGAAGAAATCATTTCTGAGACGGATATGATGACGACGCAATAGATCCCACCCTCACCACGCCGCTTTCGGCCAGAATACTAGAAACCAGAATCCCCGTATATAGTAGCGAATTTCGGCTGAATCCCCGAAATCGATTTTCACAGGGCCTAATGATTTGGTAAACGTCAAGACTGGCTGCCCGTACTCCAAACAGGTTAAATTCTATAACGACGCGGTAGCAATTCTATAACGACCTGGTAGCAAGTAAACATCATGGATTTTACGCGTAAGGGTCGGTTAGGGCTCAGGTTAGGCGACGTGAGGGTCGGTTAGGGTTAGTTTTAGGGTTAGTGCAGTCATTCTGCTGAAATTGAAGCTGGATTGATGAACAATAATTTTTAATGACAAATTGAATAAAAATATTTGCGGACGACATAGAAGCGAAATTTATCGAACAAATTCTTGCCTGAACAGAAGCTGGATCGATTAAAAGAATTCTCGGCAAACTAGAAGTTGGATTTATGGGCTCTATTATGCGCGGATCTTTTGCCGACATGATGTTTACTTGCTACCGCGTCGTTATAGAATTGCTACCGCGTCGTTATAGAATTTTACCTCCAAACATTATGGCTGCCAACGAATGCAATAAAATTAGAGCGCGACCATCGACGACATTGTTCATCAATTCAGCTTCAATTTCAGCAGAATGACTGCACTAACCCTAAAACTAACCCTAACCGACCCTCACGACGCCTAACATGAGCCCTACAGACCCTCACGTTGCGATGTCGTCTATATGTTGCGCTCTAATTTTATTGCATTCGTTAACGGCCATATTGTTTGGAGTACGGGCAGCCAGTCTTGACGTTTACCCTTTCTGAAATCGGGTGCTTGTGTTTTTTAATTAGCGTTTTGAATATTCTGGTTCTGAAATTCAGGATGACCCCAAAAGCCAAACATGGCCCTTATATTAGGCTTGCGAGTGAAGGACTTGCCCAAGGTCCGCACGAGGCGGCATGAGGTGGATTCGAGGTAAACACGTGTGTATTTTAGCGTCGTAAATTATTCGCTCGTTGCAGCAGTATTATTATTTTTATTCAGTCCGACTTCTAGTTTGGTAGGAATCATTAACATTGATCCAGCTTCTGTTTAGGTAAGAAGCTCATTTGATGTGTATGTATGTGCACTTGTTATAGAGCCTCTTCAAGATTATTACTCAGAGGCGCTCCCGAATACAACGCTGACACTGAATCGGAGTTTCACGCCTAAGCGCCGAGCAATTGCGAGTGAAGGACTTGCCCAAGGTTCGCACGAGGTGGATTCGAGGTAAACGTGTATTTTAGCGTTGTAAATTATTTGCTTGTTGCAGTATTATTATTTTTATTCAGTCCAACTTCTAGTTTGGTAAGAATCATTATCATTGATCCAGCTTCTGTTTATGTAAGAATTCGTGTCATCATTCCCGCTTCTATTTCGGCAGCAATTACTTTTCATCAATACAACTATTTAATTAATAATTATTGTTTATAAATGCAGCTTCAATTTTAGCGAGATATTTTTATAAATCCCACTTCTATTTAATTAAAATTTATTTTGGTAAACGTGTATTTTAGTATCATAAATTATTCGCTTGCTGCAGCATTGTTATTTTCAATCAATCCAACTTCTAGTTTGGCGAGAATCCTTTTCATCGATCCAGCTTTTGTTTAGGCAAGAATTAGAAGGGCTGAATTGATTAAAATGTCGCTGCCTAAATTATAAGCTGGGTTTCATGATGAAACGAATTCTTGCCTAAGCAGAAGCTGGATGGACAGGAAGGGTCCTTGCCAGACTTGGATTGATTGAGATAAGGAGGAGAGCAGGAGTAACCTTCCTTTGATGCTGCAACGAGCGAATAATTTACGCTGCTAAAATATACGTTTACCAATCCCACTCCTATTTAAGCAAAACCTATTTTTATAGATTGTATTGTATTGTATCTATAGGTTTATATAGTACCTCCTGCAGAATGACTATTCAGAGGCATTCTCAGCTAAAACAACCTCTGGAGTTGCATCATTGTTGCCTCAATTGTAGACTTATAATTCTGATTGTGGCGACTGTTATTACGATGACTTGTGTTTGTTTTCTGTTTGCATTTGGATCATTGTTGGGCCAAGTTAAGACGGTTATAAAATAGGCCTACAGTGAATTACTGTTAATTAAAGGCATACTTTGCCATATAAAAGGTAAACAAATCAAATGGGGCTTGTAATTGACAGGTCGCCTGAATGCACGTCCAATCTTGCCAGAAGACCTTGACCTACCAATGGACAGTATGAGATTTTCTCACCACATGGCTGCCTGACTCGTGGGTGAAGCTGGTCTGAAGAAAATCTGGTAAATTGTTACTTGTTCAAATCAATATCAGTAGCCTAACATCAATATTTGGTGCATGTTCAGTGACCAATATATATGTTTTTATGGTTCATTTCTGAGTCCTGAGCCTTTCCCACCTCTAGCAAAAACCACCTATAACTTACGCCCCAGACTGCATCCTTTTATTCTACCATTTGAAAGGACGATAGAAATTTTATTCCGATCAGTGATATTTTACTTCAGCAAATAATTTTCGTTTCACTTCTATTTCAGTTCGGACGTCCTCAATTTCAGTTCTAGTTCAGTTACAGTTCTTAAAAAAATTTCAGTTATACTTCTAATTCAGTTTTTAGAATAATTTCAGTTCTCAATTAAGTTCTTGCATAGAAATAATTTCAGTTTTACTTCTTTACAGGCCTAGAACGTGCCTCAAATTAAACCAAGTTGAAGCATTTTCAATATCGATGCGCCTCTTAATTCTAAAAGAACTTCTTATTTTCAGCGACATTAGCAGATCACCAAAAATTTCGCCAACCCTCCTTCGAAATTTCTGCATCCGCCCCTGCGCCAATTATAATATTCCATTGAATTGGTCGAACACGTTACATTTCTTTCTTTACACATTATGCAACGCTAGCCTAAATGCTTTCTCTGTGGTGAAGTCGCTGACTTGAATCAGCCACATGAAAGTTTCACGCCAAACCTGAATATAGTTCTTAGCATTCTGTGTGCGCTTATTCACTGAAGAAGACAAAATTAAATTGTTGACAAGTTTACCAGAAACTCCACCTTACTGCACGTTAAAAAGCTCTGACTTATAGGAAAGGCCCAAATGCAATAGGCCATAATAAATTGCACACGGAAGCACGTACTATGCTAAAAAAGTCAGAAAGTATGTGCGCCTTTTAAATTTATGTAAACTCAACTGCACGTAGGAAAGGTTATGAACTAAAAAAATTAAAAATTTCATTAATTTCCGTTCTGAAATTAATTTTGGTTTTTATTCTAATTTCAGTTTGCTGTGCTTAATTTCAGTTCTAATTCAGTTTTCGTTCTCAAAATAATTTCAGTTAAAGTTACACTGAACGGAAATCAATATTTTCAGTTCTAATTTTACTTATCGTTAATGAAAATATCACTGCATGCAACACGGAGAGTACAGTTTCAATCTTCATCCAAAACCATTGCTAGATGCCCTGCATTATGGTCCTTTGTGCACTCCTGGACTTTGGAAGAAGGGCAATTTAACTGTTTATTCTGACTAGAACTATGTTGGTATAGCTATATTTGTGTGCAGGAAGTTGCCTTTTTACAGACATTGCTGTCTAAACAGAAACTTGCTCTTAATGAACTTTAATATTAATCACTTATCCTGCTTTCTTACAAGTATAGGGCTTTAAAGTGGTCTTTCATTCATAAATGCTGTTACAAACATATATGGTATATGCAAGCACTGGCTCTTGTCTGTTATATGCTGCAGGTGAGTTTTTGGCATCATCGAGTGGACTGTTTGAGCATGACCGTTTGTCGTGAAAGCACTGATGATGCATCCTCTGGCCCTCAGATTTTATCTGGAAAGGAAGTCATGACGACCAGAGTTTCTCTGATTTGAAACTGTTATTTGTTTGCGGTAAGCATCTTCCTGTAATTATATTGTCCAATCTAGTCTGCTATGTTGAATGTAAGTTGTGGCAATGGCTTCTTGCTAAACAAAGAATGTGTATCAAATTATGTCTTGAATTAGGTTCATTGTGTAGAGAAACGGAATTCTATCCACTTAAAATATTCACCAAATTTAGTGCTTTTATCTTGGTTAAATATCACTTTTCATCAAGGTCCTGTGTACTTGCCTATTTTATTAGTTTCAAACAGGTTAAGCATTTTGTTAGCATTTGCAAGGTTGCCAGTTTGTGAAAGTTTTTGCGTAAAAGTTATTTTTTCAAATTGTTTACCTACCTTAGTCTGTCTGTCTTAGCAGACTTGCCTTCTGAACATTGGTCTGGTTTCAGGGGTTGGGCCACGAGTGCTTCTGAATAGCCTACCTTGAAAAGGCGCTGAATAAAATTTATGAAATAAATATTTGGTTATTGATGTCCAGTGTTACTGAGAGAAAAAATAAAAATGCAATGATGGAAAGTATAAATTGCGGCTGAGGTATGGCTATGAAGAGAGAAGATGGCTGCCAGAAAACTGATTTTAAATCAAATCAAATCAAATTTTAATATAAAGAAAATGATTAAACATACTCTTGAAATGTTAGAAATTGCCTCTAGAAACTTGGGAATTTTTAAGTCATATTGCTGTGGCCACCCTGTATATATATTTAGTAGGCCTACCAGCATATATTTGGTTAACACATTGGCGCGGAAATCAGCAGAGCTGAGTTTGATTCTTGAAGCCCTCCCTATTGGATCGATGTGCTTTGTAGAATGCTATTAGTGTCATTGCAGGCTGTTTGTGCTGTTAGTGTTTAAGCGCCTTCGTGAGGTTATTGTAAGGCGCTATATAAATGTTCATATACATACATACATACAAGAATGATGTTAATTAAGATTGTTTCATGTAATCATAGTGTGTTTGCCAGTATGAATTCAAAAAAGAATTTTTATATTTTTGGTCATTATGTATGTGCATGTATGTATCTAAAAGCTTACTATTGCAACCTTTGAGCACCTCACTAAATTTGTGATGGTTAAGCAGCATAGGTACAGGAGATCTTTTTGTGGAATAATAATTAAATTACTCATTTTTACCCAAGGAAAAGCTAACTTCTTTTAACTTACTTGCTTTTGTCATTTGCTGCTGTAGATGCTGTTCCCATGAATGATCCCGTTGCCACTGCAAATTGCTTGGCAGTGGAAGAAAAGATCAAATCATGGTTTCGAAGGACAAGACATAGAGCGGTTGGAAGGAAAAGACGCTATGAACTGTCGGTGTTACTGTGGTCATTGGTTGGTGATGGCTCACACTTCCAATGAGCATGACAGTGATCTTGAAGAGGAACAACAAAGCCCATTGAGCAACGAGGGCCTCTACTTCTAAGGAACAATTCCTATCATCCACATGGAGTGGCATTATCATATCTTCCAACCTCGAACCAAACCCACCCACTGTCCACTCAATTCCCATGCCCTTGATAGCATAAACGACTGATGCACAAGGCAGTTATTGCTCTAATGCTCTCTTTCCTCGGTATTCCTAGAACATGTTAAATCTGGGAGTGCTACAGCATAGACCTTTATTCTTTGTACAGACTGTTTAGTCAAGTTATAATTATATCTAGCTGTATTCCAATAATCTATTATATTGTAGAATATTATAGTCTTGTTTATTTAATTTTCAAATTATTTTTATTTTATTGTTTATAGATATATGTATTTTGTCAGTTTCTCTATGTTTGTGTATATTATATATTTGTTTTATATAATGGGGAAGGGTTTAGGGTAGGCCCTAATGGTAGCACTCTGTCATGAAGAGCACATGGATGCGGGATTACTCCCTTCTACCCTCCCAAAGGTCCATGCAACCTTCCATTCGGCAGATGGCATAATTAAACTGAGCAATAAAACATGATAGAGCCTTGCAATGGCTGTTAGTTAAAACACGACTCCTGTAGTAACGTTTTTGTTATTCGTTCATATTATGGATTGTAATCACAATGCAGTTTGAAATTAAACGAAGATATTAGATATTTTATTACTTCAAACTTACTCCGCAGTATGATTGAAGTTCATAGTGTGAATTGAAATAATGATCACAAGTTGGGGAGTCAAATTTAACGCAGTCATGCACTGCTCTATTTTGTCCTGCTCATTTTACCAATGCATCTGCCCAATGTTAGGCTGAGCCGACCCTTGGGTGGGTAGTGGGAAGCTATCCTGTGTTTGTGCACTCTTTATGTTAGAGTGTTACCATAAGATATTCTGAAACCCCTCAACTGGTTTTATTTATATGGCTTAATATCTCATTAAAGAACCAGGTTTTTTATTGTTTATAAAATTGGTGCGAAAGTTTCTCAACGTATAATGATTACGTTCTGCAATAGTATAAAATTATTTACGTTTTCACAGGATTAATATTGTTAAGGTTGCTACTTCTCATTTTTATCCATTTACTGTTATGTTTCTGTGGTTGCTCGTTTCATTTAAGATTGTATGCGTATTTATTATGTTAGTGTTACTGCCTATGTTTGTGTTTTATATCAGACTAGATAAGCCATCTGCTTAG
Organism: Lumbricus rubellus; assembly: GCA_945859605.1. Taxonomy (NCBI): domain Eukaryota; kingdom Metazoa; phylum Annelida; class Clitellata; order Crassiclitellata; family Lumbricidae; genus Lumbricus; species Lumbricus rubellus. The sequence continues at coordinate 25,040,917 of OX243817.1, forward strand.
AGTGCAATGGTTCTCAGGATTTGCTGAAAATATATTTCAGTGGAAAATTGTATTTTTCTTGCAATAAGTAAGATGTTGCTTTAATCGGAATTATTATTCGTTATATGCTATTGTGTTTAAGTCAGGATATTGCGATAATTAGAAATAATAATAATTTTAATATCTTGTTAGGGACAAAATGCGTATTTGAGAATGGTCCGCTAAGACATTTTTGTTTCTTACAGGTATTAGTACTCAAGAAGGTTCAATCCACGCGGCCACATTACATATAACAGTAATAGATATAGAGTTAAAATATAACCCTAATTTAACTAATTGTAAGGATTCTATTTTGGACTGCATTGTGTAATTTGTTTGGTTATAAAGAGAAAGCAAGTGAGCTTTTTGTGTAGCACCATTGTTCCGTGTGTAGTCATTTCTCGAAAACATTTGAAATTTAATATTTAACGTTCTCAGTTTTCAGTAGATTGATTCATTAAGTTTTTTTCAAGTCAAAACATGGATATAAATTCAATGTTCACACATCATTTTTTCATTCAATGTTTGATAATAATTATAAAGATGATTGTTTCCTGCATTTTAACAAATTGGATATTTGTTCTATGACTATGTTTTGATTGCTTTTTATTGCTTCTAAGTTGAATATATTTCCCTAATTTAGCTGAACATCAGTCTCTAGTATAAGCTTTTGCTTTACGAGAATCTGCAATTTTTTCTGAATGCAATGTCGATTTCAAGGTCTTCTGTATAAATAAATGATTGATTGATATTTTGACATTTCATAAGTCTTAGTGTTTAAATGATTGAACATGTAGTTATAAATTTAGCTGCAGAATGTTCCTTTTGCCATTTGTATGAATTTAGTTATTTTGATAATTTATTGTATTATGCATTACTGTCATAAATATTGTTTTTATTTCTAATAATACAATGAATGGTGTGAACTTTGTTAAAACTATTTTCGTGGAAACTTGTGTTTTCTATTTAATGTAAGAAGTATATTTGATGCTCCTGAATACAATCTCAGAAGTGTGTATTCTTTTGGGATTAATTTTAAGATAAAAATGTGGCTGTAACGGATTCTCATATGAATTTCTGCATATTTAATATACAGAAATTCATATGAGAATCCGTTACAGCCACATTTTTAGGTCTACAACTGGACCTCGTATTTGCCATTAGAGGCGTTGTGAGGGCAGACTGTACGCAGAATGGTTGGTTACACGTAGGCCCAAGTACATCCAACCTCGTAGCGCCCACAGTGGCTGACCATTTGCCAATAGCGGCCCTATAGAGGAAGTGTCAGATTAGACATGAGGAACAATAGGCGGTCTCTTACAATTGCGAACGCCTAGCCCATAGCTAGCGATGAATAGCCAACAGCAGTCATACAAAAGCCATTAGAGGCATAGTAGTGGTAGACTGTGAACAACAGGCGGCCCCCTACATATACGAACGCCGAGCCGACGGCTATCGATGAATTGCCAACCATTGGGCCTGTAGAGGCCGACGCTGTTAACAATGAATGGTAGCCCGCACTCATACACCGTAGGTCCGGCAGATTACCCCGTAGGCGCAGCCTGTGAAGCGCGCTGTGCTTAATGAGGCGATGAATATAACGTTGGCCCTGTATCGGCAAGATCATCCGCGCCATCATGGCGCGGATGATCTTGTCTTTACAGGCCAATTTAGCATTCGCCATATCTTCAAGATGAAGTTAGCACACATCTCTAAGATGTGGGCTAACTATATCGGCATGGCACGGGCCCCGCGATTTCTGGCTGTCTGGGTAGACATCAGTCTATCAATCAATCAGAATTTATATAGCACCCCTTCAAGTTACCTTATCAGAGGAGCTCCCGGCGAAGATCAAGCGAAAAACAGTCTTCAGCAGTTTGTGAAATTGAGAACACTGTGGGATGTGTCGCATAGTCAAGGGAAGCCCATTCCAGGCTGTTGGACCAACCACAGAGAACGAACGCCTCTGCATTGTTGCAGTGCGAGTGAAAGGAAACATTAAGTCACCATGGACAGCAGAGCGCAGTGCGCGGCTGCCTATTCAAGAGGACAGGGTGAGGCAAAGCTCACACAGGTAAGAGGGTAGGCTACCCAGCCTGATAAGCATCGCCACACCAAAGATGCAATCCTAAATGAGATGCGCTGCCGGAAAGGAAGCCAGTGCAAGAACTCACGCATGTATTGGGATACACGGTCGGACTTGGTGAACCCGCCCTCTCCAACCTCTCAATCCAAACCCCCGGGAGACCAGCAAAGATGGAGGTGCAGTAGTCGCAGCAGCTCAGCACAAAAGCATGGACAAGAGAAGCTGTAGATTTAGAAGTCAGACAAGCTTCGGTCGGCATCCAACAATAAATGTCCCTCTGTGCCGCAACTGACAAATGAAACATGAAAGATCTCTTAGTGACCAGTGAATATGAGCTCTGCCTCTTTACCTCAGAGACTATTTTGGGGGAGAAACCGCGTTTACCGACCTTGAAACTTGTTATTCGATGGCACCGAAGGGCGGAAAATATCTCCAAGCCTGTCGTATAAAAACCATACATGCATAATTATTATAGCCTACCTTTTATTCATGTAGTTACGTGAAGAACACCGTTTACACAAAAAAGTCTAAGCCACGCACAGTTATCGTTCAGGGCAAACCACTTGAAGCAAAAGACTATGCGCTTGCTGTGTAAGCCTACAGTGTGTACTACTGTGTAGGCCCCCAGTACTAAGTTAACGGGTAGGCCTACTATAAAGGTTGAAATTAAATGGGTCAACAATCAAAGCAGCAGATCACAGAGTCCATGCAGTGTCAATGTCTGTTTCTCTTATTGACCAAACACATTGTCTACATAGGCCTACGTGCGTGTAGCCCGCAGTTAATAATTATTATTATGTGTGGCGAAACACAATGGTCACGGTAAGTTTTAGCAAGAGCTTGTGAAATGCAAAACAAGTTACTAGGGGCATAGGTATTTTCTCACAGGATTTTAAATGTTAAAAAAACCATAAAGAAAATAATGTCCAGAAAAATCATGACATATAGGTGCTACTATAATAGGCCTACATAATAATTATAGCATAAATTATAATCATCATGACTACAAAAAACGACATGAATGCGTTCTAGATATAATTAGAATTTTCTTTATAAACAAAGTTAAATTTGTCACTCTCACTTTGCGCATTAGCCTAATCAATCACTCCCACGTACTCGAGTAACAGATTGTAAACTGTCATGTCAGCTCTTCTTAACCATGAAGGATTGAAGGTGTCATTTTCAGTTCAGACTGAAGAACTTATTCGACATTAATTCAACGGAGGAGAAAGTACTCCAAGGCTCCAGTCCAATTTATCTACTTTTCGGAAGAAAGTTCTGAAACCTTGAAAATTGAATATCGGTCGCCATATCGCCTACATGCTTATGACATGATGCGACTGACACGGGCACCTTTATTAAATAATGATGATATTGCTATTATTTTGGGCTTGAGACTTGGTTGCTAATGTTATCTGTGCTCACGTCGCTACTCGCTATAGCTGATATAATAAATATTATAGACTTTGATTACCACAGTCTGTGTTATTGGTTTTCCATCGGAGTTCTGCCGATGCAAGCATAGGTCGGAGCCTCATATCGAAATAAAATGTTAAAAACACCAATTGAACACACAAAAAGATTAGCAATGAGCAGAATTCGTCGAAGCTTTGAGTCATTCTTACTCGACACGAGCAGACGTCACAATAAATAATTATTTTCTGCTGATAAAGTTGTGTCTTATAAGTTGATTTGCTGAATAGTTAGTTATGCTTTAATAATGCTTTTTGCAAAAAATCAACTTGAGCCAAAGTTCCGATCATCTTTACACAGACGTTCAAATAAATTGTTCTTCGTTCCCTGAGATCTGCACATGTGCTGTTTTTGAAGTAATAGGATAATTATGGTAATCATTACAAGCTACCGCATGCAGCAGTCGGTCCAGAGCCAAAGAAACAACTAATACTGCTGTAACTGTGGCGAAACCTGCAGGCAGGCACACCCAAGCGTACTTATAACTTATTGTGAACAGTCTCACATTTCTGTCGATTAGCGCATTTAGCGGCTGTTGCAAGGCCAAACCGTTCCGGTGACACGAAACGGATTATCCCCCCAAAAGCTATCCGGGGGGATGAATTAATCTATCCCCCGGATGGAAATAACCGGTCTAGACTATCCGGGGGATAAACCATTCTATCCCATTTGTTGAAAAATGTGTATAATTAAAACAATTATACTCCAATCAAAATTTAAAGTGACTATAATTGTTTTAGGTGACCTAAGCATAAGCAATGCCAAGAGAAAGCCAACTCGAATTTATTTAGGCTAGTGTCTCCGAATGTTTTTAAGTGTTTTAAACGTTTTAAGTGCTATAAAAACAAAGCAAAACAAATTATCTAGTAGGAATAAACATACCTGTTAGTGTCATTGTTCAAAACAAAGCAGATGAAAATTAATTTGCAAAAATAAAAGCACTCGGAAGTGTTTTTTTCGACTTTTCCTCATTTTGGGGATACTTTTAATACGGGGGATACTCTATTTTGTGACACCGGCACTGCGGACTGTAAGCATAAAGCTGTGAATGCACACCATTCCAAAAACAATACAGGACTTGGGTTGGCCGCTTTAGATCAGGTTTTCACCAACAACACAGCAACACATACGCAAGTACACAGACACATGAAGGGTAAATGTAGGCGCACGCAGGCACAAAGGTATACGAAGACATGCAAGACAGGGATTTATAGACGACTACCGGGTACTTCACGTCAGACCTATTATATTGACCCATTTCAAGGGCTGTTTTTAATATCGGCCGAACTCGGTTGACCCTTTCATATCAGCAGGTGACCTTGATTCATGAAAGTGCTGTAATATGCCAAACAAATTTCTGTCGAGGGCAACGACCTCTGTTGTCACAGGCCCCCGTCAAATCTGGATCCTCCTCCTCCTCCTCCTCCTGGTTCACATAAACCTAAACTGCATCCAAACATCACACCAACCTATATAAGCTGCATCCAAACCTGTTCAAGTATTGCGAATGAACGAACGTAAGAAAAGGACGAGCAGACAATCAATCAGATTGAAGCAGATTTGAGATCAACGTGGAGAGCACGCGTGAGTTACCTTACAATTTTATGTAGGCTATCGAGTTCGCACCCAATAAGTAACCTCTGTCGTCATAATAATAATAATTATTATTATTACTAGCTGTACCCAGCCACGCGTTGCTGTGGCAGAAAAGACCCCCCTCCCCTCCCCCTTCCCCTCCCCCGCCCCTCCCCCTCCCTCTCTATTATCCCCTCCACCTCCCCTCCGCCTCCCCTCCGCCTCCCCTTCCCCTCTCCTCCCCTCCCCTCCCCTCCTCTCCCCTTCCCTCCCCTCCCGTCCCCTCCCGTCCCCTCCCCTCCCCTCCCCTCCCCTCCCCTCCCCTAATATTTCTACAATGACTTAGCATTAGCATTAGTTTTCATTGCTCACGCAACATGAAGTCAATTGAGAAATTTGCGTAAATGCCTGCTTCAGTATATAGGCCTACAGCGGCAGCTCTTGTTCGCAGATCATGCGGTTGCGGGTTCGACTCCGGGTAACGACCTTGGGCAAGTTGTTTGCGCACACGTGCCTCTGTCACCAAGTAGTATAATTTGGTACCGGCGTAAGCTGGGAAGTAAACGGCAAGTCCTGCTATACGCTGGCCTCGTATCCAGGACCTTGGGATTCGTCCATTGCTGGCTCAAAGGAGATGAGCGCCTCCCTGTGTTCCACATGGAACTGGATGGACTTTACTTTACTTACTATCCTAGGTCTGGCGAGGTGTGTTAGAGACGCTATAGTAATACAAAAGCTGCATAGTCTGCCTTTCTTGCATCAATCTGTTTTGGTAACTACAGATAGCTCCTCAAATCTTGGTAATCGCCACAAGTGTAAAGACTGAACGAATATGGCGACAGATTCCTTTGGGTACGAAATAGAAGCCGTTTCACAGCACTACGCCAAGTATCGTCCAACTTACCAACCGGAACTTTATGAAAAGATCCTCCAGTACCTCGACGAAGGATCGGAGGGAAACAGAAGACGAGGTCTGGCCGTGGACGTCGGATGTGGAGGCGGTCAGAGCACCCTGGCTTTGGCCAAACACTTTGAAACCGTTATTGGCATCGATTCGAGTGAGACCCAACTGATTGAGGCAGAGAAGGCCAGTGTCGACTTTCGTAATATAGTGTACAAACAAGCAATGGCTGAAGATTTGAGCTCAGCTGTGGCCACGGAGAGTGCTGATCTTGTTACAGTCGGGATTGCTCTTCACTGGTTTGAAATAGAGAAATTCTATATGGAGGCTAAAGGAATTCTGAAACAAGGAGGCGCTTTGGCCGTCTACGCCTATACTTTGCCTCGTTGGCAGAACCAGGATGCGGATAACCTCATCCATCGAGTTAGTTTGATTTTCTATAACTATAGTCTATGTCCTTGCATAGACGCTGTAGCGAATTCACTCGAACTAAATGTTTGGTCAGAATTATTTAAACATAGGCTAAACTTATTTTCAAACAGATTGCACAATTGGGAAGTAACCTATCTATTAATCTATTTGAAGCAGAAGTCGAAATTAACTCGATTAATAGGAAAAGATGAAATTGTAATTAAGGCTCAGCTTCGTTGTAGCCCCGTTGCCCTTCCTTTGTTCGATCGTCATTAAATATTTTGGCTTTAGTCACATGTCTGCTAAACATCAGTCACTATCGCAGTTTACAAATAAGAGATAAACAATAATAACGAGCTCTGGATGTTCTACATTGTGTTTGGAGAGTAGGGGCGGATTAAGAAATGTGGGGGCCCTGTTCAGAAAATGTTTTGGGTATCTTCGATCGAAAAATGTGATGACCTTTTTTAGTCGTTTGGTCGAAATTTCGTCAAAATATGCTAATTTTTCCTTAAAATGTTTTGGTTTCTCGTGTGTGGGCTCTGTGGGGCCCCCTAAAGTGTGAAGGACCCTGTTCTGCCGAACATGTTGAACATGCCGTAATCCGGCCCTGTTGGAGAGAACAAAAATAGCCACAAAGAAAGTTCTTGATGCAGAACTGCCCTACAAATCAACCACAGTGCTATAGATAGGCTATTAAATTGCCTCTAAATGTTTTTTGGCGGAAGTTTTGTAGTGGAACCCTGGAGAAATATTGGCAAGAAGGAGTGTACCATCTCTTCAACGGCTACGCAGAGCCTTGGGCCCGTCTACCAAAATTCTTTGATCAATGCATTCGGTAAGATTCAATAAAATAATAATTGTACACAGAAAAGACAGAAACATTTGCGTATTTTGTCAAAGATTTCGCCAGCGCTAACATAAGCCTACTTGGCCTTGTCGATTGGGTTAGCAACACGATTAGGATTTGTTGACCTTCCTATTTGCAGAAGGACTGAATGACTCCAACACCCACATAGGTATACCTGACATTTGACAACTTCCCAACGAACTGAGTTTGTGAGCTTTCACCTGGTACGTGAACGACGGCTAGAATTTTAGCGCAGATGCTCCCGAAGAGAAAATGCTTTCTATAGGCCGTACATAATTATAATATTAACGATTGCAACACATAACGAAATTTAAACACCTGCACGATTCATTTAGCGCGATATGCCAACGTAGGATTGCTTTGACCAGTATAAGTGAAACAACCTGAAAGTAGACACGCTAACAGTTCCTTTTTTGTTAAAACAGAGACGAAACCACGACACTGACCTTCAACTATAATCTTGGAGATCTGGTGGGCCTCGTAAAGTCCTTTCCACCGTACTCATACTACAAGACTGAACATCCGGAACATCCAGACGAACTGGATCTGACCATTGAAAGGTATACATCAGAATTGTAAAGTAACGTTTTGTTAGCGCCCCTATGTGTCGATTCGGACATTCTTTCCCTTTTTCTGTCAGTTATAAATATAGAAAATTGTCTCTAGTCTTATAGGAAATGTGATGCTATGCGCAGAAAATTGTTTCTAATCCTATAGGAAATGTGATGCTATGCGCAGAAAATTGTCTCTAATCCCATAGGAAATGTGATGCTATGCGCAGAAAATTGTCTCTAATCCCATAGGAAATGTGATGCTATGCGCAGAAAATTGTCTCTAATCCTATAGGAAATGTGATGCTATGCGCAGAAATTGTCTCTAATCCTATAGGAAATGTGATGCTATGCGCAGAAATTGTCTCTAATCCTATAGGAAATGTGATGCTACGCGCATTAATTAGCCTAACAGGCTGACCCTTAAAAATAACGACAAAAGACGTAAGAAAATGTATAAGCCTACTTGCTGACTGGCTGGATGAATTAAATTAATGTGACTGACTTGCTGACTCGCTTACTGATTCACTGACGTTGTGACTGACTGACTGACTGACTGACTGACTGACTGACTGACTGACTGACTGACTGACTGACTGACTGACTGACTGACAGACTGACTGACTGATTGTCTTACTGACTCGCTGAATGTCGCCCACTTGAGTGACAGACTGTTGACTTTGATTAAAGTCGCTGTTTAAGCATGCATGTTTTATATTTTCATTTTAGACTGAAGGACATATTCGGCTCAAAATCAATGGAGGACAAAGTTCTCCAAGGTTCCAGTCCGATTTATCTGCTCTTAGGAAGAAAGCTATAAAGCCTTGAAAAATTGAACATCGGTCGTCATGCATGCATTTGAGATTTTCAACCGGTTTTTGGAGCTTAAATCTCAGCCTCATATCGAAAGGAGAATTTCAAAACCATCAACTGAATTCACATGAGGATTAGCAAAGGACAATATTTTTAACCGTTTCAAGTCATTTTGCCCGAAGCGATCCAATGTTAAATTCAGAAAACGGTGGGTAGCCTCACTAAAAGTGATATAAATTTTGTTCTGTTTGAAATATTTTGTTGAAATTCGACCATTGTACGTAAATATGAATTGTCTTTAAGACTGTAAAACTTCATTTAAAAGTTCGTATGTTTGGCCAAGATATGGGCTAAAAACCGTAGGAAATTACTTTTTTGGCGCACCCTGTAGGCCTAATGATAATTTTCAGTTCATTTATAGCTGTTGGTTGTGATTGGTCAAATATACCACAAACAGTGATTTATAAAAGTATAATTTAAGTGAAACGCATTGTCAGCATGACTTTGTGAACATTTTGTGAAGCGTTATTAGGGACCACAAAATGTTTAGTTTTATCGTTTACGATTTATTCTATGTTTTAAGTTAGAATAGCCTAATGCACTGGGAGACCTCCATAAATGACGTCACGTACCTAAGGAAGAGGAATCTCATAGGGCAACACCACATATGTGACGATTTGTGACAGTCCATTGCTAGATATCATATCCTGACTTTTGTGTTCACGCATGACCAGGGGGTCAAAGGAAATCTGCGAGATCGCCCTAAATTGCGTGACGTCATTTATGGACGGCCCTTGCTTGTTGTTCATAGATGTCGGAATTGCCCAGCAAATTGAATTGCGCCATAAAATCCGGCTCACAATATTATTCTTATTGTTAATCATAATAATCGCTTCAGTTAAGAAAATAAACAAATTTCAGCATTGTTTTTGCAATGCTCAATAATACGGTATAGGCTACTTGAATAACTTCAGGGCCATGGCGGCAAAGTTAAACAGCATGTCAGAAAAAAATTCTATACCAGACACTATCCTATGCATAGGAGCACCAAAATAGCATATGATATACATAATCTTTCTGGTCACTATAGGCTACCCTAATAAGTATTACCAACGGATGCTGGAACGTTAATTTAACAGATGGCATCAATTACATGTAGGTAGATTACATACCTGGTCCTGGTATTTATGCATTCATAAGGCTTGTTTTATAATTGTCAATGTCTCTGTTTCTTCTTCTAGTCTGTGGTTTGATAAGTGTGAAGTTAAAACTCGTGCAATAGAGAACACAACGGGAGACCAAAAGGAGTGGAACCCCCCCCCCCCCTAACAGTAGGGCCTACCCACAATTCACCTATTATTCTGATAGTAACAATGACCCATATAATAAAGAAAATGTCATAGTTCATCACATAATATTCGATATAGCCTAACTGAGAAGCCTATGTGACGTCAATCAGACAAGAAAAACCAGCCCACTTCAAGATAATTCGGATAGACTATGTACTGGAAACAACGCGCGCTCTTGTGCAAGACTTGTTTTTGTTAAAGCGCGGTACAAATGACTAATTGTGTTGTATGTATTTTTCCTATTGTACTATATATATCATATCTCTAACATGAATATCGACAATGTTTTGCGATGTTCTAGCTGTACGGGTCAATCCCCTTGCATTGTTTATGACTCATAGCCTCTGCCAACTGGTTCGGCCAGGTGCGCTACTAGAAAACGCGGCTTAATTTCATTTCAGACCTCTGTTTATAACTATTTTTTGTGGAATTTATTGTAGGCCTATAATTCAGTCAGATATCTGCGTATCGCTAAAACAACATAAATCGACTGATATAAATTATTAAAGTTGGGCATGTTGAATACTAGGGAAGCATGGAGTGTAAATTGAATGTCAACATTATTACAAATAAATTCCTTTCTGTGTACAATATAGCCATAGGTGTAGAGGACATTTTAGCGTTGGAGGGTGTAAAAAATTTTACTTTTGCCCGAACAAATTCTGACGACCTTTTTTTAGTCATCCGGTCGACATCTTAAGAAAATTGCCGTTACTTTTGCCCGAAAATGTTTAAAATCTTTTTCATTTTCCGGGTCTGGTTGCCCAAAAATCAGACTTGCCCGAAATTTGGGGGGGGACATTTGCCCCCATTCTCCTCCCTCTGGACCTCCGTCTCCTACGCCTATGAATATATCAGTAATTATTGGATTTTTGGCTGGGTGCGTTACCTTCGAAAAAATGACAAGACGAAAGTGTGATAATTGGTTGATAGGTAGCTTAGCCAGTTGCCATTGCAGTAGGCTACACATTCAATAGAGGCGTAGTAGGGTATCCGCAGTCAATAATTAGAATTAAAATTTCTTTAGAAACAATGTGAATGGAGCAGTACGCTCCATTCACATTGTTTCTAAAGGAATTAGCCGAGTGCATGTGTTCCATAGGAAAGAGAAAGATTGTTTGAAGACTGTGTTGACTGAGTTTATTTAAAGATTCGCTATGAGCAACTGCTTCCATGTATGGATGCAAATTCCAGGTATGTACTTATGTTTTGATGTACGCCTATCACAAGGGGTTCCGTACTCTAGTGCTAACTTGAAAAGAACTAGAATGGGGTGAACCAGGGGTTATTTTAAGAAAATTTCTCAACTGCACATAATTATCAGAATAGCATCCTACATCGGGTAGATTGGTCATTATTGAGACTAAGGCCTAATTATTCTTATTCTTATTCGTATTATTCTTATTATTTATTATTCCTTATCCATCAGAAACTTTTTGAATTTCCACACTGCAATGGTAGCATTTATAAGGTGTCATTTTAACAAAATATGTGTACGTTTTAAGAGCCTCATCAGAAACTTTTTGAATTTCCAAATTGCAATGGTAACATTTTAAGGTGTAATTTTAATCAAATACCTGCAATTTTTCAGAGCCTCATCAGAAACTTTTTGAATTTCCACATTGCAATGCTAGCATTTTAAGGTATTATACCATCTTAACAAAATACCTGTACTTTCTCAGAGCCTCATCAGGAACTTTTTGAATTTCCACATTGCAACGGTAGCATTTTGAGGTGTCATATTAACAAAATACCTCTACTTTTTCAGAGCCTCATCAGAAACTTTTTGAATTTCCACATTGCAACAGTAGCATTTTAAGGTGTCATTTTAACAAAATACCTGCAATTTTTCAGAACCTCGTCAAAAACGTTTTGAATTTCCACATTGCAATGGTAGCATTTTAAGGTGTTATCTTAGCAAAATACGTGTATTTTTTCAGAGCCTCACCAGAAACTTTTTGAATTTCCACATTGCGATGGTAGCATTTTAAGGTGTCATCTAACAAAATACCTGTACTTTTCAGTGCTTATACGAATGGCCTAAGACTTCAATAAATATAAGCAACACCTAACAAATATTTAGGGGGGGCTATTTCCACATTATAATGGTACCCTTTTAAGGTGCCATTTTAGCTAAATAACTCCATTAGACTATTCGGTACTGATAAAAAGTGTTTTAGGATTCAATATAGACCCTACATTTGATTATAATTACAATAAAAAAATATCTTTATGTATCGAGTTCAGCAGCTCAGTTCTCCAGTAAAGTTATTCTAATGAATAAATGCAGACATGAATATAATAGTAGACTAAATAAGCTGACTTTTCAGCACTATATCAGTTTAACCCTATTTCCCAAGATGGTCCTGAATTGCTGACCATGCAGGACGTACGTTCTGAAATCATATAGGCCTTTAATAATAGTAAATGATGTCATTATAATCATATAATAGTAAATAACATCACGGTATATTATAACCAGTGCCGGATTAACTTTTTAGAGGCCTGGCGCAAACAATGCAACAAAACTAATGTAGGCCCTCTATCCAATCAAATTATTTTTTAAAATGGGAGGAATTAATAATCGTATGTTGTAGAAGATAAGTAAGATGCTGTGCCACGGCCACAATTTCCATAGCCTATGTTTTAATATGAGCAGCGATGATCATAAATATTCTGCAAGATATTCAAGAGAGCCTAAAAAATTACCATTATCAGGACTTCCAAAATACTTCTGTTGATCCTCTAACTGCCAATCCACGTGAGGCAAGAAATGTAACTGTTGATACAACCCATCTTAAAACTTCGTCAAAAACGGTGGGTGGCCTCACTAAAAGTGGCTTAACTTTTGTTCTGTTTGAAATATTTTTATGAAATCTGGCCATCATGTGTAAATATGAATTGGCTTTAAAACAGTAAAATTTCATCTCACAATTCTTACTTTTGGTCAAGATATTGGCAAAAATCTTAGGAGGGTCTTTTTTGGCGCACCCTGTATATTTTATATGGTCATGGGGTCGATCCGCGCATAAATTGATTACGTCATACGTCATCATTACAGTACACAAGTATACGTCATCATTATAGTAGTAGTACTATAGAAAGTCTGTTTTTGTAATACCACCAAATTTTATATGCAATGCTTGTTTTAGAAATTAAACATTTTAAATAAGCCGGACTGTGACTTATATAAACAAATTCGATCGGATAATCGGATTTCTCAATGTTTTTTTAAAATTTTTACCCCCGAAAGAAGGCCTGGCGCAAGTGCGCCAGTTGCGCCATAGTTAATCTGGCACTGATTATAACACTTCATGTCAAACAATGATGAAAACAGTAACTATAAAAACCAAAATCATTTTGTAAACTTTTTCTGGGGAAGGAATGTCAATCCTGGGAGCGAACTTCCCCCCCAGAGACGTCTAGATTAAACACTGTCGAAAGACTAGGCCTACATTTTAAATTTTTTGTGTTAGCCGATCGGTCAGAATAATGTAGTGAAAAATGAGAAATGCCGCTCTACTGCTGGCAAGAGGTCGAAAAATAAAATTTCCCGGCCATCCCGGCCACCGTATAGTCACTGTACATAGCACGTAACACGGTCTGAGTTTCTAGGGTTTGCGTCTTTTGCCTGTTTCGCAATGGTTTTCGTTTTTAACTCATTATTTTGTTACAAACTGGAAATCTCGCATTTGATTTCGTTTCGCTAAGGGTTATTTGGCTTGGATCAGACAGCTTGCTTGAATATGCCATGTCTTTATCTCTAGACTTGTTTTCTTCTATTTTATGCCAATAGAAGTGTCAATAGAAATTTAAAGTTAAATTCACGGCCAAAATGTCTTATAATCTTGTGTGTTACAATTAGTTTAATTACAATATATTAGCTACTTACATTGCTTATGCGATTGTGTGTAAAAAATAACTGCACAAAACCGGATTTTCAACTGCACAAATTCGTTTTCCAACTACACACTTTGTGTCCAGCTGCACGTTAAAATAACCCCTGGGGTGAACACTGAACAGCAACGGTTAAAAGTCAGCGAATTAGCAAAATGAGGCAGCGAGGCCTGGGTTCAGTTTATGATAATTAATCATTCCACAAATTGGTCAGTCAGTTGCTATAAGATTCTCAGTTTTGTGGCTTGGCCCTTTCTTCCCGATGGGTACTTTCGAAGGATTACCGCAACATTGTGGGCCGCGGTGGTGTAGTGGGCATGTTCGTTTCCTTGCAGCCGGAAGGTTGTAGGTTCGAATCCACTTCAAGCCGCCGCGTAGGGACCTTTGACAAGTCTTTCACTCACGATGTACACACACACACATCACACACACACTCACACACCACACACACACACGCATACACCACACACACACACACCACACACATCACACACACACACACTCACACACCACACACACACACACACGTACGCACGCACACACCACACACATACACACTCACGCAGACACCATACACACACTCACACACTCACACACACACACACACACACACACACACACACACTACACACACACACACTCACACACACACATACACTCACACCCCACACCATGTCACATACACAGTGCACACGGATTTAACGAAGTTGTACAGTTAACACAAAAATAATAGACACGTATGCAGACATTGACGATTACTTTACAGGCGTTTCTCTTCTTCTTCGGTTTCTAAGACCACTGAACCATAGCAATCCCCCACGACGTAATACAGGTCAATGTAAGTCCCACACGTAACCAAGAAAATCCTTTAAGGGTAAACAGGCATAGGCAAAACTGACAGATGTCTGGACCTGCGTTACCAGATGAATAGAAGTTGTCTCATGGATTCCACCCAGTTGTCTCATGGATTCTATCCCTTGATTGATAGGCCCACTCGCATAACGCAGACCTCGTCCTCTCTGATAGAAAATATTATAACCAATGCTCATCCAAGCGGATTTAATTCTTGTTCGATAAGGGTTACTGATATCTCCGATCATCTCCCTGAGTCTCTTAAGAAATTCAAACAAGATGTTGCAAGTCATACTTGGCGGGATGCTTCCTCAGACACCATGATGTTTTTCTAAAACAATTCACTCATTTCTACGATCTAAATTTTCCATACCTCAGTGGTTAAGCGTAAATCTACTGATCTACCATGGCTGACTCCAGCTCTAAGGAAATCGATTAATAAAAAGAATCGTAGGCCTATGTACAATGTATAAAAAATGCTTAGGTAGCCTAAGTCTGGAAAGAATGGTGACCATTTTCAAAAGTACAAAGCGTATAGAAACAAGCTCACCACCCTGCTCCGAGCAGCTGAAAAAAATTATTAAGCGGATAAGCTGGAATATCACAAAAACAATTTGCATAAGGTCTGGCAGACGATCAATGTGATTATTGGTAGAAAGACTTATAGGGCCTAAGCATAACGTAACTGAGATTCGGTAACGGTCCTGGGCGTGACGTATGTTAGTATGTTAAAATCCTGACCGCATATGATGATGTTTCTGATGTCTCAATTCCTTTGTAGGCCTAGTCTGTGATGATTTACAGCTGCAATAATATGTTGTTGCTAATATTTCTTATTATTATATAGCCTAGTAGATAATCTATTATTGTTCTCTTAGTATTATTACTTACTTATTATTATTATTATTATTATTATTATTATTATTATTATTATTATTATTATTATTATTATTATTATTATTATTATTATTGAATAATATAATTATTTTCAGCATTTTTATTATTAATTATTATTATTACATTGTATGTTTATCCTGTTACTTTCAGTTATGTTCTAATTAATTAATCAAGTTCTAACACTAACTTGCACTATATAAATAGTCATGGAGCTAGGGATCAGAACTGTATAAACTGTCAGCCTTTTCTGATTCCTTTTGCACTCTGTTTAGTGACTCATGTTTAATTGTTTATTCTGTTTGACTTGTGTGTGTGTGCAATAAATAAACAAATGGATTCACGGTCGAAATAAAGACCCTTGAGAACATTATGCAAAAGAACCTTGAGAACATTATGCAAACATATCAAATATATCGAGCATGTTATCTTTGCGTGTCATCGATAGGATTTGCGAAAGTGTTATGACTAGACTTTGGATTGAAGAACCTCGGGAAGGATATATAGGTTAGACAGAGACTAACTTCTTCGACGCAGAAAAGTTCGTACTTTAAGAAGATATGCATCAGGTAAATGACGGTGAAAGCATGCAGATTTATAATAAGCTTAGTATAGGTTTTCCGGGACATGTCCCGGTTTTTTGTGGTTCGTCCCGGTGTCCCGGCGACTTAGCCAAAAAGGTCAAATTGTCCCGGTTTTGACAAGAAGGAAACTTGGATCTTGAAAGCGTTAGTTTTATGCAATTCACAGGAAACAAAGTGTAAGATATAGGCCTAGTTTGTAGTCTAACCAAAAAGGTCATAACGAAAGAGTAGAACTTTGTCAATTTTTATGAAATATTATATTACATCTTCAGTACCGGTAGGCTAGTGAGTTTATTTAATAGATTTGAAGAATTATCAAGGTGCAACGAGAAAGTTTTGTAGGCCTAGGCTAATTAAGTGGCCTGCAATTTCAATGGCGGCGCCAATATCGACTACGGTAGGGTCATAGGCCTAATGGAAGTTTGATCGCTCATGACAGCACTGAAATAGAAATTTCTTTCAACAACTTAAAATGCTGTCACTGTAATGTAGAAATTCAAAAAGGATCGGATGGTGAAGGGCATAATAGCTAGTGCACTGCAGCACTGACGACTAGAACAGGTTGTAGATTTCTCACTGAAGTCTATGCCCAACATTAAATTTAACTGAGCTTATAGGATAGGCCTTCGATCGTAGGCTACAGAGCCGTGTATTTAAGGAATTAGTCCCACAATTGATATTTTCCAAAAAGGGTCCTGGTTTTGGATGGCCAGAAAATGGTCACCCTAGCTTAGTATCATTTTCAGGTTAAATAGTTATGATAAATTATGAGGGCTGGGAGACATAATATGCGTACAGAGAACAGCGTAAAACGTCCAAACTTTCCAACACATCTGAAGCCAAGGGTTGTCGTAATTTTTCTCCAACGGCGTCGCCTTGTTATTACTACGAAACATCTTTGGCACGAAACATCTTCGCCTTGTGAATTTCAAGTCGTCAGCGATTTTTAGGCCCAACTTTTTAATTTGACTTAGGACGAGAATTTGAGGAAAAGACTGGTTTAACCTAACCTATGGCAGACGGTAAAATCTAACATCTTGTCCGAGATTTTTTTTTATCAAAGCTTACGCGATTGACTTAAGCTATTAAACTTTAGAGTTTACGACGCTGTATGGGTACTGGTACATTTTGGTTTCTCATGAGGTGCGTCGATCTGGAACAGCTTACAACTAAAACTACGATCTGCTTCGTAATAGAAATAAATAGATAGTTCACGAAACATCTTAAACGGTCCAATAAGAGTGTTCCCAAAAGCAAGGGCGGATACAGAAACTTTGGACGGAGGGAGTGGCAAAAATTCTTGGCATTGCGTCTGGAAAAAATCTTGGCCTTGGGTTTGGAAATTTTTTCTTTCGTATCCGCCCAAAAGTTGATGACTTTTTTTAGTCATCCGGCCAAATTTTCAGGAAAATTATACCATTTCGTTCTCCCAAAAGTTGATGACCATTTTTAGTCATTAACTCCAAATCCTTGGAAATATACCAAATTATAAGCTTGTTAAAACCGAATTGGGGGGCCCACGATACATGGTTGTTTCTAAAAGGAGGACCATGGTCGGATTGGCTCCCCCTGGATCCGCCCGTGCCCAAAAGCGCTTTGCAAGTCGGACCTGAGTCACACCCATGAGCAGGTGCCCTCGCCGCCCTCGCCGAAATGAATGGGTGTCGGCCATCAGCCGCCAAAATTTATTTAATAATTATTACTTGAAATTTGTCTGCAGAAAATTGCACAAGATATTTGTTTTGTCCACGACAATCTTAAAATAATAGAAATGTAACTTTTTGAGAGGAAGCTGTGCCACAATAGCCTATTATTTATTTCGCGTTTGCAGCTCGCGCTAAGCCAGTGCACAGCATCGTCATCAGTAATAATGTAGAGCGGTCAGTCCGTAAGGAAAGCCAGTTATTCTGCAGTCATTAACGATGTGAGACATTGTATGCACCTCTCCGCAGTCGTAAAGGGTTTTCGAAGCCTGTTTTTTACAAAATTTAATTTGCCGCGCAGCGGTCCTGACCAGTATTGACTACTGAATCGGTTCAGCGTTGTCCAGAGTCGGCGAGATAGGTTGAAACCGGGAGCCAGACAGATGACACAGTGCGTGTATTTGTCTTATTTCTAAAGTTAAATGTTGTACTTTTTAAAGAGCTCGGGCATATATTGTAGGCTATAGTTTACAGTTGACAGTTGGCCGCTGCACAGTAAGTTATGTTTTAAAAAGCTGAAGTTGAATAGGCGTATACGGTTCGATGAATTCCATCACCAGGTATCTTAAATTTTTTATAGCGCTGCTCTTGGCATCCTTTAGTTCACAGAGTCTAATACAGCTATTTTTTCAAATACAGACATCTCGTCACCTACAATAAATCTCACAACATACCGACTACAGCATTTAACACTACAGTGTTTAAAGACCGACTGAATATGGCGACAGATTCCTTTGGATATGAAATAGAAGTCGTTTCGCAGCACTATGCCAAGTATCGTCCAACTTATCAACCGGAACTTTATGAAAAGATCCTCCAGTACCTCGACGAAGGATCGGAGGGAAAGAGAAGACGGAGTCTGGCCGTGGACGTCGGATGTGGAGGCGGTCAGAGCACCCTGGCTTTGACCAAACACTTTGATACTGTTATTGGCATCGATTCGAGTGAGACCCAACTGATTGAGGCAGAGAAGGCCAGTGTCGACTATCGTAACGTCGTGTACAAGCAAGCTAGGGCTGAAGATGTGAGCTCAGCTGTGTCCACGGAGAGTGCTGATCTAGTCACAGTTGGTGAAGCTGCTCATTGGTTTGAAATAGAGAAATTTTATGTGGAAGCTAAAGGAATTCTGAAACAAGGAGGCGCTTTGGCCGTCTACGCCTATACTTTGCCTCGTTGGCAGAACCAGGATGCAGAAAATCTCATCCATCGAGTTAGTTTGATTTTCTATAACTATAGTCTATGTCCTTGCATTGACGCTGTAGCGAATTTACTCTAACTAATTGTTGGGTCAGAATTATATATATATATATTAAACATAAACTTATTTTCAAACAGATTGCACAATTGGGCAGTAACCTATCTATTAATCTATTTGAAGCAGAAGTCCAAATTAACTCGATTAATAGGAAAAGATGAAATTGTAATTAAGGCTCAGCTTCGTTGTAGCCCCGTTGCCCTTCCTTTGTTCGATCGTCATTTGGCTTTAGTCACATGTCTGCTAAACATCAGTCACTATCGCAGTTTCCAAATAAGAGATAAGCAATAATAACGATCTCTGGATGTTCTACATTGTGGTTGGAGACAAGAAATAGCCACAAAGAAAGCTCTTGATGCAGAACTGTCCTACAAATCAACCATTGTGCTAGATAGGCTATTAAAATGCCTCTAAATGTTTTTTGGCTGAAGTTTTGTAGTGGAACCCTGGAGAAATACTGGCAAGAAGGAATGTACCATCTCTTCAACGGCTACGCAGAGCCCTGGGCCCGTCTACCAAAATTCTTTGATCAATGCATTCGGTAAGATTCAATAAAAATAATTGTACACAGAAAAGACAGAAACATTTGCGTATTCTGTCAAAGATTTCGCCAACGTTCACATAAGCCTAATTGTCCTTGCCGCTTGGGTTAGCACCGTTAGCAGAACACGATTAGACTCGGTTGACCTTCCTATTTGCAAAAGGATCGAATGACTCCAACACCCACATAGCTGACATTATTTTGGCAACTTCCTTAAGAACTGAGTTTGTGAGTTTTCACGGTTCACCTGCTATAGTATACGTGAACGACGGTTAGCATTTTAACGCAGGTGCTCCCGAGAAGAAAATGTTTTTCTTTAGGCCCTATAATTATAAGACTCAATAAAGATTGCAACACAACACGGAATTGAAACACATGCACGATTCACTTAACGCGAAATGTCAACGTAGGGTTGCTTTGTAATTTAGGCCTAATCATCATCAGCGCTAATGTAGGCTAATGTAAATCTTCGAGAATTTCTGGAAGCCCGCAAAAGCCATGTCAGGGAGACCAGCTTATTCACATGCGCGTTGACCAGTAGGCTATAAATGGAACAACCTGAAAGTAGGACACGCTAACAGTTCCTTTTTTGTTTAAACAGAGACGAATCACAGTCACTGACATTCAACTTTAATCTTCGAGACCTGATTGGCTTTTTAAAATCGTGTCCACAGTATTCATACTACAAGACTGAACATCCGGAACATCCAGACGAACTAGATCTAACCATTGAAAGGTAAATCGGAATTGCTCCAGAACGCTTTGTATAGCGCCTCTATGAAGATATTTGGACATTCCTTCCCTTTGTTAGTTAGTCATATAGAAAATTGTCTCTAATTCTATAGGAAATGTGATGCTATGCGCAGAAAATTTCTCTAATCCTATAGGGAATGTGATGCTATGCGCATTAAGTAGGCCTAACCCGTAAAATTCAATTGGAGGAATAACGACAAAAGACGTGAGAAAATGAATCTTACTTGCTGGCTGACTGACTGTATGAATGAAATGAATGTGACTGACTCGCTGACTCACTTACTGACTCACTGACGTTGTGACTGACTGACTGATTGTCTAGAATCTAGATGACTCGCTGACTGTCCCCACTTGAGTGACAAGCTATTGACTTTGATTAAAGTCGCTGTTAAGCGTTCAAGTTTTATTTTCATTTTAGACTGAAGGACATATTCGGCTCAAAATCAATGGAGGACAAAGTTCTCCAAGATTCAAGTCCGATTTATCTGCTCTTAGGAAGAAAGCTATAAAGCCTTGAAAAATTGAACATCGGTCGGCATGCATGCATTTGAGCTTTTCAACCGGTTTTTGAGAGCTTAAATCTCATCCTCATATCGAAAGGAGAATTTCAAAACCATCATCTGAATTCACATGAGTATTAGCAAAGGACAATATTCTTAACCGTTTCAAGTCATTTTGCCCGAAGCGATCCAATGTTAAATTCAGAAAACGGTGGGTAGCCCCACTAAAAGTGATATAAATTTTGTTCTGTTCGAAATATTTTGTTGAAATTTGACCATTGTACGTAAATATGAATTGCCTTTAAGACTGTAAAGCTTCATTTAAAAGTTCATATGTTTGGCCAAGATATGGGCTACAAACCGTAGGGGATTAGGCTACTTTTTGGCGCACCCTGTAGGTCTAATGATAATTTTCAGTTCATTTATAGCTGTTGGTTGTGATTGTTCAAATTTACCACAAACAGTGATTTGGAAAAGTATAATTTAAGTGAAACGCATTGTCAGCATGACTTTGTGAACATTTTGTGAAGCGTTATTAGGGACCACAAAATGTTTAGTTTTATCGTTTACGATTTATTCTATGTTTTAAGTTAGAATAGCCTAATGCACTGGGAGACCTCCATAAATGACGTCACGTACCTAAGGAAGAGGAATCTCATAGGGCAACACCACATATGTGACGATTTGTGACAGTCCATTGCTAGATATCATATCATGACTTTTGTGTTCACGCATGACCAGGGGGTCAAAGGAAATCTGCGAGATCGCCCTAAATTGCGTGACGTCATTTATGGACGGCCCTTGCTTGTTGTTCATAGATGTCGGAATTGCCAAGCAAATTTAATTGCGCCATAAAATCCGGCTCACAATATTATTCTTATTGTTAATCATAATAATCGCTTCAGTTAAGAAAATAAACAAATTTCAGCATTGTTTTTGCAATGCTCAATAATACGGTATAGGCTACTTGAATAACTTCAGGGCCATGGCGGCAAAGTTAAACAGCATGTCAGAAAAAAATTCTATACCAGACACTATCCTATGCGAAGGAGCACCAAAATAACATATGCCATACATAATCTTTCTGGTCACTATAGCCTAATGAGTATTAGGCCTACCAACGGATGCTGGAACGTTAATTTATGAGATAGCATCAATTAGGTAAATTACATACCTGGTAATTATGCATTCTTGTCTTCCTGATTCTTTTCATATTGGATCTGAGTCGGTACAGGATCCAATACTGATTGCTAATGCCTTTAATAATTATTTCACCACTATAGGAACCACGCTTGCTTCCAAAATTCCAAATGTTACAACCCCTTTTGAACACTTCATGCCTTCTCCTCCTATGTGCTCTTTTGGTATAACTCCAACCTCCGACTTGGAGATTATCCAGGTCTCTAGTTTATTAAAAGCATCTTTCTCTAGCCCAGATGAAATCAGTCCTTCAATTGCCAAATCCTCTATACAGTCTATTGCTACCCCCCTCAGTACCATTATAAACGCCTCTTTTGCTACTGGTCTTGTACCTAATGAGTTGAAAATTGCTAAAATTTCCCCCATTTTCAAATCTGGGGATAAAAAAATGATTAGTAATTATCGTCCAATATCTGTATTATCTTTTTTTTCTAAAATATTTGAAAAACTCATGTGCAACAGAGCAACTGATTATCTTGTCAAGTTTAAATTGCTATCCTCTACTCAATATGGCTTTCAACAGAACCTCTCTCCTTATATGGCCCTGTTAGACCTTCAAAACAATATTACTGATTCAATGGATGTGAAAAAATTCTCCTTGGGTATTTTCTTCGATTTATCAAAGGCTTTCGACACTGTAGACCATAATATCCTAGTAAAAAAACTTGAGTACTATGGCTTCCGTGGTGTTAGTAATCATTGGTTCCTGGATTACCTTACTAATAGAACCCAATATGTTTATTTCAAGGGTAAAAAATCCTTAACCTTGAATATGTTATGTGGTGTACCCCAAGGGTCAATACTTGGTCCCCTTTTATTCTTGTTATATATTAATGACTTGTCTATGACCTCTTCCTTGTTTAAATTTATACTCTTTGCCGATGATACTAATGTTTTTCTTTCTCACCATTCCATAGATCATTTGTTTGCCATAGCAAATAATGAACTAGCCACAATTGAAATATGGTTTAAAACCAATAGACTTTCTTTGAATATTGATAAAACTAATTTTATTTTATTCCACACAAACAGGAAAAAAGTTCCTGATATAACAAGGCTACTCTTAATTAATAATGTACCTATTACCCAAGTTAATTCGTCTACATTTCTTGGGGTTATTGTTGATAAGCACCTTACGTGGGTTGACCACATTTCAGCAATTGCCAAGAAAATTGCGAAAAATATTGGGGTTCTTCACAGGATTAAGCACTGCCTTCCCAAAACTATTCTTTTTCATCTGTACTATTCACTTATATTTCCATATTTATCTTATTGTAATATCTCCTGGGGCTCTAATTACCCATCACGTCTTAAATCCTTGGTTACCTTGCAAAAACGTGCCTTAAGACTAATTTGTGGTGTTCAATGGTGGTCTAGCTCTATCCCATTATACTATAATCACATGGTGCTGTCTCTTCTTAATATTAACAGATTCCAAATTTGTCTCTTTATGCATCGCTATTGTCACAATCTCCTGCCCAGCTCGTTTAATAAATACTTTATTACTGGCTCTGAATTGCATCACCATGCCACTAGATATGCTAATTGCTATCGTAGTGATTTTGCGCACTTAAAAATCAAACAGTTTTCTATAAAATACCTAGGACCTAAGATATGGAATGCCCTCCCAATCTACATCTCCGACCTACGGTCCACCCCCCTCTTTAAAAACCGACTTAAAAAGTTTCTTATTGAATCTGATATAATTTCCTAGCTTTTATTTCAATTGCTATTGCCCTCTGTCTATTATAATATTATGACTTGCCAATCCACATGGCTTGTAGCTGGACTTATATAAAGTTGTATATTACCGACTATTTGTTAATGCTTTTTGCTGTTGTTAATTTATCAATTGCACTGTTGTTCAAACTGCTTAATTCTGCTGTCATATTATGCCTTCATGCTGTTTGCACCTATTATTTACTATCGAATTACCTCATTCATCCGCTTCGTTTATAGCTTAATTTACTTTTGTGAATGTATACACTTACCCTCTAACTTTTGTTTTGCCTTGACTTTCTACTACGACCATTCTCATCTTCCCTTTACTATTCTTCCCTGCTCAACTCGTTTTCCTATTGCTTCGCCACACACTCAATTCTCTTTGCTCTCCACCATCTGATTTCTCCCTGCCTGATGTGGTTGCCCAGGCTTAGCGGGCTCACACCCTTTCTGGGCTACCTATTCTTAGGGATCCTCTCTATCACTTTAGACTAACATTTTAGCTACTCAATTCTTATGTGCTTTATTATATTATTTCATCTGATCTATTTGAGTGTTTTTTGCATTGATCTCTTTGAATAAACGAGTTTTGATTTGATTTGATTTGATTCATAAGGCATGGTTTATAATTATTGTCAATGTCTCTGTTTCTTCTTCTAGTCTGTGGTTTGATAAGTGTGAAGTTAAAACTCGTGCAATAGAGAACACAACGGGAGACCAAAAAGAGTGGAGCCCCCCTCAACAGTACCCACATTTAACTTGTATTATTCTGATAGTAACAATTACCCATATAATAAAGAAGCAGCCATAGTTCATCACATATATTCGATATAGCCTAATTGATAAGACTATGTGACATCAATCGGGCAAGAAAAGCCAATCCACTTCAAGATCATTCGGATGAACTGTACAGAATGTAGCCTATCTCTAACATGAATATCGACAATGTTTTTGCAATGTTCTAGCTGTACGGGTCAATCCCCTTGCATTGTTTATGACTCATAGCCTCTGCCAACTGGTTCGGCCAGGTGCGCTACTAGAAAACGCGGATTAATTTCATTTCAGACCTCTGTTTATATTATTATTTTTCGTGGAATTTATTGTACTCTGCGTATCGCTAAAACAACATAAATCGACTTATATAAATTATTAAAGTTGGGCACGTTGAATACTAGGGAAGCATGGAGTGTAAATTGAATGTTAAAATTATTACACATAAATTGCTTTCTGTGTACAATATAGCTATAGGCGTAGGGGACATTTCAGCAGTGGGGGTAAAAAATTCGAC
This sequence comes from Lumbricus rubellus, assembly GCA_945859605.1. Lineage (NCBI taxonomy): Eukaryota > Metazoa > Annelida > Clitellata > Crassiclitellata > Lumbricidae > Lumbricus > Lumbricus rubellus. Next base: position 25,066,154 of record OX243817.1, read on the forward strand.
TTTTGCCCGAAACAATTCTGACGACCTTTTTTTAGTCATCCGCTCGACATCTTAAGAAAATTCAGGTTACTTACTTACTTTTGCCCGAAAAATGTTTAAAATCTTTTTCATTTCCCGGGTCTGCTTGCCCGAAAATCAGACTTGCCCGAAATTTGGGGGGACATTTGCCCCCTCCTCTCCCTCTGGACCCCCGTCTCCTACGCCTATGAATATATCAGTAATTATTGGATTTTTGGCTGGGTGCGTTACCTTCGAAAAAATGACAAGACGAAAGCGTGATTAATTGGTTGATAGCGTAGCCTGTTGCCACTGCAGTAGGCTACACAATTATAGAGGCGTAGTAGGGTATCCGCAGTCAAGAATTAGAATTAAAATTCCTTTAGAAACAATGTGAATGGAGCAGTACGCAGAAAGATTGTTTGAAGACTGTTAACTGAGTTTATTTAAAGATTCGCTATGAGCAACTGCTCCCATGTATGGATGCAAATTCCAGGTATGTACTTATGTTTTGATGTACGCCTGTCACACGGGGTTCCGTACTCTGAATGCTAACTTGAAAAGAACTAGGATGTCGGGTGAACAGCAACCGTACGTTTAAAAGTCAGCGAATTAGCAAATGTGGCAATGAAGTTTGGGTTCAGTTTATCATAATCATTGGTCAGTCAGTTGCTATAAGATTCTCAGTTTTGTGGCTTGGCCCTTTTCTTCTCGATGGGTAGTTTACTACTTTCGAAGGATTACCGCAACATTGTGGGCCGCGGTCGTGTAGTGGGCATGTTCGTTGCCTTGCAGCCGGAAGGTTGTAGGTTCGAATAGACTTCAAGCCGCCGCGTAGGGACCTTGGGCCAGTCTTTCACTCACGATTTACACACACGCGCGCGCACACACACACAGACATACACGTTTTTACAACTAACACACACGCAAACACGCGTGCTCAAACACAAACCACACACACACATACACTCACACCCCACACCATGTTACATACACAGTGCACACGGATTTAACGAAGTTGTACAGTCAACACAAAAATAATAGACACGTATGCAGACATTGACGATTACTTTACAGGCGTTTCTCTTCTTCTTCTTCGGTTTCTAAGACCACTGAACCATAGAACCCACGACGTAATACAGGTCATTGGCCCACACGTAACCAAGAAAATCCTTTAAGGGTAGACAAGCATAGGCAAAACTGACAGATGTCTGGACCTGCGTTACCAGATGAATAGAAGTTGTCTCATGGATTCTACTCAGTTGTCCCATGGATTCTATTCCTTGATTGATAGGCCCACTCGCATAACGCAGACCTCATCCTCTCTGATAGACAATATTATAACCAATGCTCATCCAAGCGGATTTAATTCTTGTTCAATATGGGCTACTGATATCTCTGATCATCTCCCTGTCTGCTGTGTGGTTCCTGTCCCTAATCACAAACCCACTACAATTAAATCCTTGAGCCACAAAAGGAAATTCTCAGACGAGTCTCTTAAGAAATTCAAACAAGATGTTGCAAGTCATACTTGGCGGGATGCTTCCTTCAACTCAGACACCAATGTTGCTTCTGATGTTTTTCTAAAACAATTCACTCATTTCTACGATCTAAATTTTCCAGCCTATACCTCAGTGGTTAAGCGTAAATCTACTGATCTACCATGGCTGACTCCAGCTCTAAGGAAATCGATTAATAAAAAGAATCGTATGTATAAAAAGTGCTTAGGTAAGTCTGGAAAGAATGGTGACCATTTTCAAAAGTACAAAGCGTATAGAAACAAGCTCACCACCCTGTTCCGAGCAGCTGCAAAAAATTATTAGCCTATGCGGATAAGCTGGAATATCACAAAAACAATTTGCATAAGGTCTGGCAGACTATCAATGTGATTATTGGTAGAAAGACTTATAAGCATAACGTAACTGATATTCGGTAACGGTCCTGAGCATGACGTATGTTAGTATGTTAAAATCCAGACCGTTTATGATGATGTTTCTGATGTCTCAATTCCTTTGTATAGGCCTAGTCTGTGATGATTTACAGCTGCAATAATATGTTGTTGCTAATATTTCTTATTATTATATAGCCTAGTAGATAATCTATTATTGTTCTCTTAGTATTATTGCTTACTTATTATTATTATTTAATAATATAATTATTTTCAGCATTATTATTATTAATTATTATTATTACTTCTTCTGGTTCTCTGCCCTTAGGCAGGTTCGGCTGTCCAATGTCGCCACTCTTCCCTCCGCTGGGCCTTCTCCTTTAGTCGTTGATATCCGCTCCTCTTCATCAACGCGTCCAGCAGCATCTGTCGTGGTCTTCTTCTTGTTCGTTTCCCCTCCATTTTTCCTTCTATCACCGTTTTTACCAGACTGTCTCCTCTTAGCGTATGTCCTATCCAGTTCTTATGTCTTTCTCTGATTATATTTATCATTGTTCTTTCTTCTCCTACCCTTTCCAACACTTCCTCATTTGTTCTGTGTTCCGTCCAGCTGATCTTCTCCATTCTTCTCCATGTCCACATTTCAAACGCTTCGATTTTCTTTATGTCTTCTTTTCTCATGGTCCAGGTTTCGGAACCATACAACACCACACTCCATACCAATGTTTTTATCATTCGTTTCTTGAGGTTTCTGTTTAGCTTTCCTCGTAGTAGTTCTCCTCTTTTCGTAAACGCTTCTTTTCCTATTGCAATCCTTCTTCTGATTTCCTTATGACATTTAGCATCTGTTGTGATCAAGCTTCCCAAGTAGCAAAATTCCTTCACCTGTTCTATTCCTTTGCCTTCTATTTGAATGTCGACTGTAGTTTCTTCTCCCTTGCTGATCTTCATTACTTTTGTCTTCTTTATGTTAATCCTCATGCCATATTCAATTGACGTTGTGTTCAATCTATCCATCACTTCTTGCAACCCCTTCTGGCTTCTCGCCAACATCGCCTGATCATCCGCAAACCTCAGCGCCTTAATCCATCTTCCTCCCACCTTTATGCCTTCTTCCAGATCATCCAATGCTTCTCTGGCCAGTTCTTCTATATATATGTTGAATAAAAGAGGTGACAGAGGGCAGCCCTGCCTCACTCCTCTGCCCACCTTTCCTGGTTCTGAGTACTCTCCGTCGATTCTTATTCTTACCTTCTGACCCATGTATAAATTTCCTATCAATCTTCTGTCTCTCCAGTCTATTCCCATCCTCCTCAGTACATGTAGCAGCTTTCTCCAGTTGACCCTATCAAATGCCTTCTCATAATCCACGAAACATGTATATATACGTCCTGTCCATTCTGACAGCTCCTTTCTGTTAGTATCCGTAATGTTCCAATAGCGTCTCTTGTTCCCACTCCCTTCCTGAAACCGAATTGGTCATCTCCTAGTCCTCCAATTGACTCTGTTTTTCCCAGCACTCTTTTTGCCAGTATTCTTACCATGATTTTGGATGCATGGGTGAGCAAGCTGATGGTTCTGTGTTCTTCACATGATGTTGTATTCGGTTTCTTTTTAATCGGTATGATGATTGCTTGTAGGAAGTCTTTTGGCCATATTCCTGTTGTATATAAATATCCTGGCATATCTGTACTAGCTCACTCATGGCTCCTTCCTCCAGACTTTTGAGCATTTCTGCCGGTATGTCATCTATTCCCTCCAACTTGTTGTTTTTCATTTCCCGTATGGCTGCTCGTACCTCCTCTGCCAGCACCTCCGGTCCAGTATCTTCCTCTCTCTCCTCTCTCTCAATATCTTGGATTCCTCCATCAAGATCTTCGTTTCTGTAGAGTTCTTCTACATACTCCTTCCATCTGTTTTTAACTTCATTTATTTCATTCAGTATGTTCCCCTGCTTGTCCTTGATCTCTATTCCTCCTCCTCTGCCTGGTTTCTTGTTTAGCCTTTTCACATTTTCATACACTATGTCATATCTTCCTCTTTCCTGTAGTTCTTCTAACTCCCTACATTGTTCCTCCCACCACTTTCCTCTTGCCGCTTCTGTTGTTCTTCTTAGTTTGTTGTTCAGTCTTTTGTATTGCATCTTCGCTTCTTCAGTGCTTTGATGTTTCCATTTTCTCCTTTCCTCCATTTCCTCTATCATTTCTGTCGTGATCCATGGTTTTCTAGGGAGCCTCTTCTCTTCAGTTCCTATGATGTCCTTTGCGCTCTCTAAAATGTTCTCTTTCAGTCCACCACGCCACCTACACGTGGTCCCCCCTGTCGAACACGAAGTGCGTGGTGGGCGACCGAGTTCTCGCCGGTATATGCGAGAATCCAGAGGAGAAGATCCTGAAGGACGGATGACGGAACTCGGCAACGCAGGGAGATGGTGTCTCGTTTAAAAACACCGAGGGGAAGGCAACGGGAGACCACCCCTCTACGAATCCCGAGGAAAATGTTCAATGAAGTCTCTGATTATTATTACATTGTATGTTTATCCTGTTACTTTCAGTTATGTTCTAATTAATTAATTAAGTACTAATACTAACTTGCACTATATAAATAGTCATGGAGCTAGAGATCAGGACTGTATAAGCTGTCAGCTTTTTCTGATTCCTTTTGCACTCTGTTTAGTGACTCATGTTTATTATGTTTGACTTGTGTGTGTGTGTGTGTGTGTGTGTGTGTGTGTGTGTGTGTGCAATAAATAAACAAATGGATTCACGGTCGAAATAAAGATCCTTGAGAACATTATGCAAAAGATCCTTGAGAACATTATGCAAAAGATCCTTGAGAACATTATGCAAACATATCACATTATCGAGCATGTTATCTTTGCGTGTCATCGATAGGATTTGCGAAAATGTTATGACTAGACTTTGGAATGAAGAACCTCGTGAAGGGTAGCCTATATAAGTTAGACAGAGACTAACTTCTTCGACGCAGAAAAGTTCGTACTCTAAGAAGATATTCATCAGGTAAATGACGGTGAAAGCATGCAGATTTATAATAAGCTTAGTATCGTTTTTAGGTTAAATAGTTATCGATAACTTATGAGGGCTGGGAAAAATATTAAGCATACGAGGGTTGATCAATAAGTAATGAGAAAAATATATTAGACAGCAAATCTGGACCAAATTTTTTTACAGTTTTTCAACATAATCTCTTTGAAGTTCAACACATTTTCCCCAGTGATGTTCAAGTTTTTTTACACCCTCCAGGAAGAAAGTTTCAGCCAGCCCCTTAGTGTCAAATTTCTGTCCGTGAAGCAAATCTTTCAGATAACTAAACAGATTGAAGTCAGACGGTGCCAGGTCTGAAGAATAGGGTGGGTGTTGTAGCAGTTCGAAGCCGCACTCGCGAATTGCAGTCAATGCAACAGACGAGGTGTGAGCTGGAGCATTGTCCTGATAAAACACGATACCTTGACGCAACTTCCATCGACATTTTTCCCTAATAGCCACGCGAAGTTTTCGGATTAACTGGGCATAGTAGACACCCGTGATAGTCTTTCCACGCTCCAAGTAGTCAATCATCAAAATACCTTCACTGTCCCAAAATACGGATGCCATAACTTTACCCGCTGATGCAATTTTGCGGAATTTGACCGGTGTCGGGGAATCGACGTGCTTCCACTCCATACTCTGCAGTTTTGTCTCGGGATCAAAGTTGTGAGCCCAAGTCTCATCCATAGTGACATATCTGCGTAGAAACTTTGCCTGGTCCTCTCTAAAAAGGTCGAGATTTTCACGAGAAGTTGTTAGTCGGACTTGCTTGTTTTCATGCGTTAACATTCGTGGAACCCATCGCGCACAGACCTTGTTGTACCCCAAAATGTCTTTAATAATATGATTGGTTGTGCCGTACGACAACTTCAAACAATCTGCTACATTTCTTATATTAACCAGCCGATCTTTCTGTATCAGATCCTGGACGAATTGGATGTTTTCGTTGGTACAGGTCTCAATAGGGCGGCGAGAACGGTGCTCGTTTCCAGTTGATTGCCTACCTCGATTAAATTCAGCTACCCGCCTATAGACTGTAGCCTGTGAAGCGGCATTGTGCCATTGTCCCTTAAAACCTTCTTCATGTCTGTTGCAATCTTATTTTGAGTCAATCCTTTTAAATGCGAATATTTAAAAACCGCATGTTTCTCGTTTTTATCCATTATTTACAACAGCCGCTGGGTAGACGGCTTCCGGCGGTTGCCTAGCAACCACAGTAATGGCCCACGTGACCATTTAACAATCAAAACTCTGCTAAATGAGTAAGCTAGTAAATAAAAATAAAAATTCTGCAAAAAACAGCTGTCTAATATATTTTTCTCATTACTTATTGATCAACCCTCGTACAGAGAACAGCGTAAAACGTCCAAACTTTCCAACACATCTGAAGCCGAGGGTTGTCGTAATTTTTCTCCAACGGCGTCGCCTTGTTATTTCTACAAAACATCTTTGGCACGAAACATCTTAAACACATAATTATGAAACGCATCTTTTGATCTGTTTGATTGCTATGTTTGACGGTCCAATAAGAGTGTTCCCAAAAACAAGGGCGGATACAGAAACTTTGGACGGGGGGAGTGGCAAAAATTCTTGGCCTTGGGTCTGGAAAAAATCTTGGCCTTGGGTTTGGAAATTTTTTCTTTCGTATCCGCCCAACAGTTGATGACCTTTTTTAGTCATCCGGCCAAATTTTCAGGAAACTTATACCATTTCGTCCTCCCAAAAGTTGATGACCATTTTCAGTCATTAACTCCAAATCCTTGGAAATATACCAAATTTTAAGCTTGTTAAAACCGAATTGGGGGCCCACGATACATGGTCGTTTCTAAATGGGGGACCATGGCCGGATTGGCTCCCACTGGATCCGCCCGTGCCCAAAAGCGCTTTGCAAGTCGGACCTGAGTTACACCCATGAGCAGGTGCCCTCGCCGCCTTCGCCGAAATGAATGGGTGTCGGCCATCAGCCGCCAAAATTTATTTAATAATTATTACTTGAAGTTCGTCTGCAGAAAATTGCACAAGATATCTTTTGTCGACGACAATCTTAAAATAAAAGAAATGTAACTTTTTGAGAGGAAGCTGTGCCACAATAGCCCATTATTTATTTCGCGTTTGCAGCTCGCGCTATAAGCCAATGCACAGCATCGTCATCAGTAATAATGTAGAGCGGACAGTCCGTAAGGAAAGCCAGTTATTCTGCAGTCACTAACGATGTGAGACATTGTCTGCACCTCTCCGCAGTCGCAGAAAGTTTTCGAAGCCTGTTTTTTTACTAAATTTAATTTGCCGCGCAGCGGTCCTGACCAGTATTGACTACTGAATCGGTTCAGCGTTGTCCAGAGTCGGCGAGATAGGTTGAAACCGGGAGCCAGACAGATGCCACAGTGCATGTATTTGTCTTATTTCTAAAGTTAAATGTTGTACTTTTTAAAGAGCTCGGGCATATACATTGTATTGTAGGCTATAGTTTACAGTTGACAGTACTGTTGGCCGCTGCACAGTAAGTTATGTTTTAAAAAGCTGAAGTTGAATAGGCGTATACGGTTCGCTGAATTCCATCACAAGGTATCGTAAATTTTTATAGCGCAGCTCTTGGCATCCTTTAGTTCACAGATTCAAATACAGCTATTTTTTTCAAATACAGACAGCTCGTCACCTACAATAAATCTTACAATATACCGACTACAGCATTTAACACAACAGTGTTTAAAGACCGACTGAATATGGCGACAGATTCCTTTGGATATGAAATAGAAGTCGTTTCGCAGCACTATGCCAAGTACCGACCAACTTATCAACCGGAACTTTATGAAAAGATCCTCCAGTACCTCGACGAAGGATCGGAGGGAAACAGAAGACGAGGTCTGGCCGTGGACGTCGGATGTGGCGGCGGTCAGAGCACCCTGGCTTTGGCTAAACACTTTGGGAACGTTATTGGCATCGATTCGAGTGAGACCCAACTGATTGAGGCAGAGAAGGCCAGTGTCGACTATCGCAACGTCGTGTACAAGCAAGCAAGGGCTGAAGATTTGAGCTCAGCTGTGGCCACAGAGAGTGCTGATCTTGTTACAGCTGGTGCAGCTGTTCACTGGTTTGAAATAGAGAGATTCTATAAAGAAGCTGCGATAATTCTTAAACGAGGAGGTGTGTTGGCCGTTTACACTTATGATTTGCCTCGCTGGAAGAACCAAGACGCCGACAACCTCATCCATCCAGTTAGTTCGTTTTTGGTTGTCAATGCATTAATTAACACAGCGGCGAATTTACTCTAGGCTAATTTAGCCTACTGTTATGGCGTTAAGGCATTTAATTATAGCTTACAATCAGATTGACATAATTTTCAAGCATCTACTTTGCCTAGAATCAGTATTTCCCAAACTTTTCTGGCCACGCATAATATGTTTTCTTGCGGAACCTCAAGCTCAGCTAGACGCATCGAGGCATGCATAGCGCCTGAGAAGCATACTAATGTTTATATTGTAGGACGTGTTTTTATACGAAAAATTAAATTGCACTGTTTTGAAAACCACGATTCATCATGAACTACAATGCTGGGGGTCGCTTACACGAAGTTAGAATTCGAACAGCGCTTTTGTTTCTTCTCATGCAATTTTTTTTATATTGGCTTGGCGCTAGAAAACTAGAAACTATTATCAGTTTGCCAAATTTTTGTGGGGATAAATGTCATTCCCGGGGGAACCTTTCGCCTCCACCACCTCACGCCAGACACGACTAGATTAAACACAGGATGACAACTATCAAGGCGCGGTAATAAAGAACGGCGACGAGAGTTTCAGCTGTTGCATTGAAGCACCTACAGATGCTATTTTCTTACTTAAGTTTCTTAGAGGCACCCTGAAGAAATACTGGCAAGAAGGAGCCAACCATGTCTTCAACGGCTACATAGAGCCATGGAATCTTCTGCCAAAGTTCTTTGGTCAATGCATTCGGTGAGTGTATAGTTTATTCAGTAGTAGCCTATAACTGGACAGGGATAAAACACAAAAGTGAAAGTAATGTAGAACCTGCGTGTAATTTGCGAATAGGCTACTTGCAGAATTTTGGTTACAGATTTGAATAGCTTTCGGATAAATTCCTTGCCAGTTGCTTGAGGCAGCGACTTGGTTTTCGTCCTGTGTTTTGCATAGGGCTTTGAATGACTAGTACAAACATTACTGACAACTGACGACTCCATCAAAAAACCGAGTTTGTGAGAGTTTTACTTGCCTCACATCGATTTCAAATTCTTTGCGTAATATGCAGGTGCTCTCGAAAGGAATAACCTGTTTCTTACATTTTATAACATACATTACTCCACTAAACGCACAACTGTACGATTCGTAGATGAGGCATAATAAATTATACAAATGTGGGAATTGCAGGCACTTCTACATTTAAAAGTAAGTAGGTTAGTATGTAGCCTAGAGTGAGTAACGCAAACAATGTTTTTTCTTTGTCGCAACAGAGACGCCTCCATGTCACTTGGGTTCAACTGTAACCTTCCAGAGGTGATTGGCTTCATAAAATCCTATCCACAATACACATACTACAAAAACGAACATCCGGAACATCCAGACGAACTGGATATGATCACTGAAAGGTAAATCGGAATCGTTCTGTTCAGCGCCCCCTATGGAGAGATTCAGATTCGTTCCCTTTGTCAGTTAGTAAGATAGAAAATTGTCTCTAGATGATACTATAGGAAATGTGATGCTATGCGCTTTAACCCTTTAATGCCGGAGGTATAGGATTTCCCATACCATTTACTACCATCTCGGCATTAAAGGGTTAAGTGGAAAGTAGATCTAAAATGTCGATGGAATCATGGGAATGCAATGTAAGTGATGATAACTTTGTAAGGATTTAAGACACCGAATGACTGTCTGACTTACTGGCTTACTTACCAGCTAATTACCTGACTTACTCGCTTACTTTCTTGCTTGCTTACTCACCAGCCAACGGCTTCTCCAGTTCAAGTGTGGCTGTCATGCAAGTTCGTCCTAAATCAAGCATAACAGATTTGTTTTAATTTTAGATTGAAGAACGTTTTTGGCTCAAAATCGATGGAGGAGAAAGTACTCCAAGGATCCGGTGCAGTTTATCTACTTTTAGGAAGAAAGCTCTAGGTCTTGCAAATTGAACATCGGTTGCCATAACACCTACATGCATGTGACATCATACAGGCACCTGTAGGCCCTAAACATGGATTATTTTGTTTGCCTGAGTCACTTTATTATGGATGAGGTTTTGCGATAATCGGTGCGATGATAGAGTTGAGGTTCAATGCTTCATAGCTGCCGTATAAATAATAATGATTACTCGACTGTGTAGAATTTAGTAGCTTTCGTTTGCAATTAGTAACGTTTTATTTAGTTGACAGCATATTACGTTCATAACGTCATCAAAGTTTACGTTAGTCTTTCACATTTGAACCGTACAATTACCAACTGGATGAACCGCTGGAGACAATATTATTCGCCTCACCGTTTACGGGTAATTAACACATTGCGCTCGCAGCAATCGCATGTGGATTGAGCTTAGATGATGAAGCCGCCCTTTGTGTTACAACAGACCTACACCTTGTGTCGATCTGTTCACTCCTCAAGAATGCTTTTGGGAGGAAATTGTCAAGAAAATGACTCATGTGGCTTATAGTAGTGCAACCTTGAACCAGAAGAAATTGCAATACAATAGTATTTACCATCGTCATTGCCTTTAAGCCGGAAGGTTCGAGGTTCGAATCCACCTCGCCGCGTAAGGACTCACAATTGCTCAGCGCTTCGGCGTGAAACTCCGATGCAGTGTCCGCTCTGCATTCGGGAGCGCCTCTGAGTAGAGAGCTTGAAGGGGCGCTATAACAAGTGCACATACAAAACAAACAGATGACATAACTGCCATCCCATGAGAGAGGGGAATGTTTCCCCATGAGGCTGTGATGACATTTTTACTGACACTCTTGCATAACCATACCGTCAGATCAGCCGAGGTGACCTCGGTTAAATGGATTCCCTATAATTATTGTCGAAATATCAGATGAGAAAAAACAAGAAAACTCTAAACATCTTGTCATCGTTCTGCTTTGCGCAACTGAACTCTAAACTCTGAACCCAATACATCAATATGACTTTGCTCTAATCAACCTGCTAGACAGCTACACTAATGCCTTGCTCAAATTTCATCGTGAGATTATACTGCTTTATACTCTATCATCGCTTTTCTACAAAATCTCTCGTTTGATCACCATCGCTTGCATTTCCGTTTGAATTCGAACGCTACAAAATTTCGCAATAGCACTATTACTGCAGTGTTAACAGTAACAAAATCCATACAATTATACAATATAGGTCTACAGTGCAATAATGTGTTGCGCATTATGTCTAATTTAAAAAGTTCACCCAACACCAATTGCGATGGTTATACCCCTACATTGCTATCAAATCTAGATCTAAAATTAATATCAACCCAAGAATTGCGAATGGAAGAATTAACTTGTACAAACTTTATTCTTGTTAGTTTAGTTAGCCAATTTGGCGCATTCGTCAGGTTTAATTAAGGACTAATCTATGTACTAGGCTATACAAGTTCAGCAGACATTGAATTGCAAAACGCTACGATGAGACATAATTCAGAAAGAAAATAATTATTTCCAATGTGATATCACATGACGATCTACAACGTGATGCGAGAAATTGCAGTGTTCGGTGTAGGCTAATTAAATTCAATCAAAACGTGTAATTAAATGCAATTAAGACATATAATTCAATGCAATCAAGACTAATCAGATGCAATCAAGACATATAATTGAATCATAAATGCAATCAATACATTAATCAGATGCAATTAAAACATGTAATCAGATTCGATCAAGTCTTGTAATTCAATGCAATCAAAACATGTAATCAGATTCGATCAGGACATGTAATTATATGCAATCAAGACATGTAATCAAATGCAATTAAGACATGTAATCAAATGTAATGAAGACATGTAACTAAATGCAATCAAGTCTTGTAATTCAATGCAATCAAGACATGTAATTAAATGCAATCAAGTCTTGTAATTCAATGCAATCAAGACATGTAATTAAATGCAATCAAGACATTAATCAAATGCAATTAAAACATGTAATTAAATGCAATCAAGATATTAATCATATACAATCGAGACATGTAATCAGATGCAATCGAGACATGTAATTAAATCATAAATGCAATCAAGACATGCAATCAGATGTAATGAAGACATATAGCATGATTATAAGGCATAATCAAATGCAATTAAAACATGTAATCAAATGCAATCAAGACATGTAATTCGATGTAATCAGAACATGGAATTAAATGCAATCAAGACATTAATCAGATTCAATCAAGACATTAATCAGATACAATCGAGACTTACAATCAAGAATTGCCATCGAAACTACACGACTATTACAAAACTACAAGACACAAAAACGTTGATTAGTCACATCTGAAAACGAGACACTTAACGATAAGTTTCGAAGGAAACAGGTCAGACAGAAAATATGCAAATGAAAATATGCATGTCAACGAATTTAATTATTCAAACGAGTATCTGCTGTGTTTCTGGCGATTAGATAAAGCGTGGTAGGCTACAGATTCAATGCCCTTCATACGATATGTCAAGTTTCTCACAAAGCACCTTCATAATGTAATGTAATGTAATGTATGGTAAACCGTCCGTCCGTCTGAAACCAAAGGACAAATCGCACGTTGTGCTGTGCGATGGAAAACTGCACGCCGCAAAGACATACAGAACGAATACGACCGAGTAGGCTAAGGCTACAACAACTGTAGTTATATATCATCCGTCAGAAAGTGAATAGGACATCATCGGGTGACTCAGGGCACGCTCTGCGGGAAGGAATTCCAGAATTCCGCGGAGCAAGGTCCCTGGCTGAGAGCATTGACGGTCATCACCGGCTTCCGGTTGTGTTCCTCAGCAGCGCCGCCAAGCGATTGGGCGACGACTCCCCCGACGGTGACCCGGATGTTCGACACGAGACTTCCGCTTCCGGTGTTGACAAGCGACTGGACAATGGCGGCGGCGTCGGAAACGCGAAAGCAGAGCTGGGTGGGGAGCAGTTTCCGGCGGAACCTCTGCGAAGTGTGGCCACGGAAGATGGCGGCACGGTCTCCGATCAGCTGTACGTCGATGGCGATCCGAATCGATGACCAATTTCCGGTGGAGTTTAGACTGACCGGAAACTGGATGGAGGCGTTGAGAATGGTGACGTTGCGATTCAACGTTGAGAGTGAAAAGCTGTAGGTGTTCGTCCATTCGCGTCGGTTCTGTCTCGCTGGAGAAGGTACTGTAAAATAAGAGTGTTACAGTGATCTAGGTGTGACACTCATATGCATACGTGCATGCGTATAAATATATCTATATGTGTCTATGTGTGTGTATATGTGCGTATGTGTGTATCATGTATGTGTGCGTGTGTGAGTAGATGTGTACCTAGGTGTGGGTATGCAGGTGTAGGTGAGTGTGTGTGTGTGTGTGTGTGTGTGTGTGTGTGTGTGTGTGTGTGTGTGTGTGTGTGTGTGTGTGTGTGTGTGAGAGAGAGTTTATGTAGGTAAATGTGTGTGCATGTTTGTGCTGTATGCAGTCTATAGACGTCTGTGCGTGTGTTTTACGATAAATACTGTAACGAACTATCTATATAAATAAAAATGTAACGGCGTACGCACCATGCAAATTTAGGCGAACAGGATCTCCAAAAGTAACGGACCGATTCTTTTCAAAATCTCTCCAAAACGTTCCATTCAAATACGTGCGTGTTCTTTGAATGTTTTTTTTCAAAAACCGCAATCTTTAACAACAATAATATTTTATCAAATTCGTCGGCTACCTAATTAATTAGTAAGAGATTGATGGCCAGAAGGATGTAGGCTTAATAGACGATGAAATGCTTTACTGTACTTTGTCTGCTGATCGTGAGATGCTGTGATTGGCATGGAAGTGGCATGACTCCGTTTCCATCTGTCATCTGACGCATGATGTCTTCCATCGTGCAGTTCGTGTCATCAACCCAACAGTTCAGCGTCTCGTCATCACCTGATCAGTGATGCACAACAGTGGAACAATAATTAGTTCATCAAAAATATCTTCTTCGGAAATCCACCAGTGTCTACAGTAACTGTCTGACACTCATTTACTTGGAGAAAAATTGGAGATCTGTTGAGTGTTGTACAAAAATTATGACTGTCTGACAGGTGAATTATGAATATAAATTGCAAAGCATTCGACACTGCAATCCGTCATATAAATATGTTCGTGGTAGCTCTGGTAGTAATTCGTGAAAACCAGTGTAGGCTATAATCTATTATATATAGTGTACACTTGTACATGTAGCCTACAAAATAAAATGACTTCGTTTTATTATGCGTCACATAGCAATATTTTCCGGTCATTATAGGCAGTGAGTGTACTTTAAATAAGCAAGCAAAACCAGCAAGTCAGACTGAAATTGAGATTAATCATTCTGACAATGGAAAAATTAAACATGTCTAGGCTCATGCGTGCCCATGATTAGTGAAACAGAAACCAAGTCACATATAGGCCTAATATATCAAATATCATGTAGCTACCAACTCGTAGACTGTTACAGAGGACTGCTCCGTGTCTCTAATAATAATCAGTAGGGTCCACGCATGCGCGAAAGATGTTCACAATAAAAATGAGTTGTTTCGAATAATAAATTATTATATGTTCTGAACTTGTATTCGCTGTTACTGTTAGACCACAAATGGCAATAACAATAAAATATTTATTTGAAGATGTTGCATATGCATGGACGCCCGCACGTAGGGGCAAGAGGGGGGCAATTGGCCTTCCCCCCTGGAAACTTGACACCTATTTTTCTAACTACCAATTTTGGGTTTTAGCTAATTTCTTCGCATTAATGGAACTTACTTCTTAGCATAATGTTTTTAAACATACTTCATGCTAAATTTGATACACAAAATGAAATTGAGAAATTTGCATTGCGAAACCTCCTAGAAAATACCCGTGTTCTTAGTTTCCAGCTTTGGATTTTTTAGGCTCATGCTACTAAAGAGTTAACTTCGACCATCGTAAAATTGTTTCTCCCTCCTGCAAAAATTTCTGCGGGCGCCCATGCGCATATGCGGCAGCCCCCGAATCGATCGAACATGTTGAACATGCATAAATCGGTCTTTGACTGGAGACAACTATGATACCGAACGATATCATTTAGGAATAACTTTAAATAATCTGTTGACCTACTTCATTCGACCTCGATCTTTACTTTCATTATCTCTACGACCTTCAAACAGCGTTCGCAGTTCATCGACCAACCAGAAAAGATGAATTTTTATCGATAAAAAGTATTTGGTAATTATTCAATTCGCTGAGGGAATGTCTGCAGACGCAAAGGGGAAGGCGGGAAGGAAGGAAGACATGTAGAAAGGAAGGCAGGTAGGAAGGCAGGCAGGCAAGAAGGAGGCAGAAAGAAAGGCATGGAGGGAGACAGGAAGGCAGACAGATAGGAAGGAAGGCTGAAAGAGAGGCAGGAAGGGAGACAGAAAGGGAGACAGGAAGGCAAGAAGGAGACAGAAAGAGAGGCAGGTAGGGAGACAGGAAGGCAGACAGATAGGAAGGAAGGCTGAAAGATATAGGCAGGGAGGGAGACAGGAAGTGAGGAAGGCAGGCAAGAAGGGAGACAGGAAGGGAGGGAGGAAGGCAGGCAGGCAGAAAGGAAGGCAGAAAGAGAGGCACGGAGCTAGGGAGACAAGGAGGCAGTTATACGACAAATGCGGATGTGGGCTTCTATATTTATCATTCGCATGTCACTTCGGCCTATTCTTGAGTCAAAGTGCAATAAAAAAAAGCCATGGCATCAAACACAGACATCAGCGGCAGTCTGTAGGCCTACAAGCAGACAGTCTGATCTGAGTTAGATGATCTTCAGCAGACAGTGAACTTGGAAGCAGCCTACGTTGCAGTCCTTCATATGGTGTCAAGGGCAAATAAACTTCAGTTTTCTTTTGGGTTGGAACGAGGACAGACGGCTACAGAGAGAGGGGCAGGGGAGGATGGTAGCGGCGTTATGGCAGGGCAAACCAGGGCATATTGTGCTATGACATAAAAACATTTGCCCTCGTCGTTTTCCTGCTGCAAGGTTGTAAGAATGTCTCCCCGGTCGAGAATCTGATTTATCTGAGGCATAAAATTTCCACTGCGCTGGTAACTTGTATCACTGCCCTGGTTGCAAAAAATGCTCTTTGGAGAGTGATGTCAGATGCGATGTCAGAGGGTGGGAGGAATATAAAGTACATTTAGGTCACTTTGCCTGCAGACTTATTTACTGGGTTACCTCAAAGCCGCTCATACTTTGGTATCACATTTCTGTCTGAGTATTGGTTTAACTGAGTTAACTTTGGAGGATCCTCTGAAGAGATTCGGTGACGAGTTTCTACTTTCCTCTTCTTCTTCTTCTTCTACTTCTTCTTCTTCTTCTTCTTCTTCTTCTTCTTGCTCTTCTTCTTCTTCTTCTTCTTCCACTTCCTCTGAGCGATACTTATTAAATTTTATCGTCATAGCCTTCCTCCTTGCTCACGCATAAAGACAGAATGTAAAGACTGTTGGGTCTTTCTCCACCACACTCGATCTAGACTTGGTCCTACTCTTCTTCTTCAGTGCTTCGAGACCATTCAATTCCGTCACCTTCAGTTTGTCACATAAAATTATATGACGGATAAAAGATTCCGGTCATAGAGACAATACGTTGCGGACTGAACCTATGCCTCAGATGATCGCCAAGCCAAAGACCGTGTCCTGTATACTTAGCCTACTAATAACTCCAGCACCATGGTAACATTTTTACCATCTGCGGCAGCAAAAATACATCATCCATATATTTTACGTCAGACCAACTTCGCCCTCCTCCTTTATTTCAGACTTGGGACTGGCACTGACAGAGTGCAACCAGTGGCGGGGTTAATTATAGTTCATAATCCAGAATTGACTATGATATAGATCATATAGTCTAGGTTGTGGAATACTTATTTGTATCACGTGGTTGGACTGGGAGCGCCTCTCAGTATAGGCTTCTTAGAGGGGCGCTATAAGAAGTCTTAAAATGAATGAATGAGTGCTGAATTTGACAGACTGGATTCTATAATTTCGACCACCTGTGCTGAGTGTGTTTTTACACTGTTATCGAACGATCGGTTTACCCTGTTTTAAACGCTGTCAACACCTTGCAAGCCGGTGTTTTCGCTTTCAACTTGCACACATTTCAAGATGCCGATCTGATAATAATAAGATTGCTTTCGGTCTAATTTGCCTGAGGCAGTGAAATACTTAAACAGCTTTGATTGTCCTTGATTAAAACAGAGCAAAGACATTTATTACATACCGGTTCAGTATGACATCCGATACATTATAGGAAATTGCATTTCTGACATAGGCTATACCGGTACTATTGATATTTTCCTTTGTAAAATGAATGCCCATTAGGCCTATTAACTCAGGCCTTTCGACGTGATAAAGCTAACGAGTGCTTTCGGTATTGAAACCAGAGAGAGTCCGCACATAGACTATGGCATAGACGGTTGAATTATACCTGGATACTTTTCAATTGCCGAAGTATATCGTAATTTAATCGACTAGACTACGGCGTATGAAAGAAATAGGTTGTCTAATGCGGCAACTAGACTATAGTGTCTAGAGACCAGACACGTTTATTAATGTTGTTAGGTTACTGCGTAGAAGCTTTCGATCTATAATTCAGTCTGACAATGACGTATTGTATCGTTGGTGGAAACACTGAGGTTTCGATCGATAAGACAGAGTTACATTGAAACCAGATGTTCATTGTTAAGTCGCGTTTCATGTCGACGCCCACGTGTGTCAAATCTTTCCTACACGCGATAACGACCACAACGCTAAATTGGTTCCACGGAACAAAGGATTAGACTTACTCTTTTTGTAACCAGACAGAGTTTATTAAGTCTCTGCTTAACTAGGCCTATATGTAGGCAATGCTTGGTGACATGATTTATGGCAATGAATAGACTGGAGTTCGAACCCCGAAACGTTGCCTGAAGACCAGGGCCGGTTTAAGGCATGTTCAACATGTTCGGCCGAACAGGGGCTCCCACACTTTCCACACTTTAGGGAGGCCCCCACAAATGCGAGGAAACAAATTTGGAGGAAATTTCGACGAAACGACTAATTTCCCGAAAATTTGGCCAGATGACTAAAAAAGGTCATCAACTTTTTTGTCGGATGAAATGGTATGATTTTCCCGAAAATTTTGGCCAGATGACTAAAAAAAGGTCATCAACTTTTTGGCGGATGAAATGGTATGATTTTCCCGAAAAATTTTCATCCGCAAAAAATTTCCCGAACAGGGCTCCCACATTGCTTAATCCGGCCCTGCTGAAGACTACCACCTTGCTGCCATTAAAGCAGTTCATTAGGCTAATAGGCTACTGTGATAAGCTCGCGAAGACAATAAATGCCGTTAATTGTATATAAGCCTCATGCTACAAAAAACAATCCGTCCCTTTTAAGATCTTTTATGAGAAGGAATCGCAAGATTATCGCCGTCCAGGGGAGGTGGCGCTGTCACAGTCGGGTTATTGATAAAGGACGACATTCCTATATCAATGCACTTTATGTGTCTGCTTTAAATGCTCTCCAAGGTCCATTGAAGAATCTTTTTGTGCAGTTGATCGTCAAGCCAACAAAATGGTTGCCTAATTGTCTGAAAGGTGAAATTTATAGACCGCCAGGTTCTGACATTGAGGAATTCTCATTGAGCTTGACCAGCTATTGTCCATATAAGGACAATTATTAAGCATGTAATTTCAATGAGCGACTTCAATATTGACCTGTTAAGGATAGAGGAACGTCTTAGAATTAACCTTTGTTTGATAGCATGTTCAGTGTCCACTCTTAATCTTCATCCTATACCGTAACTAGACCTACACTAGAATAACTGACTACCCAGCCACCAAGGGCGGATCTAGGGGGCAAGGGCGGATCTAGGGGGCAATTCGGCCATGGCCCCCCCCCCCATTTAGAACTGCCGATATATTGTGCCCCCCCCCATCTGGTTTCAACAAGCTTTCGAACAATGTATAATGACTCTAATGAGGACATTTGGACTGGATGACTAAAAAACCTCATCAACTTTTTTGGCGGACAATATGGTATAGTTTTCCCGAAATTTCGACCAGATGACTAAAAAAAGGTCATAAAGGTTTTTGGCGGACAAGAGGGTGTAATTTTTCCGAAATTCCGACCAGATGACTAAAAAAGGTCATCAACTTTTTTGGCGGATACGATAAAAAATTCCACACCCAAGGCCAAGAATTTTTGCCCCCCCCCGTCCAAAGTTTCTGTATCCGCCCCTGCCAGCCACCCTTATTCACAACAGTTCTATTAATGCCATGCAGGTCCAGCAATATTGATACTAAGGTTATCGCCTCTGATAATTAATTATCTCTGACCTGTTTTAATCTACAGAGGAGTTGCATGAATTCCACTAATCAACACCATCAAATTATCACTGAAGAAGGCAAGATTGATCTGGGCATTCTGTTCACTCAGGTTAACTGCCATGGGGTCCTGTATAATAACGCCTGTAACTATAGGGATGCAAGTATATATAAAGCACATGATCTATTCATTGCTGAATATAAACGAATAAGACAAGGCATTTCTAATAATAATATACTAAGATTTATATTGCAATCCCGTATTGTAAGCTTATTTATGCTGCACCTCACGATATTGCAATCCCGTATTGCATTTATGCTGCACCTCACGCTGATACCATGTGCAACAATCATTTTCAGTAGGCCCTATCTTGTTCCATGGTTGCAATAAAAGATAGATTGATCGATGACGTTAACATATTTTTCAAGCAGGGCTGCAATCGAGGGTATACACGCGGGTACGCCGGGTATACAGCGCGTATAGCCTACTCGCCTCACAAATATTTGTATGTAATATAGGGCCTACGGGGAAATGACCTGTAGGCCTTATACCGTGGCATTTTTATGGTGCAGTTCTGCACAAAAAATGCAATTCTAAATGTATTTGTGCAGCTGTAAAAGCATTACCCGGTACCGTGCAGTTAAAACTATAGTTAATATAATATTGTTCTTTGCCATCTCATTGGGAATAATTTACCACAGAGATGAGAACGGAAAGAATGGGGTTTTGCAGTTCTAATAATTTCGAAAAAGCCTTGCTGCATGTCAGTACAGCCCTGTCTTTAAGTCGTAATAACTTTCTAACCTCTGTTCCTGTTCCGATTCCTTCTGGAACCAGTGTCGTTGACTTCAAAACTCGACAGCGGTTCAACTGTCGGAGATATGTATCTCCCGTTTACCCAGAATTCCGTTGAATTTCCGGTCCATTCGTCGACGACCGGATCCTCCGTGGGATCGACGGTCGTGACGTCACTTCCGATGTGACCGATCAGCAGCATAAGCAGCAATGTAATGGCGTCCGTTCTGACGTCACGGCTCCATTCAGCGAACCGTTTCATGACAGGAATATTCGGGGAGCGATAAAGGTAACATCCCGCGTCGTCTCCGACCTCAGCTCAGTCTACAGCTGGTTATTCTAGATATAACGACAGAACTGCGCAATCGCCAGAGTCCAGGCTTCTGGGGCGTCACTCGAGCGCCAAGCGCGGGGCACCGGCTTATTCACGAGCAACGTGATAATAATGATGTCGTTCCAAAGAGAATATCCTTGAGCAACTATGGTCTGTATTACATGATTGAGTCTGAGTGTTTAATAATCAGATTGGTATCAGCGAGCAACATGCCGAAAAACTTTCTGCCGTCTGACTAAACTCTCGAACGTTCCTCTCGAAACCCACACCTGTTGTCGGATCCTCCTCGATCCAGGTTACGCAATCAATTCTAGATGTTTTCCTGTCGTCCGCGACGACTTTGACGAATGTACAATGTCATCCGCGACGACTTTGACGAATGTACAATGTCATCCTCGACGACTTTGACGAATGTACAATGTCGTCATTTTTTCGGCAGAGAACAATCTCCGACGCAGCCGCGCAAGGCCGCAAAAAAATCTGCGCGCGACGCTGAACAGATAGATTGGTCTGCATAGTTCATTATTTCGCTATCATCAATCGCCGCCGCGCACTTTGCTTGTGCGTGTTTATAAATAGTAGTGTTGTCAGCCACGCGATCAATTTGGATGCGAAGGCCCGGCAACGACGACTGCTTCTAACGTCAGTGTAGACAACTAGACATATTATGCCTCTGCTGCGCAGACGATGTCTGTTATAATAGATGCCTGGATGTTGGTCTATATATGCTGGATAAAGCCGATGCATGCAACGTTGCCGTGCTTAACAGCTGCACCCAATGACTTCGCGGCCGCTGCTGCATTGATCATTATTCATTACTTTTGACCGGCAACGTTTTACTCTTTTTTCCGAGCGACTGATGAAATGAGTTTGTAGAGCTCAGTGAAAGAAATTTCCTGTCGACACTAAGGTAATGTGATCGCCATGTGAAAGCTTCGGACTCGACACCGGGTCTGTTTAAAAAATACAAAAATAATAGTTTACTTTAAAGCGTTCTTTCAATGTTTTAAAACATTTTTAATGAAAAAGACAGATTTAGAAGAGGGCAGAAGTCGTACGATGTGGAACTAGGGTCGGGGTGATAACCGAATGGTAACACGCTGGCACGAAGAACAGAAGAAAGCGGGTTCAAACCCCGGTGTCCCTCTACTCCCAACCCGACGAGGTCGACTCAGTCTTCCACTCCAGAGAGGGCAGCAGTAAGATCTGTAGCAGTTTCATTGCGCTGGTAACTTTGAGTTTGGTGTAAAGATAATTATGGCCATCTACCGCCATTGTGTGGCAATGCCACCTGTGTGCTGATGGCCTGACACCGGAGATCAGCACCGAGCCGACGCTCCCGAAGCAAGTATGAGCAATGACCTTATTTATTTATCGCATTTGCTGGAGCACCCCCTTCAACTTCCTATACTTCCTACTCAGAGGCGCTCCCGACTGCAGCGCGGACACTGCATCATAGTTTCACGCCGAAGCGCACGAACAATTGCGAGTGAAGGACTTGCTCAAGGTCTCTATGCGAGTTGGATTCGAACCTGGAACCCTCCGGATTCAAGGCACCAAACCCGCTACTAAAAGGGAAGTTATATGTCCAAATGTTCAATGCCTAAAAGAGCTGCGGGCCTGCAGTTGAAATTCTTCAGCCGCATGGTAAAAGTCTTGTCACTGATCTAATAAAATTCTAACGATGGGCACAGCGACCGAACAACTGATAACGCGGTTAATGCCGAGCAGGTCCTTGACACTGACAATAGTTTTTATCATCTCAGTTCAATAGCCTACATTTTGTTCTGTCGAATGGTCACGAGTGCAAATCCGAACTTTGGAAGGAGGGCAATCATAGGGCCTGTCTAAAATAGTTCCATAAAAACTGCAGTTAGTCTTGACGATTGAGGGATGGTTGCCAGGATGGTTGCCAGAGGACAAGCCAAATTTTGTGATAACGATTCGAAATAGGATCTGAAAGCACGTGATCTCCACAGTAGCTGCTGTTGTCCTCGTGAGTCTATCAACCTCAGCCAATTTCAGTTTTTTGCAGGCAATGTGACCTAGCGAACGATGTACTTGTATAAACTAGGGCTGCCCTTCGATTAAAATTTTTAATCGCGATTAATCGATCGATTAAAATTTTTAATCGCAAGTTAACTGCAAATTAATCGCACTTTAACTAACAAAATGAACATTATTTTATATTCTTATAACTTAAGTACATGTATTGTTCAATCATCAACAATAGATTCTGACTTATTTAAGAGTATTCTTTCAAGTGAACACTGTTACTTAACCAAACTAGCTTCAACATCTTCAAAACATTTACACAAACTTCACACACAAACACACACACAAACACAGTAAAGTCTTCAATCATCAACAATAGATTCTGACTTATTTAAGAGTATTCTTTCAATTGAACACGGTTATTTCACCAAACTAGCTTCAACATCTTCAAAAAATCGACACACACACACACACACACACACACACACTAAGTCTTAGTAAAGTCTTCTGACTAATTAAAGTTTATTCTTGCAAGTGAAGCCTGCTATTCAAGCAAACTAGCTTGTTCACATTGCTTGGATCAAGCGATGCTCTTTTCTTGCTAACTACGTGTCCAGATAAACAAAACAATCGTTCACCCGGTACTGTTGTAGCTGGCGAAGAGAGATATTTCTTGGCAAGTCTTGCCAAGAGTGGGTGTGCGGCACACCCACGTGTGCCCTATCAAGTGGACATGTATCGCTGTCAACGCTACTAGATAGGTTCAGACCTATATTATTGTTGAAGAACCGCTTTGCAATATGCAGCAGGAAGCAAACGGAGTACATATTACTAGATACCACACTTGGGAAATTATCAATTTATATCGCTCTGGTGGTAAAAGGACTAATATAATTATTGTTTAGGCCTACTGCGTTAAAAAAAATTAATCGGCGTTAAAAATATTAATCGCGTTAAAAATTTTGCGTTAATCGCTTGCGTTAACGGCGATTAATCGACAGCCCTAATATAAACGACAAATGGTCGATTTTTTTTGGCCCTAACAGTCAAGCAAGCCATCATCATCATCATCATCGTCGTCGTCGTCATCGTCGTCGTCATCATCAACATCATCATCATCATCATCATCGTCGTCGTCGTCAACCTCATCATCATCATCATCATCATCATCATCATCATCATCATCATCATCATCATCATCATCATCATCATCATCATCATCATCATCATCATGGTCGTCGTCGTCGTCGTCGTCGTCATCGTCATGATCATCATCATCATCTTCGTGATACAGGGTTCGTGAGTTATAGGCTGGTGCCCAGTGATTGGTTTTAGAAAGGCGCTTCGGAAATTTGCAGTTTACAATTAAAATTGTAGCCTAATTATTACGAATTCACTAAGTTTCTGATCTTTTCCTTCGGTTCTGCTTTCCGCTTCCTCGGTAATTAATCGATCGAAAACCAAAAGCTGTAGATCTCACAGAATTGTTCGAAACCCAAATTCATAATAATCACAGATCTGCATTTATTTAGTCAGCTACTTACATGTACCAATCAACGTTGCCATAAAATCGATTGTTCGCATATCGATGCAGAGAATAATTCGCGTTATGAAACTCAGACCGTTTGGAATAATGTCACTGCACAGACCAGAATTTCCTAAGTCCTCGTTATATGAAGTCAGTCTGATTTATCTCGAACGTTAACAACCACCACATATGCGACGACAGCCGATGTATCAAGCGTCAGGATGACATAACCAACAACAATTTTTGAACAACCAAAAATCTATGCGCACGTGCGAAGCTCGTGCGTTTACCGCTTTCACTTTTTTCACATCCTATATGTATACAGGCCTAATATATCTATATAAGCATTCGGTTATATATATATAATATCAGATCCTATAATATGTATATAAGCATTCGTTAATATATATATAGGCTATATATATATATATATATTTCATAATCATACCCTATAACAGCCAACTTATTCAACTCCTAAATCAGTGAAAAGCATTAGCTAACCTTCGCTTTCTATTTAAAAGATAGTTAACATTGACCTCGTTTCATAGAAACGGCGCAGCGTCAATGACAATGATCGATATCTATAGGCTACGGAGGAGGGATTTGCGGCAAGGGGGCCATCCATATATCATTATATCACGTAGGCCTTCGCAAGAAAAGCGTATCTTCTACCTCCCTCGCAAGCACCCGTAATTTTGTTGGCTCCCTCCCTCTATGCATGCATACAAAAAAGCTTCTCTACCCACTCTTAAAAAGACTATTCAGCTAAAGTCATCTATATAAAACCTATTTTTCACCGGGTTAGACTACAATTTATCTTTGTTAAGTATCATATTCGCTAGCTAAAAATATTAGCTGTTATAGATCACTGTTTCAACCTGAACAGAATAAAATTATTTTAATGTAGTCAAATGCCATCGAAAACCATAGGATAATACAGAGTTATGAATAGGCTAATGTGGGCATCATAATTATTAGATATTTATTTTGCGGACCTAAATTTTGACGAAACCCTCTCCTCCCGTAAGCACCCGTTTAAGCAAATCGTCTAAATCCCGGGGGTCCTCCCCATCGTGCGCATGTAATTTATGGACATTCTCTTTCCCTCTCTCCCCCACCCCCACCCCCAAATGGTCAACACTCTGGCACGAAGAGCTCACGGACGCTGGATCTCTGTGTGTGTGTTTGCAGCTTAACGTCACAGTGTGGTAACAAAGACCATTAGCGACGCCATCCTCCTTTATCCAGGCTTGGGACTGGCACTGGCAGAGTGCAACCAGACAGTGGCGGAGTTAGCGCTGAATCTCTTACCGCAATCTTCTGTAAGATCTGTTCTGTTCTCAGCCATCCTCGATCCGAGGGTCGGCCGCATCATGTACAATGTTCCTCCAATGCTTCCTGTCCTCCGTCAATCTTATCATTTCTCCCAATGTCAATCCAGTACACTCCTTGATGTTACCCAGCCAGTATGTTCTTGGTCTTCCTCTTTTCCGGTCTCCTGGCATTGTGCCCTGCATGATGTCTTTCTCAATGCATGTTCCCTCTCTTCTTATGATGTGTCCGAAATAAATCATTTTTCTTTCTTTTACTGTCTTCAGCAGATTCCTCTCCACTCCTGCCGCCTCCAGCACCCATTCATTTGTCCGTTTTTCCGTCCATGATATTTTCATTATCAATCTCAGACACTTCATCTCGAACGCTTCCATTCTTCTCTCTTCCTCCTTCCTCAGTGTCCAACTCTCACAGCCGTATATGGCCACTGGCCACACCAGTGTCCTCCATAGCTTTATCTTCGTTGCATTTGTTAGGTCATGACTCTTCCAAATCCTTTTGAGGTCTGTAAGATCTGTCCATAAGATCTACTGAGCCATTTATTCGGTAGGTGGCATTGGTGAAATCAGTTGCAGGACGTGATATCAACTTATCAAGGGCCTTGAATGGATACCGACAGTCAAATAATTCAATTCCTGTAAAAATAATAATAGTAATAGGACTTGTAATCATCTGTTCATTACTGACTGCGTTGTTTCAGTATGAAAAATAAACGAAAATTAATGTTTTTGCTATAGGCCTATTTATCCAGACAACCATGCAGACTTAGCGACCAATGTGGACATACAAAAAACAGACACGGCCATGCATAGAGACACAGAGAGGAACAGACACGAGGATTGGAACAAAATTTTGTGCTCAACCATCAGGCCCAGGTATGATGATGATGATGATGATGATGATCCCGGAGGGCTAGCCAATGGGGATGAAGTGTTAGCGACTTCATTTTCAAGGCCTCGGCATATGAGGGCGGTGGCCAATCCTCTCCCTCGCCGTCTCATCATCCACTGACCGTGAGGTCAGTGTACTCATCATAGCTGAGTCGGCTATATAGGGGGTGCTTGTGGAACAGAAATCTCGTTACAAATTTCTGCCCCGGCGGGGAATTGAACCCCCGACCTCTTGGTCGACAGTCCAGCGCGCTAATCACTGTACTACCGAGCACCCCAGGTATAGTGCAGGCCCAGGTATAGTGTGTTTTAAAGCGCAATACCTGATCTAAGTCGTCGAAACCAGTTTAAATGTGATCCACAGATTTTACTGACTTATAGGCTAGTCATAGTGAAATTGCGCTCACCAACATAGCCTAACCACCACCATCACCATCCACCCAAGCCCAAACGAAAACTGCTTCGGCTATGATTTCTTTTAGTGGGGTTATAGGGCCTAATGACCAAGAGCGGTTTTCTCTGTTTGCTTTACCCTTCTTAGGGTTTCGCCGAGACGGCATGAGCACGAGTGGGAATAAATTTAACGGGACGAATATTTTCTACGTCGAGCTAATTTTTTTCATAAAAATCGTTAATAATAAATGACTATAAAATGACACAATCCATAAGTTATTCTGTCGTATACTTTACGAACAACAACAGGTGAACTGTGCGTGCAAACAAACAACTCAGGCCATTTGTTTGAGATTAGCTGTAGGCCTATATCCATTTGAGAATACAGTCTCTGTCTCTGTATAAATCCTCGTATCTATTCCTCTCTGTGTCTCTATGGCTGTGTCAGTTTTTTTGTATGTCCACATTGGTCGCTACGTATGCATGGTTGTCTGGATAAATAGGCATATACATAATATGTCAAATAGTTCGCTCTCTTGTCTGTTCAACACTTATAAATATATGATTATGGTCCTGAAATCAGGCAAGAGAGAAGTAAGCGAGTGAGTCGGCAAATCAGAATGCAACTTAGTCAGTTATGCGATACTGAGTCAGTTAGTAGGCCTACATCTGCCAGATAAACACAGTAACACACAGACAATAATATTAAGAGTCTGTTAGCAATCTCTCTATGTTCGTTTGTCTATAGTCTATGTAATATCAGTAAGTCTACTCTGTCAGTGAATTTAGTCAATCAGTCTGTCCAAAAATCACTCAATCAGTCAATCAATCGGTCAATCATTCACTCAATCAGTCAACCGATCAGCCAGTCAATCAATCAGTCAATCAATCAGTCAATCATTCAATCAGTCAATCAATCATTCAATCAGTCAATCAGTCAATCAATCACTCAATCAGTCAATCAATCAATTAGTCAATCAATTAGTCAATCAATCAGTCACTCAGTCACTCAATCAGTCAATCAATCAGTCACTCAATCAGTTAATCAATAAGTCAATCAATCAGTCAGTCATGCAGTCAGTCAGGCAATCGCACAGGCAATCCATCAGTCGACGTGTCTGTTTTTCAGTCACGTGTCCGACAATCAGTCAATCAGTCAATCTATCTGTCTGTCTGTCTGTCTGTCTGCTTGTCTATGCCTATATGTCTGTCTATCTGTCTGTCTGTCTGTCTGTCTGTCTGTCTGTCTTTCTGTCTGTATGTCTATCCGTTAGACAAGACTTAGTCTAGAGCGACATCTATGCAGCAGCTGTTCTTCGGTCTAGACGAATCATCAGAAGTCCGTTGTTGTAAGCCATACATGTAATACGAATTGACATACGTCCAATCGACGTGACAGATCTACAACGCCCTACCAACTGCAGCTGAGTCCTGCATCAGCAGCATCATCACCATCTCAATGTCAGACACGTCCTACAGTACTGGTACTTCCCGTTCGATCGATTCGTCATAGGCCTAAGGCTCTTTCAAACGCATTCCATTCATCATAGACACCGAAGTATATAATAGTCGAAAAACTAGAGTCGTCCGCCCTTTGCATTGTAATGTATCCCCTCTAGGTACAGCTGAGTGTAGTAGGCTCGGTCACCTTCTGAATCAGCACAAGTGTCATTTTTATCTTTAAAAAGAACGAAATCTGAGCCAATGGGGACTACTCAGAGGCGCTCCCAACCCAAGCGCGGCCAAATAAAGCTGTCGTAAGGTGAGAGGAATGCCTGAAAAGAAGATTTATTTTTCCAATGTTCCTGCTTAGTCATTGGTCGTATAGCCTAAATATAATAGTCGTGTTGACAGCAGCTACTTTAAGCGATTGATCGTTTAAACATAACTTCACGGAAAGTATTCGAGAAATGCGTTCATATAGCTAGAGTGAATAGCTGCATCTTAAATGAGTCATTTCAGATGAGTTGGATGACCCTTGGATCATGGATGACAGGACCCGCCCCTTTTGATTTCCTTGTATACCAACTGAGTCAGTTAAAGAGATATGGAGACTCAGTGGTAATTGTTATTGTCTCCGTTAAGTATTGCAAACTACGCATATAGTCAGAACGAATAGTTTAATTGCCTCACTCGAAATGAACCTATATAAACTGTCTTCCATCTCTTACTACGTGCAGTCTAAGTGTAATAGATAGGAAGACTAATGAAGTAGGAGGTGCTGTGATCTATTCAAAGATCACTTAACATGACGTGGATGCGCCGTGTAGGAAGCTGAAAACCGTCCTAAGGGTTTTGACACTGAGTCAATGTGCCATTGGTTGGAATGTAATACGTGGCTCAAACGTGGGTGATTAAAAGACTCTTAAGAAATGTTTCAAAATCCTGTTCCAATTTCAAAGCCTCCCTTCAACCTTCTTCTTCTACCTCTGTTTCATCTATTCTGTAAATGTCATATTTAATTATTCTCTTCTTACCCATGTATACCCAGTTATCCATGAGTTTGAAGTCTGCGTCTAGTTAGCAGTCCTGTGTGTTTGAGTGTGAAAAAAGTGTCTGTCTAAAACTTCAGTTCTCGTTAACGAATGATAGCTATAGCTTTCGTTAACAAAAACAACGACAGTTTGAACGGTAGAAGGTATCAAAAGCTTATGCGTCCCGTGATCCTTAATCTTTACACTTTAAATTTAAATTCTACACACTTACAACAAATAGCCTATATATATACGACCAATGACAATAAGCAGGAATATTGGGAAATAAATCTTCTTTTCAGGCGTTCTTCTCATCTAAGACAGTTTTATTTGGCAGCGCTTGAACTGGGAGCGCCTCTGAGTAGTTCCCTTGAAGAGGCGTTATACAAATGCACATAGTGAATCAATGACACAGCAACATCATATGAGTAAGTAAGTATGTAAGTAAGTAAATGCGTGAGTATATAAGTATATTCCTGGGTGCATATGCGTGTGAGCATGTAGGTTTGACATATGTGCACTTGTTATAGCGCCCCTTCAAGCTCACTACTCAGAAGCGCTCCTGACTACAGCGCGGACATTGCATCGGAGTTTCATGCCGAAACGCTGAGCAATTGCGAGTGAATGACTTGCCCAAGATCCCTACGCGGCGGCTTGAGGCGGATTCGAACCTGCAACTCCTCCGGCT
Source organism: Lumbricus rubellus (assembly GCA_945859605.1). Lineage (NCBI taxonomy): Eukaryota > Metazoa > Annelida > Clitellata > Crassiclitellata > Lumbricidae > Lumbricus > Lumbricus rubellus. The sequence continues at coordinate 25,096,011 of OX243817.1, forward strand.
GCAAGGCAACGAGCATACTCACTACACCACCGCACCCCATATGCATGCATGTGGATGTACCCCTGTAAGCTACAGTATGCATGCATGCTGTGCTCATGCATGTACATGTATGCATGTGACCACGCATACCTAAGGCATCTTCATGCTATATGTAAACCAAAATATTGATGCGCCAATTCCAGGATGGATCATGGACATGATTGTGGTCACGTCTTTCTCGGCAATGCATGCGGACACCTGCAGTATGAATTTACATTCGCGTTTGCCCACGTGTGGGTATGTGTGCGTGTGTGCGTGTGTGCGTGTGAGTGTGTGGGTTTGTTTGCGTGAGTGTGTGTGTGTGTGTGTGTGCGTGAGTGTGGGTTTGTTTGCGTGAGTGTGTAGGTTTGTTGCGTGTGGCCAGAATCCAGCAACTTCAATGTCATGAGCGGAGGGCGTTTGGAACTTTGGACCCACCACCTCCGGGCATGCAGTCTGAGATCGTAACGGCTCTCTCTCTCTCTCTCTCTCTCTCTCTCTCTCTCTCTCTCTCTCTCTCTCTCTCTCTCTCTCTCTCTCTCTCTCTCTCTCTCTCTCTCTCTCCCTCATTCAACGGTAATAGAAGAATAATCTTCTAGACACTTAATTCTGCACCTTATAATGTCTTTGCGCATGCACACAGACACACATGCATACACACGTACACACATCACACCTCACACACACACACACACACACACACACACACACACACACACACACACACACACACACACACACACACACACACACACAAACACAGAGATACACAGACACAGACACGGACACACACAGACACACACAGACATATAGACACACACAGACACACAAACAGACACACACAAACACACACATGTAGTTGACGCATAAACCATCGCGAAGACGAATAAGCAGTAGATTATCTCAAATTATCGCCCGATGCATCGGGTATAAATAACGACGAGAGCCTGCGGTTCAATCCCTAATAACGGACGAGCATCCATCCCTCTCCATCCATCCTTCCCGCTCAGCAGCAGCAGCAGCTAGGGATGCTGCTGGTGCATCAGCAGCAGCAGTAGCATCAACAGGATCAGACGTCTTTCGCAATGATGCTCTATCTATCGCCCCATCGGTTCTCTTCGGTGCATGCGGCGGCGGCGTCTAAAGTAAATAGAGCAGCGTTGCCACTCTGAAAAATAGAAAAACCCAAGTTGGAGTGTCAAAAACTTCAAGAAAACCCAAGTTGTTCAAAAACTTCAAATCGTCCGAAAATGTCCGCTATTTCCCGTCCGAAAATTCTGATGACCTTTTTAGTCATCCTGCCGAAATCTTTCCGAAATGTCCGCAATTTTCTGAATTTTGAGCAAAAAACCTTAGTTCTTCACGAAAAAACCCATTTCCCAAGTTCGAATCGAAAAAACCCCAAGATTTTTGGTCGAAAAAAACAAGAAAAACCCAAGTTCTTTCCGAAAAAACCATTTCCCAAGTTCTGATAAAAAAAGCCCAAGATCTTGGGGGAAACCCAAGGAGTGGCAACGCTGAAATAGAGTGCAGCAGTGGTGGAGCAGCAGCAGCGTTCCAACAACCCATCTGCCACCGGAAAAAGCAGCCAACGAGCCTCTTATCATCATCGCCCGGACGGCCAGCAGCGGGGCCTTCATTAGCACGCCTTCAACAAGCAATCAGGGCCTTCACCGCCACCGACGGGCGACCCAGCAAGGCAGGAGAGGGCCCGCCGTCCGCCCTCCTCTGCTGAAGGCGGACTAAGGGGCAGGAGGCACGAGAGAGGAGCAGGGTCTGCTCGGCTGATGCTCAACCACATTAAGCGTGATCGATGAGAGTGAGTGAGTGAGGCGGCGAGTAATTGACGGAGCATTTCTGGTGGGTGGGTTGCGTCTTATAGACGACGACCAACAACAGCAGCAGCAGCAGCAGCAGCAGCAGTATCAAGGGGAGAACATTCGACGGGTATTTAAGAGGAGCGTCGACAGTCTTAGACAGTCTGCGACTACCTCTACAAGCTATACAGCTGCAGCTGCTTTTGAAGAGACTCACTTTATATAATACAGGCCACCACCGACGGGGGAACCATCCGCTGATTGCTGCTGTTCTCTTTGGAGATCGATGAACTGTGTCGACGGGTGTCTTAGATTACCACATTTGTTAGAGAATAACGATTGGCTCGACTTGTGAATTTTTAAAAGAGACTAATATCTTTTACATTGGCGGCATAAGAACATCAGAAGGATAGTGTTACAGAAGAGAGATAGCATACTGGGTTCAACGAATCTGTAAAAAAGAGGAACTGTGAACAACAACTGCAAACTTTACTAAAGCAACTGAATCCAGGAGAAAAACTGACACCTCAAGAAATTAATCGCTTCTTTTATAAAGAAGAATTGAAGAAGCGCCAGCCAACGAAAGAAGCTCCAGAAGCGAATATAAAGACGCAGCCACTGAGCGAATCTGAAGTATATCCGATTACGAATAAAGTAATCGACTGCCAATAATTAGTCTCGGCGAATAACAAAGTAGCCGATAGCAGTCGGCTGAGGAAACAAACTCAGTCAATTTGGAGTGTGATCGATTTTCGGTTTTTACTTCCTGGAACATTTCCCGAGAATTATATTTTTGCGTTGTGTTAGAATACATAGCAGACATTTCGACTTATTATATTGCAACAACGCTTTGATGTCTGAGCATTGGATGATGATGAGGCAGTCAAGGAAGATGGATGTCATCAGCATCGTATGGTTGTGCCTCTTCATCGTCCTCGCCACCAACGGAGTAGGGACGGAGACGGTGAGACACCCGGCTCCAAGCAGCTCCGGCAAGGACCTTGCGAAGCTCTTCTCTGGAGACGTCTGGAAGTACCTCTCCGCTCTGGAACAGTCGACCTCGAGGCGATTCGATCAGATGGAGTCTCGTCTCACGCGGAAGATGGACGAGCGAATCCAGATGGTAAACCAGTCGACCTCCATCGCTCAACTGGAAACGCTGCTGCACCATGTCAATGAGGAGCTTGCGATCAGCCGTGACCAGACCAAGAGGAACGAGGACCTTCTGGAACAGCTGAGGCGACGGACCGATGACCAGCAGACGGAGATCGATGAGCTGAAGCGGACCGTGACCGAATTGCAGAGGACCGTGACGAAGCTTCTGACGACGACGTCGAACGAAGGATTGGACGACGACGAGGAGGATGGTGAAGCTCAGAGGATGACTGGATCAACGACGACGACGCAATCAACCACGGTAGCGACACTTCCGGTTGGTGAGTAACCCACTTCCGGTCTTATTCTTCTGCATAGCTATATGGTCCATTGTGGGGGCGCGGTGGTGTGTAGTGGTGGCGTCGTTGCCTTGGAGCCGGAAGGTTCGAGGTTCGAATCCACCTCGCCGCGTATAAGGACCTTGGGCAAGTCCTTCACTCACAATTGCTCAGCGCTTCGGCGTGAAACTCCGACGCAGTGTCCGCTCTGCATTCGGGAGCGCCTCTGAGTAGAGCGAGAGGGCTTGAAGGGCCGCTATAACAAGTGCACATACAAGCAAACTGTCGTTATTTTTCAATCTTTAATTTGGGATGTTCTTTTTGAAAGGCATTATAGTTCGAGGCGTTCAGCGTAAATATTACAACTTTTACAGAGTGGTTTCACTGGTTTGTAATGTAATGTTCGACCTGCTGAACCAGTTGGCTACGTCGGTAAGAGCGTTGGCTGAGTCTCACGTGAGTCTGTGGCAGACAACGTGCGGACAGCGGTTCGCTTCCCGAAAGTGCCTTTTTTATTCAAGAGAGTTAAATATCGGGCACGGAACCTAAATGGCGTGGCGTCCTTTCAAACGGACAGCTGCAGTGATGAAAGATCACACTCGATCAATTCATCAAAAAACGAGCAGGGACGAGGCCAGGGTAATTTCTCAATTTATTTTGCCGTGCAATGTTCTTCCAATATTATGGTGCACATCATACATGACAATGTATCTTTCGCAGTAAACAGTATGTATGCACTATATGCACAATTGCACATAGCATTGGTTGATGGATGGATGAATGGATTATATAGGTATACATGTGTCAAAACGTCACCCTCCTACTTTCTCAAGGCTTGAGACTGGCAGTGCCAGAGCACGAGCAGCAACAGTATACTCAAGTATCGACAACAGCGGGGGTCATTATTTTGTCAGGTGTAGTGCTCCCACTTTGTTCAAGTGTTCCTGTGTCTTCATTTACATTGTGCACTTATCATCATTTCCATGCTGCTTCATTTGCTTCTCTCTCCATTACATATCACCTGGTGAAGTGTCGGGTATACGGTGATACCAAGTCGGAAGACATCATCCCCATATGCAAAATTTATACAACATGCGCTTCCCAAGTCAATTGTAACAAGGATTGTACTGCTTCAAGCTGTCGTATATTATATAGCCTACCCTATAGATATAGACCGTAAAACCTCTATATACCTGGTTTTCAACGATATTATTATCGGTGAGATCCTTCACCTCTGCGCTCCGCTTGAACGAGTGCCACTCTTCACTTAAGCTCCTCTCGAGGCTCTCGTGGACAGAAATTGCCAAACAATTGAGGTACTCGCTAAATGACTTTTCTAGACAGTTGATTACTCGTGTCTGCCAAACGCACATGTCTTATCTTTACTTGTAGCCCATAGTTTTGTTGCAGTCTTAAGATTCCTCTATTTTTCGTATAGCGAACATTTGCAATTATGTATATATTCATAGTATATGATATATACTGCAACATATATACATAATTATAGTCTATAAATATATTTACATACATGCATATATTTGTATATGTATTGTATATGTAACGCAGCATTCTCCCATCTGGTCAGGTCTGAATACCATGGGTGAAAAGAAAATGCCTTCCATGCAGAAAGAGAGTTGCTGTTCGGTGTGAATGAGTCCTAAGACGAGAAAAAACAGCCTTTAAAACAGCAACAGTTTATAAGCCATCCTTCCATCCTTCCTCCTTTCGAAGGCGATAATTGGACGGCGGAAGGATAGGAGGCGCCACAAGTCTCTGTTATGGCATAGATATATTATAACTAGATGCACCGCACGACTTGCTGCCTCTGCTTCCATCTAGTGCCAGACTGACTCGTAAATAAAGAATCGAGCCTTTTCCGTGGTATAGACAAGTTATAGTGGTCTGGAATTGGCTTCTCCAGGGTCTATGCGCCTCCTTCCTGGAACTCTTACCAAAACATTTTTTATTCGACTCAAATTGAACCTTTTTGCTGGAGTACGGAGCGCCTCTGAGTACGTCTATTCCCCTTGAGGAGGTGCTATAGAAATTCACGAATGAATGAATAAAGATTGATTTAGGGAAATTGTTGAAGGTTATAGAACTGCACATTTTGTTTGCAACTGCACGCTTTAAAAGCCTTGATACCATCTCTCTGCCATCAACGGGAAGCTGTCGGTTGGTTCTACGCGTGTGCGTGGGCTTGCCGATGGCGACTCTTCCAGTTTATTGTGCACTATTTTGTCCTGGGCATGACGTTAAACTGCATCCATCCTCTGCCACAGGGAACCAACAAAGTCCCTGTGCCGGTCCTAAGCCCGGACAAAATGAGGAAGGTTTGCCAGATGGGTGGCGATACTCTGGCAGTAAAAAACCAAGACGATTGTAATCCGCCAAAACCACGACACAAGTGACATGGCTACCCAGATGCTTCAAGATGTCATGATGTGAAGCAGACATGCACAGGTCGGTCAGGACAGACTGGTGGAGATAGTCGGGGGAGAGAGCGTGGGACACAACGGGCATTGACCCACGTTGTCCTTCATGCCTCTTTTTCACGATTCTCTTCAATCGGACAATGTGGTCTAGATGCTCCAAGATGTTACTGGTATGGAGCAGACCTGCTGACCGGACAAGTTGAGGCTGGGCAGCATGACGCGAGACAGACTCAGACAGAGAGTGGCGTCGGACTCTAACGGGCATTGAGCCCTATGATATTGATGATGATGATTTTGCTAATCGATGTATTTACATGTTGAAAATGACACTTAACATCATATAATTTTTATATTAGTCTATATCCGTGGGCTATAGTGCAGAGAGCGCCTCTGAGTAGCTATTTTGAAGAGGCGCTAAATCAATTCACGGAACGAGTTAAATTCTCGGAATGAAATCAATCTTGTTGATGCGAGAGTTTCTCAGCAGCTGTGTAAATGCAGTCTCAGCGCCACCCCCCCCCCCCACTTCACCACCCCCCCTCCCCCACTCCCACACCCCACCCTACCCCCGGATCACAGATGTAGCCAACACGTCCTAATAATCTAAATAATTCCCACCTCGAATGCATCCTACTCCACCCTCCACCCCCAATGAACATCCCATGCAGCCACCCACGGATTAGCACAACACAATCATAAAACGACCCAAATGCCGACCTACCCTCTCCCCCACTGACCTCTGAACTCGCGATGCCGCCGCCGCCGCCTCTCATTGGGGACTAATTTTCACGCGGACGTTTCGGGTTTCACGCCCCCTCAAGCCATGCATGTTCCTAGTTATGAGTAAGAACACGCAGAGAGAGCACAACGAGTGTGGCTCCCGATATTTAGACATGAAGAATCACCTACATATTTGTTTAACAGTCTAACTGATTGAGCGTCTGACTGACTGTCTGACTGACTGACTGACTGATTTATTGACTGACTGAATGCCTGACTGGCTGACTGAATGAATGACTGAATGACTGACTGACTAACTGACTGACTTACTGACTGACTGACTGACTGACTGACTGACTGACTGACTGACTGACTGACTGACTGACTGACTGACTGACTGACTGACTGACTGACTGACTGACTGACTGACTGACTGACTGACTGACTGACTGACTGACTGACTGACTGATTGAGCGTCTGAAGGTTCATGGCCTCACAGAAAGAGGTCTAGGGTCGCAATTTTACGACCAGCTGTAGTACACTGAAAAACGTTTCCGTCTCTGTTTAATTTTATCCAGAGACTACAGTCGACGAACCCACCAACCTATTTCTGTAATTTATTTTATGCCCAACTTTATCTCAACTGCACAGCCTTATATATTATGTTAAGATCTTTTGTAGTTGTGTATAATGTTCGAGTTTATTTATCAAGGTATACACACAGATGTTTTTCTTTCATCGAAACTCGGGTTTCGAGTTAAAATAAGCAGCAGCTATTAAGTTTCCGTTCTCGAGTTATCGTCATTTAAGACTAAACAGGCGTCAAATTGTTGTTATAGCATCTAAAGAAGTAGGTCTATGTCTCCAACCGAGCAATAGAGATTAGGGATTAAGCTATGGCTCATTGCCAGCATTCACAGCAAAGTTGGAAGCGACACCCATGGGCCCCTTAAGGGTCCCATTACCCCATAGGGACCTATAAGAATGCGGGCCCCACGTTGGAATATAGGCCCCACGTGAGAATTTCAATTAGGGTTTTATACTCTGGCATGCTTGCAGAGTTTGCGAAACTAAGCCTACTATAATAGGAATGTGCAAGTAAAGAGAATGTATTGCCAGAGTTTCCATTGCTGAATATTTATACAGTGCTATTTACAGCCTTCCAAAAAGAGCATCGTATCCTTTCCACCCTCAAATATTACTTCAATGTACTACTTGAGAGTCGAACGATGCTAATTGTGATAGCATCAAGATACAAAAATGCAACGGCATTTGATGTTATTGTCAATGCAAAGCGCAGTCGTGCACTAATGACCAAATACATGCCGTGTATGCCTAAGCCTTTGACAGAACATCGATGAAAATAATCATCCGTCAAGTACCTCTTCCTGCAGGATCCCTAGACAGTAACCTTTTTCGGTAGAGCATATAGGTTCTAACCTATACTTTTCCACTTAGCAGGCGCATACTGTGCCTAGAAGTAGCACAGTAATGAATCTTAGGCATATTAAATGTTACAGGTGTCTAATATATATGCTGGCAACTCCATAAAGTATCTCACATAGACGTCATTTCTTATACTGTAGAGAGAGACAGACAGAGACATAGACAGAGACAGACAGACAGACAGACAGAGAGGGGAGAGAGAGAGAGAGAGAGAGAGAGAGAGAGAGAGAGAAAGAAAGAAAGAAAGAGAAAGAGAGAGACAGACAGACAGAAACAGAAACAGAGACAAAGATAGAAAGCAAAATGAGGCCTTCGGAGAAAGCCCGTGTGATCGACGATCTTTAGGAGCAGGTAACTGTCAAATTGCCAAGGGAGCGACCTTTTGCTTCGGTGTATACATTGAGCATCCGGTTTCACCAACGAAACTCAACGGGGTTCGAAACCACCTCGGGCTTTCTGCTCAGCGTTGAAAGGCCGCCATCTTACCACTCGTCTGCCACATGCACGGCTGCTACTTGATGTCAAGTGATGATGATGAGGAGTTTCTTCGCGGAACTCTTGACGCTGTCGGCGCATCTTTATGTCCATGTCCATGTCCGACTTCTGTTCTTCTTGTTATTGGAGCTTGTGGGGGAGAGGGTGGGGTGGGTGGAGGTGGGGTAAGGGGTGTGTTGGGGGAAGGAACGTATGACTAAGACGATGGCGACTTCCTGAATACCTGATAATAATTCATCTTGAAAGGGCGTAGGACGAGTCTTTGAACTACGTCCTTGTTTCTGCCTCTCGGTGTCTGTCTCTGTCCCTGTTCCTATATCTGTGTCTGTCTGTTTGTCTGTGTCTGGCTGTCTGTCTCTGTGTATCTCTGTGTCTGACTGTCTGTCTCAGTCGGTCGCTGTCTGTCTCTATTTCTGTCTCTATCTTTCTTTCTACCTGTCTCTGTCTGTCTGTCTCTTTCTATTTGTCTCTCTCTTTCTCTACCTATGTCTGTCTGTCTCTGTCTGTCTCTCTGTCTGTCTGTGTGTCTGACTGTCTTTGTCTCTGTCTGTCTGTTTCTTCCTCCCTCCTCAGTCCCTCCCCGCCTTCCTGTTAGTACATCATACGTAGCCAACTTTCAAGATATACTGCAGACGAACGGCGTTATCTGCACTTCTAACCAAGCAGCGCATCGTCGTGGGAGGTTATCGATGGTTAAACCATCCAGTCGTTTGTAACCAGGGGAAAGAGAAAGCATTGCTGTATAGGCTACCACCAGAGGCTTCTGCTGTCCAACACCTGCCGTGACTTACTTCGACTTCGCTTACCTATACGATGGGATAATGACTGGATTGCGAAGTTGATCTTTCGCTTGCATGCATTGGCATTGGCATGAGGAAGAGAGCAGACAGCAACTGGTTTCCAACGGAAGTGTGCAAGCATGGAGAAAATATATTGCCTGCCATATGCGTTGTTTGAATCACTACACCAGCTTACAGATTTGTAACAACACTCTTGTGAAGTGACAGTCTCTACTTACTGACTAACCAACAGAACATCCTATTGATTACGATTCTGACAATTCTCTCATGAAGAGTACGTTGGCTTTATGTAGCCCGCTCATTAAATGAACGTCTGATAAATAATTAATTATTGGCTTTTTTGCAAGTAGAAAGCATGGCGCTACATGAGAGTACGGAAATCTTGCTTTTTGGCGAAAAGTGACTGCAGATGTCTGAAGAGGAACATTGAGTTACAGAATAATGTTTACAGTCATTTTATTTTCAGTTATGTTTCTTTTAACGCCTATGCCTACATTCTAAGCCCATAAGTAGGCATATACATGTATAAACATATATTATATACTCTATAATCTATGTATAAATATATATTGACTTTAGATATCCCATAGAAGCGCTCTTAACAGGGGATATCCAAGTGATCTGAGCAGGTGCGAATTAACAACACAGCTAGAAAAGTAACTTGAGCAGAGTTGAAAGGGACAGCTCGAATGTCCGCGGGAAGATTGCTGTAAAAGGTTAACTGCGAACATACGCAGAGAGACAGATAGATGGAGACAGAGAGGGAGAGAGAAAGACAGACAGAGAGACAAAGACAGAGACAGACAGAGACAGACAGACAAACACACAGAGACAGACAAACAGACAGACAGAGACAGACAGACAGACAGACAAACACACAGAGACAGACAGAGACAGACAGAGACAGACAGAGACAGACAGGCAGACAGACAGAGAGGAAGAGATATGGATATGCTCCCTTAAGAGGAAATTATGTCTAATATGAGTTCATCTGCATGGCGTCATTCGTCAAGCATCTCTGATTGACTGGTGATTATCCACGCTGCGTAATCACAAGATCACAGTATACCTCATCTCTGTTTGATGTCCTATGATCCGCCACTCCCTCTCCCTCACCCAACCCACGCCTTCTTTGACATCGCCCAGAGGGCGTTCCACCCCCGTCCTGGCCTCAGGGTCGAGCGGGCAACCCAGCGAATGACGCCAACTGTAGGTGGCACCGGTTCCTTTATGGGGATGCCAGGCCAGAGGATGGTACTCATTCGGGTGGGGTCGACTCATCTCGGATTTCAACCGACTCTATTACAGCAGCAGCAGCAGCTTGGCTTGCTTATTACCAGCTCAGCCTCCTCATTAGCGCCCGCATCCTTTCTTTGAGATGCCGCCGCCACTGTCGATTCCTTTGTATAGGGTGGTAGTTCGTCGAACCGGTCTTTTATGACACGTGTGCTTCTTCATCAGAATAGCGATTCCATTTCAAATGAAATGATCAAAATGGGAAAAGACATTTCAAACTGCATGTTCGTGCCAAGCAGATGGTTAAAATATAAGGAGGAACTTAACAGTTTTTCTGCATTTTTACGAGAGGACGGTATTTCAATAATGTTGCTTCGAAACAAGTTAAGTTAGATGACGGTATTTCAGAGTACCGGGACAATGCTGCTGTAGCCTATAATTGCAAAGATGAAGACGTTGTGCATTTTCATTCCCTCCCTACCTTCCTCTCTCCCTCTATCCCTCTCTCTTTCTTCTGTCTCTGTCTCTCTCTCTCCCACTCTATCTCCGTCTCTCTGTCTCTCTGTCTCTCTCCCTTTCTCTCTCCCCTCTCTCTGTCTCTCTCTGTCTCTGTCTGTGTCTCTCTCTGTCTCTGTCTGTCTGTCTCTGTCTGTCTCTCTGTCTCCCTCTGTCAATGTCTTTGTCTCTGTATGTCTGTCTGTCTGTCTGCCTGTATGTCTGTCTCTCTCTCTCAGTGTGTGAACTCTTTACTGAACTGAAGGGGCAATCGCCATTAGGAAACCAATACCAAGGAAACAGAGTCGCCTGCACGCATCTTGTCTGACTCGATGGCCGACCTACTGTAGGCCTATACCTGAGGCAGAGTGGCAGAGAACACAAACATAGAAAAGAGGAATTATGTTCACTGCATGACTTATAAAGAGATGCACAAACGGGTAGACGTGGAAAAATGGAGATACCCAGAAGCAGAGACACATATAACGACACGTACAGAGAGACGGAACTTACACCCTGACAGACAGATAGACAGGCAGACAGACAGGCAGACTAGCAGACAGACAAAATTTAATATATAAAACTTAGTGCTATATTTCTTAAGCCCCACGCATCGATAGGCGTAGATCCGTATCTATCGAATTTTTGTCGTTTTACTAACCTAAAACCTCTTTCTATGCTCGAATTTCCTCCAATGCCATTAATATGATCCTTTGTTGTCTCCATTGCAAGTTCCTTTCCTGAAGCCTTCTTACATCTTGCACTCAAACGCATCGCTGCCCCGGAGTCTTGAAAATTTCCCTCAAACGGATACCAACCTCATGCTGTCTCTCTGAACTCCGTTACCCCATAAGATGCCAGATGACCCCTGCTTTCTAAACATTCCAGCGGCATCGGGTTACTGCCCGATGAACATATAGGGTTGCTCCGTTTCAGCGTCTACAGTTCTACACGTATAATACAAGTGTTTAGTTCAA
>OX243817.1:25108082-25132368 GCA_945859605.1 Lumbricus rubellus
CAACGCATTTTAACTTCATCCACTATGAACAAGCTCCACGTATCTGTACACCATAGTACACCTACAGAGCTTTGTCTGTCTGTCTGTCTGCCTGCCTGCCTGTCTGTCTGCATCTCTGTAGGTCTCCTTCCCTGCCCTTCCCTGTGCACGGTTCACCTGGTATTTATTATTTATTCAAATAACATTGAAATAGATAAGAAGGCAGGCTGTTTGAAGGGGAGAGAATCCGGGTGGCAACCAACGATCTCTGGAAACCTGAGTCAAACTTCTGAAGACTTTTGCGACGATAATTAAGACGACAAAACAACAATTTTCTGATTTGCATATTTTTGTCTGTCAAAGTTCCACGCAGATCATTTCTGCTCTGTGATCCGATTACCTTTCGGACTGGGGGTGTTTGGGGGGGAGGTCAGGGGGGACAAGGGCTACGTGCACTCTCTTTGAACTATGGCAACCATTATAATTGATGCAGAGGTCTCACATTTTTTACATTTTATCCGACACAACACAAACATAGGCTACTTACGTACTTATAAAGAAATTGTTGATAATAGAATTGCAAGAGAGAAGTGAAGGAGGGGAAAGAGACAAAGATAGACGCAGAAAGAAAGAGATAGAGATCTTGTCCACATCATCCTCATGTGATCCATGCTCTTCGCGTCATCAGATCTTCCCTTATAATTTATAATTGTCCATCGAGGTTTTTGCTTGTTTTCCTCGCTTCTCGTCGTTCTAGTCCATCCCTAATTGCATTAGAACGGATCTCTTCAACGTGTAGGCTATTATTATTATTATTATTATTATTATTATTATTATTATTATTATTATTATTATTATTATTATTATTATTTTTATTATTATTATTATTATTATTATTATTATTATTATTATTATTATTATTATTCTGGAAAGCTTCCAAATCCAGCTCCGATGAAACAGAACGGTTATAACCGATAACAAGACGCATACCTGGATGGTGAATATACAATGTACATAGCCAGCCGTTCCTGGAGGAAGCGATTTCAAACAGATGTCAAACAGTTATTGAATAGCACATAATAATTATTACCGTATCAGTGTTGTGCTTTGCTGCGTTCCTGTAACCATTATTGTTATTGTAGCGGTTACAGTTGCGGTAAAACTAAAGCTGCTTTGATCAAAAGGAATGCGACATGTGCCGTGTCTTTATAGCACCTGTATGGATAGCCTTGACCCTGGTAATTTTAAATTAATCTGATTATTGGTCGAGCGAGATCCTTGAATCCTTCACCATCGCTGCACACGTGTTTGAATGGTCGCCACGCCGTTGCCATTTAATGTCCACGTGAGCCTTCTGACTGTGCCACTGTGCCAGTCTGAGATTCAAATCTATGCAATAAGCCAACGCCGTCGCACACAGCGGTAACTGGCTACTTTTTATGAGCAGTTACGCGTTATTTTTTTAGCCAGTCAGTCAGTGAGTCAGTCAGTAAGTCAGTCAATCAATCAGTCAATCAATCAGTCAATCAGTCAGTCAATCAGTCAATCAATCAGTCAGTCAGCCAGCCAATCAGTCAGTCTTAGTCTTAGGCTGAAGACCCTGGGTTCTTATACTCATTGAAAGCAGAGCGGGTAATGCCTGATATCAGTGGCAAAGCTGTATTCAATTGAGGTTGTGAACTTGTGAAGCAATGATAAGTAACCTATTATACCCACTGCTCTTTAAGATTAACCTACTTACCTAATATCCCGCAGATCTCTTTAAGATCACCTCGTAAATCATAATCCAACTGTTCATGTTTTGTTTCAGACTGTCAAGAGGCTCATGACCGAGGAGATCTAGAATCGCCTGGCTTCTATTACCCTCTGATCAAACCACAACTTGCACCTGACTCTTTCAAAGTCTGCTGCTACGTAAACAACTCAGGTAAGTTTATAATTGATGTCTATAAATGCGTTCTTATGGACTCGGATACCGAAAAATTTTGGCCAATAATTAATAATAATTAATCGGTGATGTGTATGATTTTTGCGTTTATTCTTTCAACTCAATTCTGTCAGCTGTTTATTATGATGCTGATTCAACTTCAAAGTCGTCTATTATCTTCACCTGGTTTACCACCACATAACTTTGATCCTAGCTATTTTGATCCTTTGAACTGCTGTCGGGCTTCTCCAGCGAATCGCCATTTTTGACGATTTCATATATACATGTAGGCCTACCTATAAGCAAGCCTTATATATAATATATATAATATATATCTAATATTTATAACATATATAATATATAATGTGTGTGTGTGTGTGTGTGTGTGTGTGTGTGTGTGTGTGTGTGTGTGTGTGTGTGTGTGTGTGTGTGTGTGTGTGTGTGTGTGTGTGTGTGTGTAGATTGTTTTGGTTGTGCCTTTATTACACGGCTTTATTGAAGTCATTGGATTACATTAGAAACAGGCAGAAAACATTTTCAACAGAAATTATACTCCATTGTTAGTATTTGTTACACAAATTGTCTGCTTGTTGACTTAATATGTCTTCTACCCGTGCACTCTCTGATTTTTCTCTGTCAACTATGATAAAATCCACGTTCGTCAGTTCTTCGACTAACGTGTCCCAGTGCTTCCGTTTCCTCTAGGCTGGACCGTCATCCAGCGCCGCATCGATGGATCGGTGGACTTCTATCGAGACTGGAACGACTACAAGGACGGATTCGGTGACGTGGAAGGAGAATTCTGGTTGGGAAACGATCACATCCACCACCTGACCAACCAAGGTCAGTGAGCTCCACCGCAATGTTGTTGTTGATCTAGTTGTTTAATTGAATGTAGGCCTGGATCATGATACCCTACACATGTTCAGGAAGTTAACAACGCATTCGCATAACAATTCATCAAGTCATTTAATAGAATGAATTGCACGAGATAACGACTGAAGGCTTTGAAGCAAACGTAAACACATTGAATTTCGCCGCAGCAACTTAAAGAGCATTCCACATATCCCATAAAAAATTCCAGAACCGGATTATTAATCTTCCTGCAGGCTATACTTGTAAGTGTAGACAAACGCTGGTTCTATTCTTCCTGAGACCTTTAACCTGTGTATTAAATAAACTGGTCTGAAATTTGTTCTTAATCTTTCACTCACTCTGTCTCTGTCACTGTGTCTCTGTCTCTGTTTGTCTGTCTGTCTGTCTGTCTGTCTCTCTTGTCGTTCTAATAAGTCGTCTGCTTGCTGCAAGGTCAGTTAACTCAGACTTGCTAAGTGCTGTTGTTGACACCTTGATTTAGGTCCTGTATATAAGCAGAGAAGTCGTTAGCTGCTATTTCAGTATAAGATGAATTATATGTTTGGGTGTTATCTATCAACGGAGACAGATAGCTTCCTCTCCCATCGATCATCGAGTCTCTATTGCTCTAATGTAAGCAGCTATCAAGCTGTTGCTGACGAAGGTTAAAGAAGGTTCACCTAAGGTTCACGCTCGTAAATAAGCTGATGCCCCGCACTTGGCTTTCGAGTGTGGCGCTTCAGAAGTCTGCAGATAGCGATTAATAAATAAACAGGGAAGAAACCAACGAAATAGAACAAAGCAGAAAACCCGATGGTTCTAAATTCTGTACTTTAACCAGAAAAGCAGGATTTGAGGCAAGTGAAAGATGAGGAAAGACAACTAGAGTGAACTGATGGGGAGAAGTCCATTCCGTAAGCAGGACCCATGCAAGCAAATGATATGGATCGAGCCAGGGACTCCTATATTCAAGCTATTTATCCAGACCTCCTTGATCGAGCCATGGCGGTCCTGACGAAAGGGAACAAAGAGGTCAAGCCGTGAGCACTGCCGTGCGGTGAGCCAAAATTCTCAGCGTTACATCTTCTCACAGTGACCCGACTCTCTAGACTCTCTAGAGGCATACATGTATGTAGGCCTAGTCTGCAGAATCGTTCGGCATTTTCCAAAGATTCTTTGATGTATTGTTTGAATGGTCCTTTGATATTCTCCGACTTCAAGCCACAGCCATCTGTGCTCTTAATCGCGGCGCCAGCCAGGCAGAAAAATAAATGAACATTCCTAACTCGCTGCTTTCCTAATTAGGGAAACATATGAGCGATTCTTCGTCGACAGACAGGCAGACAGACAGACAGACACAAACAGACAGACACACACACACAGGCACACAGACAGACGGAAGGACAGACAAACAGACGGACAAGTAGACAGACAGACAGACAGACGGGTAGACAGACAGGCAGACAGATACACAGACAGAGACACACAGGCACACAGACAGAGACACACAGGCACACAGACAGACAGAAAGACAGAAGGCCAGACAGGTAGACAGACAGACAGACAGACAATTACACAGACACACACAGATACACAGACAGACGCACAGACATACAGACTATTGGAGGATAGGCAGACAGACATACAAGACAAGCTACGCAATTGACAACAGTTAGGCCTACTGCTGAAAACACGTCGAAGACTGTAAACGAAAATTAAGATAGATGGAGTTTTGTCCGGAATAATTAGAGGGACAACAAGCAAGACAGATTGCAGCCGGATAATAGGAAAGCAAAAAGTAGGCCCGTTGGAAAACCATGGATAGCTTAATAATTAGGCATACATGCATACATATATGTATAGCAAACATACATACATACATACATACATACATACATACATACATACATACATACATACATACATACATACATGCATGCATGCATGCATGCATGCATGCATGCATGCATGCATACATACATACATACATACATACATACATACATACATACATACATACATACATACATACATACATACATACATACATACATACATACATACATACATACATACATACATACATACATACATACATACATACATACATACATACATACATACATACATACATACATACATACATACATACATACATACATACATACATACATTATGCATGCATATAATATATATTATCTATTTTTCTAATCGTCTTCTAATCAAAACACAGGTGACTATCGTCTTCGCATCGAGATGACGACCTGGGACGACGACTTCCATTGGGTCGAGTATCGTCACTTCAGCGTCTCAGACGAGGCCGACAAGTACCGACTGCACGTGACCGGATATCGCGGAACGGCGGGCAACTCGTTGTCATCACCGTGGGACAACGACCACAACGGACAGCAGTTCAGCACGCGCGACAGCGACAACGACGACCGTTTCTATGACAACTGCGCCGAGCACTTCCGGGGCGCCTGGTGGTTCCGCAGCTGCTTCCAGGCCCACCTCAACGGCGTCTACTATCCAAAGGGGATGCACTCGGACTTCTTCGTGCGGGACGGGATACAGTGGAACTCCATCCATCCGCACTCGTCACTCAAGCAGGTCACCATGATGGTTCGCCCCAACCAACCCGCCGACTCGCAGCAGCAACAGCAGCAGCTGTCCAACGGTATCGAACAGGAGGCGCCCGACGCCTAGCAACGGTCACCACGGCAACGGTTACCACGGCAACGGTAACTATGGCAACGGTTACCACGGCAACGGTAACCACGGCAACAGTCGCCACGATAATAATTGACGAGAAGAAAATTATCTCCATGGAAAGCGTTGACATGGTAACGACGTTTGCGGTGACCGCTGTCGTTATGAACGGTTGCTATGTAAGAAACAGGTGATCAATCAGTGTACGTATAGCTGCAGTCATCGGACTTGTCGCGTAGCAACAGTCACCATAGGTACGCCAGCCTAACAACAGTTGCTAACAGACTAGTTGCGCAGGAACAGCCTCTGTTTTGAACTGTTTTACCATGAATAGCTCAAATCGAATATTAAGCTTAATTTGATTCTATCGCCTAGCAATTGCAGCTGCCATAGCAAGTTAGCAACACACCAAGTAGGCCTAACCATTGAATAAAACGGGTCTCACCTATTATGTTAAGCGCCACAAGGACATAATGTTATATCGAATCGCGCAATTTATAAAAATTATCACAACGATCTCTCATTGCTGCTCCAGAAATTCAAACCCCAGGATCCCCAGAAATTTTTTAATAGGCTAGTTAACTGGTCTGCTTAATATGCAAGCTCCATGAAATCAACTTTTCATCGACTTCTGTAAGGCGTTGTCAAGCATGACTGAAGACGTACGATAAAGCAATAGGTGTGCACATGGATTTGAGGAAATGTTCAGACAACAATCAACTAACTGTGCCTGCGCATTGTGCGCAACGCGCAATGCATGTGAAGAAGGGAAGTGTTTTCTATGAGTAAGCCGATTGTTCGCGTATGAATCGAGACAATTCTATTTCAAAGAATTCGTGCAATATATAATTGACAAATAAAGCCGATTGTTAATTTTATTACGTGTGTTTGTTTTCATTGAACCTAGATTAATTTTACCAGCCGATTATTAATTAATTATCGGAATTTAATTAATCGTCTGGCTGCAAACTTCGTCGTTGAAAGACGAAATGTCGTTGGTTAGTTCTTCGTTGGTTTCTTCTTAGCAAATTTTAGAGAATTTAAAAATCGACTTAAATTGCTCATCAGTCATTTGTGCAGCTAACATACAGTGGGGCACGGTGGTGTAGTGGTGGCGTCGTTGCCTTGGAGCTGGAACGTTCGAGGCTCGAATCCACCTCAAGTCGCCGCGTAAGGACCTTGGGCAAGTCCTTCACTCGCAATTGCTCAGCGCTTCGGCGTGAAACTCCGAGGCAGTGTCCGCTCTACATTCGGGAGCGCCTCTGAGTAGATAGAGCTTGAAGGGGCGCTATAACAAGTGCACATACAAACATTGCCATATTGCTCAGAGATCTGCAGAATGTCAACGCAATCTCTTTAATTTATTTCAAAATATTTAATAAAAAAATTTCTGAGAACCTGGAACACATGAAACTTTGCTCCACAAAATTCAACAGTGCAACAAAAAGAAGTTTACAGCAAAATAATAACTATGTACAATTCAACAACAAGTTTATTTATTTCACATAAAGAAACATCACAATGACAGTTAAGCCTTCGAAAAAAGTCACCACTGAAAGGAAGGGGGGGCACCAATGCATCAAAACTCACTGTAATATTATAATTTATGCAAATGTTGATGGGGTCAAGTACGGCATAAATGAAGGACAAGCAACTGCAGATAGACAACACGCCTTTTTAAACAACCTGCATCCCCAGAGGCATCATTGAGGTGTTGACGGTTGTAGAACAAATACAAATCAATGCTAGAACAAAGACAAAAAATGCTAGAACAAAGAAAAAAGATTGCTAGAACAAAGACAAATAAATGCTAGAACAAAAGACAAATCAATGCTAGAACAAAGACAAATCAATGATGACAACAATACGTGACAATGGGTTAGCTTTCCTTACTAGTCATATGACCTGACAACAGTTTCAAAATGGCATAGTATGATACTTTCCATTGGTCACTGCCATGAGTATTATTATTACTATACAGGTGCTATTATAGTACAAGTTATGTGTGCAAAAGATTAAAATCCCATAACAACTGCATTAAATTAGCAAATTAAATTCCCAACACATGAATCAAAGTACTTCTAGAATCTCACTTTCTCCTTCACAAGTCATTTCATCGAAGTGTAAAGAATTTGTTCAAAATCAAAAGTTCATCAATAACAACTCAGTAATTTCACACACACACACACACACACACACACGCACGCACACACACACGCACACACACACACACGCACACACACACACACACACACACAAACACGCCTCTTAGGGCTGTCCATATATTACGAACGCGGGAGGGGTCACCGGATTTACGCGATTTGCGTACGGCGAGGAAGAGGACTCGACAAAATGTACGTAAGTAAAATAAATTTACAATTATGATGTCCACATCTTAGCCTGTTTATGCCTCTGTATTAATTAGCCTAAAGCTGTCTAATAGCGTTTTTCGTTATCAAATTCTGTTCAGATTTAGATAAACAGTAAACTGTAACAGTAAAAACATTTTAGCTAGCAAATATGATATTCAACAAAAATAAACAGTAGCAAAGTGCAAAAAACTGTTTTATAGATGACTTTAGCCAATTAACTTTTGTAAAGGGGGTGAGTAGAGATTCTTAATTGTACACGTACACAAGGGAGGTTCTACAAACTGTATGAGTTGCAACGGGGGAGGGGGGAAGGAATGGGGTTTGGGTTCAAAGATTTGTACGTAATATATTGACTGGACCCTTATATCCTATATCTGCATTCACTGTGTACTACAGAGGAGCTTCTGTCTTTTCACAAAGGATCTCACTAAAAATAAAACTGCCAATGAACTTGGCAGAGACAAAGTAATATGTTCTGGCCTTTGTGTTCACAGAATCATAAACTAATTTTAAACTAATTTTAAACATGAAACCAGCTTTCAAGCAACCCAATAGCCTTCCTTGACAGTTACATACGGCTCATCAACAAAGTTTCCTTTGCATCTGATACACACAGATTCACACCTGGTTCAGAGACACACATGAAAATCTTATAATTACGATTTGTCCTCTCTCGTACAACTTATTGCAAACAGTTGCATTGCATCTATAAATTAACAAAGTGCATCTCACAGTGAACACTAATCAGAGGCACTCCCAGTGCGAAAGACCCAGAGAAAATAAAGTAGTTTTGAGAGTACCAATGAAGGCAAAAGTTCAAGTTTTGACCAAAGCAGTCCTTGCTCGCAGGACAATTAGATCATGCTTATCACAGGAGTGTAGTGAATGAAGAGAGAAGAACTGTAACAGCGAATATAAACCACAAACGATCATGACATTGTGACAATTAATTATCGAATCTCCAATTTACTGTAACAACTTCTAACATCCAACAATAAAAGCAACCCTTAAAAGGTTAAAATAAATATGCACAGAAATTGCAAGCTTTTGCTCCCTGCAGTATTTTTAATTTTCCATAAATGAATCAAGATCTGGAAGAGTGGATTTGAAACAGTAAGAACAGTTACTCACCACACCGTATGTAACCAGTTTCTTTATTTGTGAACAACTCCTTGTGCTAACCTCTACACTTCTCATCATAAATTCAGTATAATTATTATATGATAAGTTCAATCAATCCCTCAATCAACCACACAATCAACCACACAATCAATCCCTCAATCAACCACACAATCAACCACACAATCAACCACACAATCAACCACACAATCAACCATCTGAAACGATCATAAATTCATTGTAGGTCAATATGAAATTTATGATCTATCAAATGTGCTCGGGATGCAAGGATGCACCGAACGCAGTTTAACAAAGCAAACCACGTCAATTTCACGTGATTCCCTTCGGTTTTAAAACTGTTACGAAAGTGAAAAGCCCCAGTATTAACCATGTGGCCACTGAGCCTCTTCGTTCTGCCAATTACTAATAAAATAACTTTTAATAATGTGGATAAATACCATGCAGCCGGATGAATCCATAAAGTACATCAGTGTGGTAATTGCAGGCATTGCAGCATATTAGCCCAACGTAACTTACTCTACATCCAAACTACATCGAGCGCTTTAGAATAATTTAGCTACTTCACCCAAAGAATCATGTATATTATTTTCAACCGGTTTATTTATTAATCATCCACCATTAAGCTCATTTAACTTGTTAACAGTGAACGACGAAGTAATGTAATTTACTGAATATTGGCACAAGAAGCATGGCTCAGAGAAACAGAATTTGCTAAAGTCTATAATACCAGGAAGCTGTCAATCACAGGTACACGTATAATACATCTAAAACATCTTTCCCTGCAGAAGAAGTTTGTCTTGGTTTGTTTTTTCGCGTTCCAACTTCTCCAAGTTCAAAACTTCGTTAGCGACTGCCTTCGCGAGGGAAGGATCAAGTTGGACGACGCGCTCGTAGTCTTCACGCGCTTCCTTCGGATTCCACGCACCAACGTGCGCCTTCGCTCGTCTGTACAACGCTTTAACGTTGTCTACAACGTGCAAGAAATGGCTGTCAAGTTTCATAAACATCAATAAACACATCTACACATCAATAACTATAAATTTACTCTTTGATATCTGAATTTCATTTATGGAAAAATTGTTAAATGCTACACTGTGCTACAGTGAACAACAGTTCTCTTCATCTGGTTCAACTTATATGCCAACCTTCCAATGGTTGCTCTTAATGTTAGCTGGTAGAAGGTAAAACAAGCAGGTAAAACAAGAAGTTAATCAAATGGAATATATATCTAAGATTGTCTATATCCATATCTATTGAATGTATCTCAGGATGAGTGTAGAAAATTACATAAATAATTGCAAAAAGAATAATTTTATGTGTATATGCTAGGCTGAAGAGATTAGGTCATTTGTCGTTTAATTAATGAGCATATCTGGTTGGCTATAGAGAACCTTTAAACATAGTGTGTTCATCAATGAGGTAAAAATCCTGCAAGAATGGGCACGGTTCAGTAGAAGTAGTAGTAGTTTCACCTGCGTACCTGTTATTGTTATCTAAATAATATAAATACCTGGCTGTTTTTTGAGCACTTCCGTGGTATGTTCAATGACTGGATAGAAGTCTTCGAGACAAAGCTTACACTGAGCGTAGTTCAGCAGAAATGGGATTTTCATTTCATCGAGTTTAATGAATTCCTCATCACCTGGCTTCTCTCTGTCAAGCACAAAACAACATAAAAAACCAATAGATCACACTTCAAAACAATTTTCATTTGCCACCATATACACATCACATCTTAACTATGATTTAACACAGTCCTGATTCCGTGATTGTTCCAAGACTCTGTCAGTTTAGAACAGTAATTCAATGAAGCTGAAGAAGAATTTTCACAAAATGGATGAATTTGTTTATTGCACAAATAACAGACAAGTCTAGCCATACAATCATGAGCCAGTAATCAGTGATCACAGTGCAACAGGAGCTAGAAAAGGCTAATAGCCCACAAATAACTAACCTGACCCTTCTTTTTGGCTTATAAATAACATAATAATTCATGCGTACAGTACATTCATTCCTTAATTAGAACTTAAATTATACTAAAAAACAACAAGAAATAGTTATAATCCTTGCACAAAATAATGAAAACAGCAGCATAGACCAGTAAAACTTTCCCATGAAAAGTGCCATCTGATGTAGCCAACTTCACACAAGAAATCTCATCAAACATGCAACGCAAGGCCACAACGCAAGCAAACAACCTCGGTAGACGTTTCTCCAGCAACACTCACCTCAGCACAAGCTGTTCCAGCATTCCAAGTGCCTCCCCGTATTTTTCGGCTGCAGCCTGAAAGCTCTTCTCTGTGTAGAGGCGATTGCCTTCCGCTCGCAGTTGAGGAAGAGCGTTCAGTTTCTCGTCAATGTCCATCGCCCACGACTCTTTCCTGTACTCGCCCGGTTCTTCTACTGTCACCAGCTCTATGAAAACAACAACAACACAATCATTTGGGTATTGTTTGTATGTGCACTTGTCATAGCGCCCCTTCAAGCTCTCGCTACGCAGAGGCGCTCCCGAATGCAGAGCGGACACTGCATCGGAGTTTCACGTCGAAGCGCTGAGCAATTGTGAGTGAAGGACTTGCCCAAGGTCCTTACGCGGTGAGGTGGATTCGAACCTCGAACCTTCCGGCTCCAAGGCAAAGACGCCACCACTATAGCACCGCGCCCCACAAAACGTGCTTAAGCCATTTCTTATACACTTTGACGAGTCAACTCATCAAAAAGACCACAGAGGAGGAGTTCAATCGCAATGGTACAAAATTTATTGTTGAATTTTCAAAACTTTGACTTTAATTCAGATGTTTTTCGCATCATTCCTAATTTCAAAATACAAGCTGTACAAATATTTCGTTGAAATATTATTACTGAATCAGCTTAGTTTTCGAATTATTATCAAATCCCAGCTTGTTAAATTGTTTCTAACGCCTATATGCTACCTTTTTGCATTTGGGCTTTAGGCTGAATGCATGTGGCAAAAGTCCAATATTCCTAGATGACGTCAAAATTGCTTTTCTCTTGTCGTTCAAAACGTACAATTTATTGAATGATTAATAAGGTATGTACATGCCCACAGCATGTTCTCTAAACATGATACATTTAAAATGATATTGTACAAGCAATCAATCACATGCATCAGTGAAGTCACACAGTCTACAACACATGTGACACCGGGGATGCTGTTTCTTTAGCTGTTTTCCACATTGCTAATACACACAGCACACCCCAGATTATATTTCATATCTGGCTCACATCGGCTGGAAGAAGAAAAATTATTGAGCAAAGTCCAAAAGTGACTTAGTAACTAGGTGAGCATATACGATACACTGCAGAAGTGAGTGCATACTTTTAAAAATAACTACTCGCATAGGAATAAACAGAATCAGAAATGAAGCAAAAATTAGAGACAATGCCCATTAATTTATTAAAAATGAATTTCACGGCAAAAAAAGGAGAAAGACCTAATATAAACTCAAGTTCTTGTGGCTTTTGCATCAGTCCGTCTAGATCTGCATAGCCGAGTCCGTGCTCCTTAAGTGACATTCCACAGCAGTGATGGTTCGTGTGTGCCTTCCCCTTGCGTATGTCACGCAGGCTTTTCGCAACCATCGGATACGGTCCAAGGAGCTAAACAGCAAATACACAACGTACATGTACGGTACATAAAAACGAGCACAAATTGACAAAATCTTAACAGCTTACTGATTGACAAACATGCCTATAAAAGCTACAGTAGTTCTTTGTTTTCTCTTAAATTATCCATACTATTAGAATTATGCTAAGTTAATGCATTAACTTACATGCTCAGCTTCAGTGAGCTGTTTATTTTACATTGCATTTGTTTTCATATGTTAGAAACTTACATATCTATGACACAGCTGTCTACCAGTTATACAGCGAGGTGCATTCTGCTTCACGTCTGAAAAGCTGCTATATAAATCATCCAGCAATACATTCAATAAAACACAGGGCTATTTTAAAAGAATTTTTAGAACTGCACAACTCCTTCTACTCCTTCCCATCGTCCATGGTAAATTACTTCCAATCGGAGGACAATGACAATTTTTTGCTAGCTTTAACTGTACAGAAGTGCTTCTACAGCTGCACAAATCCATTTAGAACTGCACATTTTGTGTACAACTGCATGTTAAAAAAGCCATGATAAAACATTACAACTACATTTGATATTGCCTTGTTTTCAAAGTATAGAAGTGTACATTGACCATGCAGCAGAACTTTATGGTACCTTGCAACCATGTATCTGCGGAGATTAGTGGAGTCTTGTAAACATGCGTACACCTTTAAACATCATTACATACAGTCATACACAAGTACACTTAAGATTAACCTTAAAGGGGTGCTATATAAATTTGCATAATAAATGAATAATGATTGAATAATAACCAAGCCTTACTGCTGGATCAACAACAAATGACGCCACTTCCTGTGGACGCATAGACTTCAGACAAGTCTCCCAAACTTCCAATTTGAATTTCTTGCCGATGATCAGTTCCAACGGCTTGTCGTCTTTTCTGTTGTCATCGATAACTGTCTTTTCATCATCACACAGACGAGTTGCGTATCGAAATTTTACCTACAGAAACAACAACTAGAATGAATGGTATGACAAAAAAATCAAAATGCATTCTTTAAATCATTAACTGTTTCATATTTTTAAGCACTAATAACTATCATAGCAAATTAAGTATACTTAATTCTGTATTTAAATATGCATGCAGTCATCAGACAAAATAGAGCTTATATTACTCGACTGTGTTTGGGATATTTAGCCTCCCCTTTGGCCTGTGTTTCCTTCCACGGGACTTGTCTAACTTTTTCCATAAACAACTCAAGACTATTCTTTGGCTGCGCCTGGGATCGGAATCTTGTCGCTCGAAGCTGTTATTATCAGCTTCGTCAACTTCGAGTGATTGCTCGCTCTCTCTCCCATGATGCGCTAGTTGTGCTTGTTCACGCTTTTGTAACTAGTCGTATTGACCATTGCTGCTCAATCCTTGTTGGCCTTCCCCTTGGGGTTCTGGGACGGTTAGACCGGGTTCTACGCTCTGCTGCCCGACTCATCGGGCGAATTCCTAAATTTTCGCCTGTCTCTGCTTACATGCGTGATGTGCTGCATTGGCTGCCAATAGCCCAACGCATCAATTACCGCATTGCTGCCCTTGTTTCTCGCTGTATTCTTGGTTGTGCTCCATCTTATCTGCGCGTCCTCTGTCGTCCTGTCTCTGACATTGAAGCGCGTCGGGCCCTTCGCTCCGCTGCGAAGGGACAACTGCTTGTTCCACGGGCTCGCTTAGCTACCAGACAGCGCCGAGCCTTCTCGGTTGTGGGACCGTCAATCTGGAATGACCTCCCCTCAAACCTCCATCTCCTCCATCTGACCAGTCAATCTCTATTTCTCAAGTCTCTTAAATCTTTTTTCTTTGGTCGTGGCTGGGCTGGGAGCGCCTCTGAGTAGTTTCTTGAAGAGGCGCTATATAAATTCTAATAATGAATGAATGAATGAATGAATGAATCTGAATAGTTATCTTGAAGGGGTGCTAAATAAATGCCTCATACAGATAGATAAATAAATAGTAGCAACCTAATCAATTTTTTTTAAATTTTCTTAATTATGTAATAAGCTTTCAACTACCTTTGTTCCATCTGGAAATGTTGGCAAGTCGAATTTGGACGGATGGAGAACTCGTTTCTTAATTCCGCACGATGGATCGTCTCCAAAATGCATGTTTGCCATGATTGGTTGGCCCTTCCTAATTCAGATCAATTAGAAATTAATTCACAAATCACATCATATCTTTTTGTGCCCAAGTAATTAAACGCGAGATATCTTGGCTAAAGCGAGAGATATCTAGTAATTGGCGGCCAACATGTTAAGGTCAATCAATTTTCTTGTATTCTTTAGCTTATTTAAGCGTATTAATATTTTCGAAAATACACCTTTTCATGGTATTTTTACTTACTTAGTTTCGCGAAAATATTGGCCTATAGATCGCCGTAGGTCGCGGAAACATTGGGCTATCGATCGCCGTATGTCAGGCCGCTCTATTATGCACCTATCTCCGGCGGCCATACTGTTTACGTTCTACCGAGACGTCAGTCACAATAACCCGACTCGAATACCCAAAACGAATTTCGGCCCGATGCCCAAATCGACTTTCACAAACCTAATGATTTCAGACACTAAACTGCGTTATCAACAATACTTAACTGGGGGCCAAATTGCAGATATCGGGGACCGAAGTATCATTCACTATCCTTGGACAGCATCTAACTATAAAGATCCTCACGACGCTTAACCTAACCCTAACTAATAGACCCTAGCGACGCTTAACCTGAACCGACACTCACGGTCCCCGAAACTGCAATTATGCCAAACTGTTTTCGGGAAATCTGTCGTTTGTGCATTTTCTGCGCTTTCGGTGGATTCGGGAATTCGAGAATTCCGGTTGACCCCTATACTACAGTATGGCCCAACGACCGGTATGGGCCCCGTTCTGAACTCTATTTCTAGGATAATCGCTTCTTCGTCAACATTGCACCATTACCTAAACAATAATAACCATCTTCTTAAAATAATTCAACCTACAAAAAAGCAAATGCCTTGCTGCTTACAGCTAGTATGAGTACACAGATGTAATAATGTTTTCATTAATAACTGCCATTACATGTTTTTAAGTATGCAAGTCTGCTTTTCTGACCCTCCGTGCCCATCGTGTAGCGCTATAATTTTGATGTTTTATAAATATTTCATTTGTCATTTTCCATCGTTAAAAAGAAGTCAAATTCTTTAGGAAATTGCCGTGTTGGCAAGCTAATAATGAAATGAGCTACAATGTCAGGCTGAATTTCATCGTCGTAATCTTAAAAAGAAGAAGATAAACAGCGAGGGCTCTGCTTAACTTGCAATCATGCAAGTAGGCCTAGGCCCAGGCTAGGCTAGTTCGTTTCTGTTTCTAAACGTAAAAATCTTAGTGTAGGCCTAGAAATTTACCTTTCATCTTCCATGAAATTAATAGCATGCGAAATTACTGCCAATTAAACCGTAGACAACTTCAGTTTAGTCGCTTTTTGTGCAAATTAATCGCACGTCTAGGCTAGTGGCTTTAGGACTATAGGCCTACGCTTTCTTTATTCTGTGGCCTAAGTCTAGTGCATATGCCTAGACCTAGCCTACTGAATTGCTTTGAGTGAAGGTTCCACACAAAATAGGCTAGGCCTACTGTTCATATGACGCTTTATGCAGGTCTGCGAAGCATAGCACACACAGAAATCATTTCCAGTCTTCGAATCGTGTAAAATAACTGAGGGCCAGACTTTTATCCTCGTGGAATTGGAGTGTGAAAACAAACTCTACTATGGAGCCCTAAGAGAGACTGGGGATCGAAGTTCATCAAATCCTCAACTCCCACATCTGCCAATTCTCATCCTGAGCATTGCGCTACACAAGATGGTCTATGTAAAAACAGGCCTGACGTTAGACTACGCGCTTACTCTCGCAATGGGACGTGTTTAATAGTTAATTCATTCGCTAGGTGACACTACCTGACTAAGAGCAAACCATTTTCCCTAAACTTCCTCTAACTTCCTCAAGAAACTAACAACCGTTTGTTTGTTTGTATGCGCACTTGTTATAGCGCCCCTTCAAGCTCTTGCTACTCAGAGGCGCTCCCGATGCAGAGCGGACACTGCATCGGAGTTTCACGCCGAAGCGCTGAGCAATTGTGAGTGAAGGACTTGCCCAAGGTCCCTACGCAGTGGCTTGAGGGTGGATTCGAACCTCGAACTTTCCGGCTCCAAGGCAGCGACGCCACCACTATACCACCGCGCCCCATGGCAGAAACGTCAAGAACTCATAGCCATGGGCGGAGACCTAGGGGGGGGATAGGGGGGACGGTCCCCCCCAAAGAATGTGGTGGGGGGACGGTCCATGTATTTGTTCCCCCCAAACTTTAAGTGTCAGGACATGGACACTTGATGAACATACTGCAGGCGACTGACGACGTTGCAATGTTAGAAGGAGATTTTCGAACAATTAACTAGAAAGCCTGTTCAACACAATTAGAGCGATGCCACAACAGAACCGGGATGCATTAACGTCTTTTTTTGAAAACACATTACTTGAACACCCTTATATTTTTTCTTCATGAAGTTATATAAATGTAGTAAACTTACAGAATTCAAATAATTATTAGAAAAAATTAAACAAATGTTCGAAAAAACTTCTCGATCTAATCATGAATCGAGATTAATTTCAACTTAACTAGTGTAGATTCGACAACATAAGATCGGTTTAATTGAGATCTATAATTCAATCACAACCAATTAATATTATAATCATTGAAACCATCTAATTTTGGATTCATCCACTTCCATCAAATTCTTCCCATCTTGTTCGTCCACCACAAGGCCGTAGCCAGGATTTGATTTTGGGGAGGGGGTTTATTCGGCGTAGAATTTATGACGACCATTTTGTAGTCGTCCAAATTTCTGAAAACACCTTTTTTAGTAGTCACAATTTCTTAGAGACACCTTTTCACCTTTTTTAGTCGTCAAAATTTCTGAAAACACCATTTTTAGTTGTCACAATTTATTGAGACACCTTTTCTGAAGACACCTTTTTTTAGTCGTCAAAATTTCTATACATCTTGTTTTAATCGTCAAAATTTGTGAACATTTCCTTAACTATCAGCATTTCTAAAGACACCTTTTTAGTCATCAATATTTTTGAATAAACCTTTTTTATGTCTGTCAAAATCAATGAAAACACCTTTTTTAGTTGTCACAATTTCTGGAGACACCTTTTCACCTTTTCTTAGTTGTCCACATTTCTATGCACTTGTTTTATTCGTCCAAATTAATTTTCTGAAAACACCTTTTTTAGTCGTAAAAATTTCTATGCACGTTGTTTTAGTCGTAAAAATTTCTGGGACTTTTTTTAACTATCAACATTTCTAAAGACACCCTTTTAGTCATAAAAAGTTCTGAATAAACCTTTTTTAGGTCTGTCAAAATTTCTGAAGACACCTTTTTTAGTCGTCAAAATTTCTTTATTTTGTCGTCACAATGTTTTCGGCCGATCGTCCGTCCCCCCCCCCCCCCCCAAAGTTCGGACCAGGTCTCCGCTTATGCTCATAGCCGAACAATGCCATAACCTGATAACCATATAGTGCTTTGGGTCCAAAAAATGAAATAATGCTATAATGAAATAATGCATTTAACAGCACAATCGTGATGTAGCCTAGTGACTAAGGGTATTTCATTTTGAAGCTCTTATTTCAATGTGACATTATTTTTACAATAGATTAAATTATCTTCCAAACCTATAGCCTATAGCCTAATTACAGGTGCATAGTCAGTTGGTTGTCGGCTTATTGGCCCTACTTGAATATTGATCACCCAAATTATGTCTGACAATTCGGAGCTGGATAATTCGGAGCCGGACAATTAGGAGCGGATCGACGAAATTTTGGCTTCAATGGACGTTGCATTGACGAGAATAATTCTTGCAAGCTTCAATAGAAGTTGGATTGCTGAATATATTTATGTTCAAACAGAAAATGGATTTATGAAAATAATTCTTGTTAATATGGAACTTGGGTTGATGAAAATATTGTTGCTTCTGTTAGTATTGACGTGCCTTGTGACCAGGCAAATATTTTTTGGAATTTCTAATAGGCCTGTCTTCACCATAGGCTGGAGTTGCACTGGATGGACGCCACTGTTGACCGTCATATATGTTTTTGTTTTTGTTTTTGATTTCGTGTTTTTATGTAGGTCCCCTACCAGAATACAGATATTATGTAGCCTGTGTATGTAGGCCTATGTGCACTTGTTATAGCGCCCCTTCAAGATTATTAGTCAGAAGCGCTCCCCACTACAGCGCGGACACTGAATCGGAGTTTCACGCCGAAGCGCTGAGCAATTGCGAGTGAAGGACTTGCTCAAGGTCCCTACGCGGCGACTTGTGGTGGATTCGAACCTGCAACTCTCCGGCGTCAAAGCAACGAACTTACCCACTACACCACCGCGCCCCACAATAGATATTAAAGGGTATATTCAGGCCTATAGTTACGCACATTTAATTTTTTGACCTGCTGGGTGTTGACTGTTGAGTAACTATACCATGACCCTAACCGTGACGCGACCTACTGTATAGTGTATACATATGCTATTTTATAATTATAGGCTAAAGCTGACGCCGCCAGTCCGCCACCAATCCAAAGGTTTCGTTCGCGCACGACGGTTCTAATTTTTTACAGGAGGCAAAAAGATTTCAAGGCCAGCCTAAAATAATTATAGGCTGGCCTGCTCGTTAAGATTATCCGTGACGATGCATGTTTCATATGAAGCAAATGATTAAAAAAAATTAAAGGGTATATAATGTCTAATGTCATTCTGGTACCAAAGATGCGTTATATTGAGACACTGCAGGCTCTGTCAAGGTTTTTTAAACGTGAAGTTCTACACAAAAAGCGCAACTGTAAATGAATTTTGAATTTGTGCAGTTGCATGTAAAAGCAATCTTGTGCAGTGATAATCATTAGAAAAATATCACGGTAGTCGGTACATCATGGAGGAGTGAAAGAGAATGAAGGACTTGTGCAGAGAAAAAATATGGGCTGTAAGACGGAAAAAGGTAAATTTTCAAGTGAATGGCTAAAACAGGTCGTCAGTTATTTTGACCGGGAATTAACTTGGGACATTTTCGCGAAACATTCGTGACAAAAAAGTCGTCAGAAATGTTGATCGATTAAAATTTTTGCTTTTGCAGTTCTTAAATTTTCTTTAAAAAGTCACGGGCTTTGTGAGAAGCTGTCTTCTTCAGTCGCAGTGTTTGGCAATTCTTTTGCACCTAATCTTTTGCATAAATTGCTGAAACTTATATCCTAATACAGACAAATCGCGATGACTTAAGTTTCTGATGATCAATCTGGTTAATCAAAGCTGGCTGGTGGAGGTATTGGGGCCAAAGCAGTTCGCCGACCACCTGGGAATAGATGATGGGCTGCATAGTTCAGTGCGTGGGATTCCTGGTATAGCCCGATTTCTATGGAGGAGTTTCCTTTGGTCTTTGGCCTTTCGTTCTCATGAAGAGTCCAGACCCAAAGTAGCAGTGCCGCTTTAAACGACTCACTTCACCAACACAACCCTCTTCGCAATACCAATTCTCGAGCAATCCTCCTCCTTCTTCTTCTTCTCCTCCTCATTCTCTTCATCTTCCTCATCCTCGTCCTCCTCGTCGTCCTCCTCTTCTTTCTCCTCCTCCTCTCGTCCTCCTTTTTTTCTCGTCCTCCTTCTTTTCTTCCTCCTCATTCTTCTCCTCCTCCTTCTCGTCCTCCTTCTCCTCCACATCCTCCTCCATATCCTCCTCTTTCTTTTTCTTCTCTTCCTCCTATTCCTTCTCCTCTTCCTTTTTTTTCTTTCTTCTTCTTCTTCTTCTTCTTCTTCTTCTTCTTCTTCTTCTTCTTTTTCTTCTCCTCCTTCTCCTCCTCCATCTTTTTCTCGTCCTTTTTCTCTTCCCATCTTCCTCTGCATCCTCCTCGTCGTCCTTCTTCTCTTCCTATTCCTCCTCCTATTCCTCCCTCTCCTCCTTCTTCTTCTTCTCCTCCTCCTCCTTCTCGTCCTCTTTCTCCTCCACATCCTCCTCCATATCCTCCTCTTTTTATTCTCCTCCTCCTCTCCTCCTCCTCCTCCTCCTCCTACCCAACTTCCTCCTCCTCCCCTCCTCCACGTCCTCCTCCTTTCCCTCCTCATTACGAACGACCAGCAACCATTACAACAAGCATCAGTCGAAACACGCCTGGCCCGAGGGTCGGGACATTTATCACTTTGCTGCCGCCGCCACCTACAGGCGCCCCTGGCCGCCGCCGACGCCGCCGACGCCGGACCCCCGGACCAGACACCCGACCGACCGACCGACCGTTGGGCTGGCTGGCCGTCAACTGCCCCTATCGGTTTGCACCGCTGTATTAGGGGCCATCGTCTCTGGCGTGACCTACACAAGTCAAAATACGTATCTGCCTAGCTTAACGTCGGCGTCGGCATCGTCGCTCGTAGCAGCACTTAGCGCCGGCAAAGATAGACGATGAGATAGACAGACAGGCAGACGGAGAGATAGGCAGAGAGATGGAGAGATAGGCAGAGGTATGGAGAGATAGGCAGACAGACGGAGAGATAGGCAGAGAGACGAAGAGATAGGCAGAGAGACGGAGAGATATGCAAACAGACGGAGAAACAGATAGAGAGAGAGAGACACAGACAGACAGACAGACAGACATACAGAGACAGAGACAGAGACAGAGACAGAGACAGAGACAGAGACCGAGAGAAAGAGAGACAGAGAGACAGAGTGAAAAGAAATGAATGGAGAGAAGAGAAAGAAGGAAGAAGTATAGAGATACACAGAGAAGAAAGAAAGGAAGAAGACAAGAAAGGAAGAAAGGCATAGCCAATGGTGAGAGAATTTATACGCGCACCACCTCCTCCGCCTTCTCAGTTTCTTTCTCTCCCCATTTCCCCGTGTCTCATTCTACCATCCAGTCCGTCTGTGTCACTCTCTCCCCTATCGTAACCTCTGAGGTAGGGGAGAGACTGACGGAGATTGCGCCTGCTGTCAATAAAAGCTCATTCACAAGAAACACTTAGACATGGCGACATCAGTCTCGATCAAGACTCCGGCCGCACCACCGCCGCCACATCTGTAGCCACATCCATATCTCTATTTGCATTTATGTACATACATGTATACATAGATACATATTTATAATTAATGCACGTATCACACACCGATGTACACTGTTAAACCCATTTTTATACAAGCAAATGTATCATAATTGTGGGGCGCGGTGGTGTAGTGGTGGCGTCGTTGCCTTGGAGCCGGAAGGTTCGAGGTTCGAATCCACCTCGCCGCGTAAGGACCTTGGGCAAGTTCGTCACTCACAATTGCTCAGCGCTTCGGCTTGAAACTCCGATGCAGTGTGCGCTCTGCATTCGGGAGCGCCTCTGAGTAGGGAGAGAGATTGAAGTGGCGCCATAGAATTGCACATACAAACAAACGTAATTATAACGGTTAAAACAGTCGTAGGCCTACATGTTTATTACCTTTACTACATTTTTTACGCTATTGTAAAATGCAAAACAATGCGGTTTTGGTACTACAGTACTTAATAATTATTCTATATTCTATAGTCTAGAACAGCGGTTCTCAACCTGTGGGTCGCGACCCCCTCGGGGGTCGCCTGACAATTTGCCAGGGGTCGCCTGGCCCCTTCAGAAATTTGCAAAAGATATCGGCCAAATAGCAATTTCAACAAACTAAAATAAATTTTTATTCAAAATTTTGCTATGATTCATCAGTTAGATTGCGGCAGCTAATTTAATTTTTTCCATTTTAGTTTTCAAATGCAAATTCTGCTATTCTTCTAAAGAAACACAGGGAGGAATATTTTTTGAAGTCTAGACCACCTCTCTGAGCACTGAAATTATGAGTAATTTTTTAGATGGCTTAGAATGTTACAGTGCACAAATCCAAAATATTGTTAACAACTGGGGGCTACATTCTGAAGTCTTAAACCATGACTATCAGCATTGACAAAATTCAGATGACAGTTTAAAATAGGCTAGGCCTACTGATTGGAAATTTAGAAAAAAATTAAGAATGGAAAGAGGACATTAAATTTTTTTGAAGTCATAAACCATGCCTTCAGCACTGAAATTATGAAGTTTTTTTATTGAGATTCTAAACAGTGGGAGGAGACACTTTGAAGTCGCAAAGACGTAAAGCACGACTATCAGCACTGAAATGATGAAGAGTTTCGTTAAAACGACAGCCTAAAATGGTATACCATTGCGGGGTGGAAAATTGTTGACAATGGGGAATGTCCATTCTCCAAACTCTCCCTGCTCGGCGCATTCATAAGAACACAAATGAAGTTGTTGAAATTGCTAGCATCGCAAAACGAATCAGTAAGGTGAAATGAGTGCTAAGAAAAGAAGAACTATTTACCAGTTCTCAGAGTAGCCTATTGCTTAATAGTTGCAGCATGAATAGAGAAATTAGAATTAGGTCTTTGTTATGACATTTTATCTGTAGAATCAATTAAACCCAACAAATAAACCGCAGAGCACTATTCAGATAGGCTATTCTAACCATCCTAGCTGTGTAGGAAAACCTGACCAGTATTTTTAAGAACAAAGCTGATGATGCCAAGAAGGCACACTTTACTTGAGACAGCGGGTTTGAAAAATTTCAGTTCTAAGCAAGACGCTGCAGCTGTTGAAGCTGCATCACAATCGGAATAGGCTTAGGGCCTATATAACTTCGACTACTTCAAACTAAAGGCTCATACAACTGCCAAAAACAGTCTTCGTATTATGAGGGTGAAATGCATAGCAATGGACAATAGCAAAAAATGAGGTGACACGGAGGTTGTTACACAATCAATTTTGTCGTTGGGGGGTCGTCACAACTTTTGAAATGTTAAAAAGGGGTTGCCGGACTAAAAAGGTTGAGAACCGCTGGTCTAGAATCTAGGGCCTAGGCCATGGGCGGCGATTTAGAAGGGACAGGGGGACCGTCCCCCAAATTTTTGAGGTGGGGGACGGAGATGCTTACCCCCTCCCCCCAACATTCAAGGAATATTCATAAATATCATCGTAAATTTCTACCAACAGTCTGTATCTGCATGTGAAAATTAGATGCGTCTAAATGCACTGCTCTGATGTCACAATTACCCGTAAAATAACGGAAATTCTTTTACAGTGTGTATATATATATATATATATATATATATATATATATATATAGGATGAAATTGTAACACTGTTGGTGTAATTTGTCTGAAGCCGGAATGAGAGATGGCATCAGCTGTGGTCGACAGACAACCCAGACTAGATAATATATAGGATGGATCACAGGCCGGTGAAAAAAACAGACTTCTCACAATAATTTTTCATCTATTCCTCCTCCTCTTTGTCTTCCTCCTCCTCCTCCTCCTCCTCCTCCTCCTTATCATCCATCTACTTCATTCCTTTTCGATCTTTTTCCATCTTCTCTATTTTCTTCTCCTTCTTTACTTTTTCCTCCTCCTCTTCCACCTCTTCCTTCTCTTCCTCCGCCTCCTCCTCCTCCTCCTCCTCCTCCTCCTCCTCCTCTTCCTCCTCAATCTCCGCCAAATCTGTCTTCTCCTTCCCCATGTCCTCCTCCTCCTCCTCCTTTTCCTTTGTCCACAGCTCTTTCCACCTCACTCATCCGTCCGTCCGTCCGTCCGTCCGTCCGTCCGTCCGTCTG
>OX243817.1:25132568-25135068 GCA_945859605.1 Lumbricus rubellus
CGGGTGATTTAACTATAATTTTTCAGTTTTCACCACATTGATATTTCAACTTCTCTCTTTTGAATGTCTTAAGTGGTCTATTCAGAGTTACTTCGCTCGAATGAAAAGGAACAAGATTTTTAAAAGATTTTGGCTTATCCGACTTTACAATTTTTTAGCAAGTCAAAAATTTAATATGATTGATTTTTAAGTTTTTGGCTTGAGATTTTAAAGTCTTGGTATTCGTATTAGTCTCTGAAGGGCGCTATATAAGTCTCGAGAACGAATGAATGAATGTATGTATGAATGAATGTATGAATGAATGAATGAATGAATGAATGAATGAATGAATTAATTAATTAATTAATTAACATGACATGGTAGTGTCGACCATTCAGCGGTTGAATGAATTGATGCTGGTGTGTTCGTTGAGTCGCTCAATAGGTCGGAATGTCGGTCGATGGTTCATTTGGTCAATGGGTCTTGACTCTTGACCAAAGACCCATTGACCAAAGGAACCATCGACCCGTTGGCCAAATGACCCATTGACCAAATGACCCATTGACCAAATGAACCATTGACCAAATGAACCATCGTCGATTCAGGTGAGTCGGTCATTTGGTGAATTTTGGTCAATGGGTCGATGGTTCGTTTGGTCAATTGGTCGATAGGTCAGTGGTTGATGGCTCATTGGGTCGATAGATCAATGAGTCGATGGGTCAATGAAGATAATATGTCTTGTGGCATTTTGCCAATAATAACTATAACTTATGCTGGTCTTCTGCAGTCGAGCATGTAGTTCTGTGAATGCATTGACCATTGAGATAGAAGAAACTTCAGCATGCATGATTGTCATTGCTCTGAATCTAACAGCTCTATCCTCCATCCTGCACGGATGCATGGTCTTTAAATTCCACAGATAAGAATACCTTAATTCCCAATTTCCCACGGATTGACGGACCGGCCACCAGGACGTCCGTCCATCCATCCTTCCACCCATCCTTTCGTGCGTCCTTCACTTCACAGCATCCTCTGCAGCAGGCTCCTTCAAGCATCTTCGAATGGCCCCAACCTCAGTCCGCCTGTATGTCTCGTCTACAGCACCAGCAGCAGCAGCAGCAGCAGCAGCAGCCTATGAGGGCCGACTTTTCGTTGGAAGTTTAGCTTCGGCCAATCGTTTCGGCGCTGCGTAGTCTGGAATTGGCCATAATGGATTGGCCGACCGGCGTCTCGGGTCTGATGGGGGTCTACTGCAGCGGCAGCAGCAGCAGCAGCAGAGGCCTAATGAGACGGAAGGCGTCGGGCGGCATCGGTGGCGGCATCGTCGGCGGCGTCGGGCTTGGCGCTTTCAAAAGACGGAGCGACGCCGATCATATTATATTCGGTTGGCGAACATATATTTCACCAGATATGAATGAGGAGGAGGAGGAGGACGACGAGGAGGAGGAGGAGGAGGAGGACGAGGAGGAGGAGGAGGAGGAGGAGGAGGAGGAGGAAGAGGAGGAGGAGGGGGAGGAGAAGGAGGAGGCGGAGGAGACCCTTAAGGGAGGGTGGCCACCACGCCAGCCGCCTCTGGACCGACCGACTGATAGACTGATAGAGCGATGTCCTTATACCCGCCACCGTTCTTTCACCATCCGATTGATACGTGGGCCGCCCGATCAGGAACGGGGAGTGACGGGTTGGAGGGTAGGGTGGGGTGGGGTGGAAAAAAGGGGATGGGGGAAAAGGGTGGAGACGGAACGAAGTGAAACTGACGAAGTGCTTTCCCTGGCGTGACCCCTCTTGCTATTTATCGCTCGTAGTTTATCCAACGGAATTCAACGGAAAGCAACGGAAATCTCTTATACTTAACACGACGCGAAATAATATATCTCCACTTCATACACGTACACAGACCTACAACTACACACATACACACATACACACAGACATACACACTTGAGAATACTCTGTAGGTCTCTTCTCAACATTTATCCATCAAACATTGACCATACACCCATCGACTATATGAAAACAAATTATACGAAAAATTGCACAGTGCCTTCGACGTCCATGCATATTGATGGTATGGATACAAACTACTTAGGCCTAGATAGGCAAAGATGTACAGAGTGGGCCAAACAAAGAAATCCCTGTTTGTCAATAGTTTAGCCAGAAGTAAGCATGTTTAAATTAAGCTTTACAGGCTCAAAAGTCATTCAGTTTTATGCACTATTATAGGGCCTTATAGTAATACAGTCAAATTTCACTTCACATTTTCAAACAGAAGTTATATTTCGCTTTTAGTGAGTCCGCTCACTATTTTTTGACGATCCGAAAAACACTGCGCAGCAAAAAGTAACAAAACAATTTTGTCAAATCATATCTCAAATACACCCTGGAACTCTTCCAGGATCGTTTCTTACTAAACTTAAAACTGTTCTTTTTAGGCGCGCTGGAGTCGGAAGCGCCTCTGAGTAGTTTTTTACTTGAAGGCGCGAAATATAAATGTCAAAATGAATTAACGAATTGCAATTAT
>OX243817.1:25140068-25257568 GCA_945859605.1 Lumbricus rubellus
GCAGTGTATACAAATACAATACATGCGGTGGATGTTATGTCCTCATACCTCGGTGCTCCGTGACCCTCGTTTCGTTTGTGACACTTTGTTGTAGGCCTAATGCATGTAAATATACGTATGCATGCATGGGCGCCCGCAGGATTTTTTGCAGGGGGGGTCAGTCAAAACCGTGAGACTTAATTTTGCCTAATTCATAAGTATCCGACTTTAGTCGTGGTCGGCCAGTAATAATTATGATATCCAATTGGCCCATATCTATAGTTAACGACTAAATCCCCTATCGACAATTAATCTGCCCTAATGTTCTTGAGCATCAGTCTCTGTAATGTTGTGCTGCAGTGTGTCTGTAATCGGCGTTCATCCCTACCAAAGATGTCGGTTACTTTCTCCAAAAATTCAGTCTTTTTTCCAAGGCACCGGTCATACCCAAACACCACTGTGCCCCACAAAATGCAGTCTCAACAGTTAAAGCAGTGTTTAACACAGTACACTTGCACTGTTCATTTGGTAGTACTTACCGTGACACCTTCCAGCTGATGACTTCCAAACAACGGATAAACTTGCCTTTAGAATTTCAAAGAGGCTACGCTACACACTGCAGCACAACATTTATTTCTCAATTTCAGGCTATCTTACATTTATTTATAATCCTCCACTGAGCGCCACTCGCATATGCAACGGATCTCGAGGTGAACTGATCTACATAGTCTGTGTTTTCTTTGGCAAGTCCACAAGAATATACATATACACGGGTAGGGCCTATATATATATATACACACACACACATATATACATGTATACCAAGATCTTGCATGTATACATAGTCGTCTTAATAAGCAGTCTTTTGTCTCTATGTCAACTCTGCCGGCCTTGTGGAATGATAATTATAACCTATTGCACCTCCCCATTCCCCGATTTGGAGAAAATCTGTCAACGACCAGATTAATTTTGCACATGCTGCATAGGCTAGTCTTCGAAAGATTCGAAAGATTCGGGCTCAGAGTGCCAGCCTGCCAGGTCTCCAATCTCCACGATTCGTACAATATATTATCATACATCATGTCTTCGAGCCTACTGACCCTTCCTTAATTAAGGTCAGGACCAGCTTTGAGTCTTTGATCGGCATAATGTAAATAGAAGGAATAGAAACTGATGCACACCAGACGACCATTAATGCCAAGTCCATCTAGGCCAGTGGTTCTTAACCAGTGTTCGACCGAACCCCTGGGGTTCGGTGAGCCAGTGCCAGGGGTTCGGCAGAGGTCCTCTGTAATTATAGGCCTACATATTCAGTGGAAAATCATTTGCTATTTTATTTTTATTTTTCGACTTTTCTTTAACAAATTTTGTTTGAAACTAATATGTCTTACTGCCCTCCAAATAAATAGCACCGGCAGTCATCTTTCTGTGAGGTTAGGTATAGATATGTAATTTTTCGTCGTTTTTTGCAGAAATAGCATCACAGGACGTAGGCTACGCTAAAAGCAACTATTGCCCTTTTCTTATATATTTATACCACAGAGTATATCGAGCAAAATCGAAAAAATTATTGTTCAAACTTGGGGGTTCGGTGAGTGGTCATAGATTTCTCTTGGGGTTCGGCTCCCTTGAAAAGGTTAAGAACCACTGATCTAGGCTATAGGGCATAGGCTACGGAGTGTCAAGCGAGGAGTTAAACAGAGAGCTATAATGGTGGATGATGTTTTGAGTTGAAACGGCGTGGGAGGCAGAGGGAAGTGAAAATCACAACTGCAAACGCTGATGTCATCCATGAGTACAAGAATGTGTGCGGGAGACTCGTTTGATGAGACCATGCATCGTCCTCGTGCTCTATATGGCTGGCTGTATACCTTGGAAAGGGAATCATGAGGCACAGGGTGTGTATGATGTGCGGATGGGTGGGGGCTATAATTATTAGACTGAAACAGAAAGCTTGATCATTGACCTACATCACATAAAGGTTATCAGATGCCATCAATCTAACACTTGGGCCTTGACGGTGGCTGAAGGGTTGGCTCTCTGTTCGTCTCTTCGTCTCCAGTTACATAAGCTTACACATAGGCTCCATCTAGTGTTGCTCAGTACGTAAAGCTAACCAGAAGATACACAACAAAAGTTGGTGAAGTAAAAGAACACAATGACTCGTGGGCATTCTGTCCCGTTTTACCACTATCATTTTTTACAGAAAGAGTGATTATCAATATTTTGTCATGATTTCCAGGGGGGGTCACGCGACCCCCCTTGACCTATGGTGCGGGCGCCCATGTATGCATGCATGGTTTTCTCTATAGCCATGGATTCTTAGGTAAACGCACTTTGCCAACAGTTTATTGGCCACGTGTTGAGCGCTGATTCCAAGAGGCTTTATGCGTATACGGCGCTAGATAAATGCTCTCTATATACTCCTGCATTATAGTAACGACATTGGTGTGTGTGTGTATTGGGGGGGGGGTGGGGGTGGGGGGTAAATCGTGCAGCGTAACCCTTTATATAGTTCAATAACTGCAGCATTCACTCTAACTCAGCCACTGGTTGTTCTCTGCTTGTGTCATGCATGCAGTCCCTGGTTGTTCTCTGCGTGTGTCATGCATGCAGTCCCTGGTTGTTCTCTGCTTGTGTCATGCATGCAGTCCCATAATTATATGGCAGTGTCGTTAAACATAATATAATAAACAAGTCATTCTAACTATATATCTATAGTCTATATACAGGGTGGGCCATTAAAAAAGCAAGACCCTTCGGAATTTTGTCAATATATTGGTAAAAAATAGGAATTTTTCAAATCAGATTTGCTTGCTTAAAGGTAATTCATATTTACGCTCAATCGTCAAATTTCTTCGAAATATGTGAAGCAGAACAAAAGTTGTATCACTTTTAATGAGCCCGCCCACTGTTTCTTAACGAACCAAATACGTTACGGAACAAAAGTAACACGAAACGATTTTTTGTGGGTGGCCTCCCTAAAAGTGGTATAACTTTTGTTCTGTTTGAAATTACTTTTGGCCAAGATATCGGCAAAAACCTAGAGAGTCTTTTTGGTGCACCCTGCAGTGTATGGACCTTCTCTCAGTTAAGCAAGCAAGCATGTTTAACTCCGCCACTGGTTGCACTCTGCCAGTGCCAGTCCCAAGTCTGAAAAAGGAGGAGGGCGTTGCTAATGATAATTGTTATCACAGTGACGTTAAACTGAAACTACCTACCTATAAGCAAGCATGCCGTTCCACATGCTTCACGCAACAATTAATGCACGGGAGCAGTGCATTGGAGCGCGGTGGTGCAGTGCATGGGTATATATGTTCGTTGCCTTGCAGACGGAGGGTTGCAGGTTCGAATCCACCTCAAGTCGTCGCGTAGGGACCTTGGGAAAGTCCTTCACTCGCAATTGCTCAGCGCTTCGGCGTTAAAGTCCGATGCAGTGTCCGCGCTGCAGTCGGGAGCGCCTCTGAGCAGGGAGCGTAAAGGGGTGCTATAACAAGTGCACTACCCACATAATTATATGAACCTGGCCAACGTCTTCACAGAGTTTCATACGACATCTTGTAGGCCTATACTTGCTCGGGACAAGTCGGGAGTGCTCCGGAAAATCTGTCTCGTGTACACATGCCCCCGATGAGAATGCATGGCTATTTACCGGACAGCATGCATTACATGTATGCACCCTCTTACAGTTAAGCTGGACTGTCTCTAATCATTGTCCTTCCTCAAGTTTCGTGCTCTTTGTCTGTCAGTCTGTCTGTCTCTGTCTTTCTCTGTCTGTCTGTTTGTCTGTCTGCCTCTCTCCCTCTGTCTGTCTCCTCGCTTTCTGTCTCTGTCTGTCTGTCTCTGTCTAAATCTCTGTTCGTGACTCCGTGTGTGTCTCTTTGTGTGTTTCTCTCTGTCTCTCTTTCTCTCTGTCTGTCTGTCTCTCTCTGTCTCTTTCTGTCTGTCCGTCTCTCTCTTACTCTTCTTCCACTATCAGGACTCTCTGTTTTTCTCCCTCTGTCTTTGTGTGTCTCTCTCTGTCTCTCTTTCTGTCTGTCTGTCTGTCTGTCTGTCTGTCTGTCTGTCTGTCTGTCTGTCTGTCTGTCTGTCTGTCTGTCTGTCTGTCTGTCTGTCTGTCTGTCCATCTCTCTCTCTTCGTATTCCACTATCAGGACTCATATCGCATCAGAAATTAACGTTTTAACAATGGAGTGGGCCCAGAACTTGAAAGCATTACAGAACGAATTAATGATTTCAACAAACATTTCTCGGTATATAAAAGTTCACTGATTAACCAATAACCCGGACGTCTGTAATTTCATATATATTTGTTTAAACTGCAGAGTAAACATAATTCTAATTTACATATAGTTTTATGATGTGTATTTTCTGAATGTGAATTAAATTACAGGCCCATATATGCGCCATATTCGCTTGGCAAACAAATGTTTTCTAAACATGCATGCATGATGCATGTATATACAATGCCATTGCAACATGGAATAGGCGTACTTTATAGATGTATAAAACGCCATGTCAAACGTTCATTCATATAATTTCTAGAGCGCCCACCACCGGGCCACCAGTGCTAAAAGTGTTTTTTTTAAGTGCCGGGACGCCCCTTACATTTTCAGGTGTGCTGCAGGTCAAACATTATAAGTGACAGGACGGCATAGAGATTTGAAAATAAGTGCCAGGAAGCCGTCCATGACCGTCCTGCCACACTTTAAGCCCTGGCGCCCACCAAAGTTATAACTGACCATGCAATGGAGCTCGAGACTCAGCACCGGCATGCAAAAAGAGCAGTTTGTCAAAAGTTTTTTACACGCAAACCGTCACAACCGTGTGTGGTATGTTCACATCGAAATCACGTTATATACACCAAGATGCAATTTTAGTAGCGCCATATCATTGTCTGTATTACATAAATTTCTAACACTCGGTAAGTAAACGTCACTTATGGCTGTTACTTCACTTCGGCTCCCGCAGGATTTTCCAATCAGATGCGAGGGTCACTGGTCAGTGTGTTTGCATAGAGTTACCTGAGTTGGCTCATAGTTAGGTCAGAGCAGG
The DNA here is from genome assembly GCA_945859605.1 of Lumbricus rubellus. Classification (NCBI taxonomy): domain Eukaryota; kingdom Metazoa; phylum Annelida; class Clitellata; order Crassiclitellata; family Lumbricidae; genus Lumbricus; species Lumbricus rubellus. The sequence goes on from OX243817.1 coordinate 25,145,103, forward strand.
AGCAGCAAAGGTTTCTAAGCGAGTATCAAACACCATCTTATGCGGTCGACCCTGACACCCACCAGCAGTCCTCTGCCCCCCCCCCCCAACCCTTCCCCCCGTTTCAGATCTATCAGCAGAACGTGTATATCTTTCAGCTTCGTTAGATCTAGGTCTTCATCACCAAGTTGCTGAAATAACACGGTTCTCGCAACCGATATTGAATCTAATTACCTGCGCAAACAAATAAGGCCCCCTGCGGGCGAACCGGAGGGCGGGCGGGCAGGGGGAGGGCATCGGCTGCTGCCGCGTGCCACCGTGTCCAAGGCGGCCCGCCTGGACGACTGCACCCAAGGGACGCGGTGGCGGTGGCTCTCAAAGGGTCGGCCGTCCAGTGAAGTTGGTGCTGCTGGTCCATCTGTTGACACAGAGATGTAAACATCGGAAGACGGAAGACCACATAATGGACGAACGGTGGAGGAGGAAGAGGAGGAGGAGGACGAGGAGGAGGAGGAGAAGGAGGAGGAGATGGAGAAGGAGATGGAGAACGAAGAACAGGAGGAAGAGGAGGAAGTGGACGAGGAGGACGAGGAGAAGGAGGAGGAGATGGAGAAGGAGATGGAGAACGAAGAACAGGATGGAGAGGAGGAAGTGAACGAGGAGGACAAGGAGAAGGAGGAGGAGGAGATGGAGACGGAGAACAAAAGGAGGAGTAGAAGGAAAGAGAAGAGGAGGAGAAGAAAGAAGAGGAGGAGTAACAGGAAGAGTAGGAGAAGGAGGAAAAAGAGGAGGGGAGAGTGTAGGAGGAGGAGGGAGAGGAAGAGAAAAACAGAGAATTGTTGAAGAATAACTGGGGGTTGGACTTGGAATTGAGGTATGAAAAACAGACTTCACTACTGGGGTCTCCAGGAAAGACTGTGGGGTTAAATTCCCAAATCCCCCGGCAGTTCTCACCCTGGAGAAGAAGAAGGAAGACCAAGTATACAGTAGGAGCAGGAGCAGGAGGAGTAGTAAGAGGAAAAGGAGGAGGATTAAGCACCATGGCTGAGGATCGACGCATGGCGACAAAAGTCCGGTTGTTCGAAACAATATGACTATAGCTATACACTTGATATTTTGTTGCTGAAAACATATCAAGGTTGCCTTAATTACAGATTTTTCTATCATTTGATTTAATAATTATAATAATATGTATAATTTGGAATAATTTCAGCAGCAGATACATGGGAAAGCCTCTCTGTACCGCGTATGCATGCACAGCGGAAGTCGCTTGAAATTTAACGGAAGTTGCAAGCAGGCTATATACTGTAACAAGGTCCACCATATTCGATGTAATCCAAAATGTATGTCTATCATGCATTATGTGTGCATAGGCCTACATGTATACATTATATCAGTATCTGATAATAAATTAAATCGTATACAAGACCAATCCTAAACGTCATGATGGATAATTATATAGACTGCAGCTAATACAGGCGGGCATTGCCTCTGCTATATATCCCGATTTTGGTTTGCATAGCAAACATTTTATTGGTTAGACGCAAATAAATTATCGAAATTATGGTTAAATCTGTTTAATAAATTAATGCCAGTCGTGTGTCAGCCACAATTTCGGCTTTGATGTTGCTGGTTATTATCGTACAATTGCTTTTTGGATTTTGTTTGTTCCTCTTTTACTTTCGGGGGTTCGTTATCATCCGATATAATATATTATATTATATCAACGATTAAATCACAGTTTCTCTTTTGCCTGCGTTCGACGTCAACCCTTTCTCGTCACCCCCATGCAGCCCTCGGAGAAATGTTATCACTTTGTTTGATTGGCACTATAACTCATTCATTCATTCATTCGTTTTGAGAATTTCTGTAGCGCTTCTTAAAAAACCTACTCAGAGGCGCTCCCAGCCAGCCACAGCTAAAAAGTAGGATTTGAGCGACTTAGCCTATGCAAAGCAGACGAATTTAGCCTATAATAGGCAAAAGTCGGAAGGTTAGTGGTAGGCCATTCCAGACAGCTGGACCCATGATAGAAACATCCGACATTTAGATCTATAGCACACGCAATGACAAAGGGCATCGATTAAAGCCTCGCGTTGGTCAGTTCGGGGCTTGTTCGAGCCGTAAGCCTACATCAACAATCAACACTGTATACTATATTGCCTATAAGATTATGTACCTTATATAATGTAGTTTATATTTACATACATAAATATATATACATGTATATATGTATATGGCTTTGTTAATGTTGTATCGTCACGTGGACAGTGGACACGGAGGTTCTTAGTTACCTGTTAATGGGTTTCCTTCAACTGGAATATAAGGGAACGGGGGGAGGAGGAGGGGAGGGGAGGAGGCACCGCGCGTCTGGTCTAGTGTGCGTGAAGAGAAGACGGAAGGAGGGTTGGGGGATTGGTGGGGGGGGGGGTGGTGATGTGGATGCGAGAGAAACGGAGATTGCTCTAATACGGACGGAAGCCTTATCTCGATGCCACATCAAACCGTCAGCGTGTCGGATAAAGGTCTTGATTGATGCAGCAGCAGCAGCAGCAGCAGCAGCAGCAGCAGCAGCAGCAGCAACAGTGGGATGCGGGTTCCACCACAAACCCCAGCAGCAGCAGCAGCAGCAGCCGATCCATCGACAATCGCATCCAACCTGACACGGAACCACAGCCCCGTCTTTCACCGCTGGCACCCCCCCCCCCGCACCCAACCCCTTTCCCTTCAGGGCTAATTGCCCGGCGTCCGTCCGTCCGTCCGTCCACCCTCGCCTCCCCGTTTTATCTCGTCTACACGTCCAGTTGGATGGGAACCCTTTCCTCCACCCGGATGGGGTGGGGGTGGGGATGGGGTGGGGGGGGGGAAGAATCCGAGAGCGAGGCTTTCCAGTCGCTGACCAAATCGATGTCGAGTATAGTAACCGGATCTCCACAGAAACGAAACGAAATGAAGCGCCCCCTTACGAATGTTTACATATTTCTTGTCTAAACAGATAAACAGAGAAAGAGAAGGAGGAGGAGGACGACGAGGAAGAGGAGGACGACGAGGAAGAAGGAGAAGAAGAAGAGGAGGAGGAGGAGGAGGAGGAGGAGGAGTTGAACCTGGCGAAAGATGCAACGCTTCGAAGAATTCGCAAATAGTAATACAATCTGACATATAGCGCTGCAGCCAGTGCCACAGACAGGTTGACATAATATTATAATAATTATAGTCAACGTGTGTAAGCGTATACATAATTATTCGGAGGGATGAAGGTGCAATGGAAATACTCTGGCGAGAAAAGAGGGATTGATACCCGCTATATATAGTATAGATCTATAATAACCCACAAACGTTTGCTCAGTCTTGCTTATAGTTATAAGACTATTCGTCACTTTAGACTCGATCTCTATTCAGTTGATGTGTAATGATAATCATGAACGATCAATATAATTATTATCCTATCATTGATCAACCATCCCCTTCCTTTCATTCGCTTTCCCTTATTAATAATTCACAGACGAAATCTGTCTGTAATACCTTCACGGTGCGTCGGCATTCATTCCTCATCTCCATCAATCCCTTTAGAAGCTCTTTTCCCCAAGGTCATGTCTATAGCTGCCTCCTCCATCCCTTCCTCTCTGCAAATGTATGCAGGCGCTGTGTATGTATACATTGCATATACGGCTAGTTGTCTTTAGCCCGTCCGTTCATCCGTATACCATAGTCTTTGTCTGTCTGTCTGTCTGTCTGTCTGTCTGTCCGTCTGTCTGTCTGTCTGTCACATTGTATCATCTCTCTGTCACACCCCTCTCTTCTTATAGCACCTATTTTCACGTGGTTATCGCACCGGGAGTGCTACTGAATGACCATGGCTGTGAGCGGCGCTATAGAAATTATGCATTACATTACGTTACATACTGCAATGTATTATTATAGGTTGTGTGCTCATCTTGTATAAGGACATCGGTTCGATTTCTATCATGCATGCATGAGCTACAAACCTTTAACTGATGCAGTTTTTCACTCGCAATCATACCTGGAACCACCAACTTGTGCTTGTAAAAAGCGGGGGGGGGGGCACACTCCATGTGTCCATTACCTAAAAAGAGGAAGCACTTCACGTGCTTGCCGCCCCTTCCCATCTTCCAAATCGGATCAACGCCGTGAGTGATGCGCGTCAAACTATACTGGCGCTACATAACATAAAGACTTGATTATAAACGCAATGCACCAGTCCAATGTAACAAGATTGGAAACAATGTAAACAAGCCTTTCATGAAAGCAGCATATTGATATAGAAGTATCATGTTGTTGCTCCAAATAAATCTGAATTTAATAGGTACAATGTGTCCAACAAAAATTGTACAATTCTTCTTCACGTGCGTGACAACATAATCTCCACATTATTCACGTACAACATATAATTATTGCACATTGTTTTAGCCTACCAATACATAATGTGCACATTGATATGCATACATGATTGTACATGTGGGGCTTGCAATGGAAACCAAATACTTTTGCCAAGGTCTATGTTCTATATAATTGATATAATACAGAATGCATGTCTATCAAATATATATATACACTGTGCCCCATAAAAAACACACCAAAAACTTTGTCATGAAACGCATGTAAGTCTAATGTTAAATAAGGTAATGTTTCATTTAAAAAGATGTTCGAAGTGATGTCCCTTCGCTTGAACGCAGGCTCTCAGCCTTGACCGCCACTGTTCAATAGCTTTGCCAATGACACTCTGCTTCAACTGTGCCCACACGACGATGAGGCGCTCCTTCAACTCGTTGATATCCCGTATTGCTGTCTGGTAGACGCGTTCCTGTATTAGACCCCAAATTCTGTAGTCAACGGGATTGAGGTCTGGTGGGTTTGCTGGCCAGAGTTCTGGCCCAATGAAGCTTGGTGTTTCACGTCGCAGCAACGCAATGGTGTCCTTTGCGCGATGTGCTGGGGCGCTGTCCTGCTGGAGAATGAATATGAATAAGTCGCTTGACATCCCTCTGATCGCTATAGTCTGCGTCAATGCCTCCAACAGCAACCACTTTTGTGAGTAAGTAAAATGTAAAATATTTTGTGGCAAAATTATTTGAGAAACAACGTACAAACTTTTATTACAATTGGCTTAGTTTTATAGAAGATTTTTGAAAAGTTTTTTGGTGTTTTTTTATGAGGCACAGTGTGTGTATATATATCTGTGTGTGTACATGTATACTTGTATTGCATACATGAATATGTAGTCCTATTTATGTATATGACCGTTTATATGCAAGTCTATGACTTGAATGACATCGCAACACATGATGCGAAAATTAATAAGATCATTAGGCATATAGCCTATACATAGACACATTAAAAAAGATATCTGCTGCTTTACCTGTGCAGAATTTTCAAATTTATTCCTACATTTACACAAACTATGTTTCTGATAGATATGTAGGCCTAATGGGAACATATAATATTATATATAGGCTATTATTATACAGATCCCTTGTCAAAATACTGTAAAATTTGTCATGCAATCCTCGGGGTTAATAAGAACGAACTTGTGGACATAGCCTATTTGCCATTCACGGGTGAACTTAATATCAATCGAATTCAAAGAACAAAGCATAATTCAATTAATTACATATACCAAAGTAATAAAATTATGGATTATGGTCATTTTTACGCCAATTAGGCATACAATAATCAATTAATATCCTATAGGCTATTCGTTATTGCTTAACCACTTGTCAACAATGAATGTTCGGTGCAAATAATTATAATTGTTCAAGAAACATAATTTACAGTGCATTTTAAAACGTTGATTGATATTTTAATTGTTACAGTCAGATTATATTTACGCTATAATATTCGCTTAAATAATTATAGTCAAACGAAAACAAAACGTTTGTGTCGATGTAGTGTCCTAAGAAAATCGTCTGCGTGATGACGAAATGATGACGACATCGTGACGTAACCTCGCCATATATACGCGCTACACGTCAGATAAGACGACATCTCGCGGCAAAGGCGCATTATTAAGTAAGACAATAAATACAGCTCTCAGTCGATGGTGCTACAACTCGAAGACCTGCCGAATTGTGCCATGTATTATTATTATACTAATAAGGTGTTTTAAGGAGCCTGCTCTTATACCTGATGACCCTGTGAACCCCGTCCATCTGATTATAAAGCCATTATAACAAAACGGTTGCCACGTCGTGTGCTGCTTGCATGTGAGAACGTTTCTTTATAAGTTGCCTATAAGACTGTGTGGTCGCACTATATAACAAAGTCATGAGGATGTTCTTATAAACAGCCTGTCACAATACATGTACATGTACAATTGTACATGTACAATTGTACATGTCATGTCCTGGTCCTCAGTTAGGCTCACGCTGCAATGAAGGATATGGTAGAATTCAAACGAAGGCTTACACCGTACACACACGCACACAAACACGCACACATACACGCGTACATACACGCACGCATACACGCACACATACACGCACATACGCCAACCTAATGACATAGTTATTCACACTGCAGCATATAATTATAAGGCTATGTAATCACAGTGCGTCTTTGTCAATTGTGACTACGTCAGACAAAAATTTATTTATTTAAGCTAAACAAAACAGAAACTTTTCTCTTGCGTCATCAGGTCATCAGAAGGTCATCGTTCATTCACCAATCAGGTGTGCTTCCCGTCCGACCAATCAGGTGTGTTTCCCGTCCGACCAATCAGGTCTTCGAAGATGTGATCACGTGGTCATGGTTCCTATTCAGTCCGTTAAGCATCTGTTCGATGTTCTTAAGTTCGCTGTGTGGTCCCCTAATTCCGTACGACGCGATTGGTCTCTTGAGGGGCGAAGATGACCCTGGGTGCGACGATGGGGGTGGTGGCGGCGGGTGCTGTGAGACCCCGACTGGGGGCGACTCGGAGCACCGCTGGACGCCGGACGGAGGCGTGTCCGTCGTGCTCGAAGTGTCCGGCACCTGAGGGGAGCGTGGCGACCCCAACGAGACCCCACTGACCTTGAGGGGTCGCTGCGCAGCGGCGTAGGGAGCGAACCTCGAAGTGTGGTGGTGGGTGCTGAAGAGGGGACCGCCCCCCGCCGTGTTCAGCGGAGTAGCGAGGGATGATGAGGGTGGCGGTGGTGCGACGAGGGGGTTGTCGGCGGCCTGCAGCGCCGCAGCCCCCGACTGACCTCCGAAGGCCGCCAGGTAGGAGGGGTAGAGCCACGGGTTGATCGCCATCTGACTGCCCAGCATCCACGCCGGGTTGAGGTGGAAGCCAGTGGCTGCGGCCGCTGCTGCTGCGGCTGCTGCTGCAAGGTTTGCAGACGACAGGTGGTGGTGGTGACTCACTTCCGGTAGACCGGGCGGCGTCGGAAGCGGAAACGGAAATGGCGAATCGGTCGGAAGTTGGTGGGAGAGAGCGGCTGCGGCAGCGGTGGGATTGTTGAAGAGGAGATGGCCGAGGTGTCGGGGTGACAGGTGGCTCGCCTGATGGGCAGCGGCTGCGGCGTAGAGCCCCGCCGACTGGTACAGGTAGGAGAGCATCGGAGGGGCCAACGGGGGCTGAAGAACAGTCACATTTGGAGGACAGCGGGGCTCAGACGACCCCCGTTCAAACGGAGACTTATCGAGCAGAGACGGGGCACGCGGGGGTACATCCGTCTCTGTGGCGCGACACAAGCCGTGGGTGTTGGAGGAGGCGGTGGTGGCCCTGCTGTGGGCGAGGGGTGCCAGGTCTGTGGACGGGGGCGACCTCTGCCCTGCAGGGTGGGTGGTTGGCGGTGATACGGGGTCTAGAAGTTTTCTGCTGCACGGCGGTGGTGGGGGTGAATTGGACGACGAGTGACTGGCAGGGTGAGAATAATCACCCCTCGTCTGCCTGATGGGGGGAGGAGGACTGGGGGAGGATGCCTCGTGATCAGAGTGACGTGGGTGTTGACTGTGGCGGGCGTGGGGGTGGTGATGGGGGTAGCGGTGGTGATGGTGGCGGTTGTGATGGTGGTGGTGGTTGGGGCGATGTGGGGAACCGGTGGTTACCATGGATTCGGATGGGTGGCGGTGGATGACAACGGTGGGGGAGATGGTCCCAGTGGGGCGAGGCTCAAACGACGAGACCAGAGGACCATCGCGTTTCCCGAAAAGGACCTTCTTTGAAGTTGGGTCTGCGGAGGAATCGGACGACAACAAAACATCTGTAACAACAGAACAACATTGCAACAATTCAAATATGCAACAACTCAAATATGAAACAACTCGAATATGAAACAACTCAAATATGCAACAACTCAAATATGCAACAACTCAAATATGCAACAACTCAAACGTATGCAACAACTCAAATATGCAACAACTCAAATATGCAACAACTCAAATATGCAACAACTAAAATATGCAACAACTCAAATATATGCAACAACTCAGATATATGCAACAACTCAAATAAGCAACAACTCAGTTATGCAACAACTCAAATATGAAACAACTCGAATATGAAACAACTCAATTATGCAACAACTCGAATATGCAACAACTCAATTATGCAACAACTCAAATATGCAACAACTCAAATATGCAACAACTCAAATATGCAACAACTCAAACGTATGCAACAACTCAAATATGCAACAACTCAAATATATGCAACAACTCAGATATATGCAACAACTCAAATAAGCAACAACTCAGGTATGCAACAACTCAAATATGCAACAACTCAAATATGAAACAACTCGAATATGAAACAACTCAATTATGCAACAACTCGAATATGCAACAACTCAGTTATGCAACAACTCAAATATGCAACAACTCAATTATGCAACAACTCAAATATGCAACAACTCAAATATGCAACAACTCGAATATGAAACAACTCAAATATGCAACAACTCAAATATGCAACAACTCAAATATGCAACAACTCAAACGTATGCAACAACTCAAATATGCAACAACTCAAATATGCAACAACTCAAATATGCAACAACTCAAATATGCAACAACTCAAACACACTCAAATATGCAACAACTCAAATATGCAACAACTCAAATATGCAACAACTCAAACGTATGCAACAACTCAAATATGCAACAACTCAAATATATGCAACAACTCAGATATATGCAACAACTCAAATAAGCAACAACTCAGGTATGCAACAACTCAAATATGCAACAACTCAAATATGAAACAACTCGAATATGAAACAACTCAATTATGCAACAACTCGAATATGCAACAACTCAATTATGCAACAACTCGAATATGCAACAACTCAATTATGCAACAACTCGAATATGCAACAACTCAGTTATGCAACAACTCAAATATGCAACAACTCGAATATGCAACAACTCAATTATGCAACAACTCAAATATGCAACAACTCAAATATGCAACAACTCAAATATGCAACAACTCAAACGTATGCAACAACTCAAATATGCAACAACTAAAATATGCAACAACTCAAATATATGCAACAACTCAGATATATGCAACAACTCAAATAAGCAACAACTCAGTTATGCAACAACTCAAATATGAAACAACTCGAATATGAAACAACTCAATTATGCAACAACTCGAATATGCAACAACTCAGTTATGCAACAACTCAAATATATGCAACAACTCAAATATGCAACAACTCAAATATGCAACAACTCAAATATGCAACAACTCAAATATATGCAACAACTCAGATATATGCAACAACTCAAATAAGCAACAACTCAGGTATGCAACAACTCAAATATGAAACAACTCGAATATGAAACAACTCAATTATGCAACAACTCGAATATGCAACAACTCAATTATGCAACAACTCAATTATGCAACAACTCAAATATGCAACAACTCAAATATGCAACAACTCAATTATGCAACAACTCAAATATATGCAACAACTCAGATATATGCAACAACTCAAATATGCAACAACTCAAATATGCAACAACTCAAATATGCAACAACTCAAATATGCAACAACTCAATTATGCAACAACTCAAATATGCAACAACTCAAATATGCAACAACTCGAATATGAAACAACTCAAATATGCAACAACTCAAATATGCAACAACTCAAATATGCAACAACTCAAACGTATGCAACAACTCAAATATGCAACAACTCAAATATGCAACAACTCAAATATGCAACAACTCAAATATGCAACAACTCAAACACACTCAAATATGCAACACCTCAAATATACAACAACTCAAATATGCAACAACTCAAATATGCAGCAACTCAATTATGCAACAACTCAAATAATGCAACAAGTCAAATATATATACAACAACTCAAATATGCATCAACTCAAATTTGCAACAACTCAATTATGCAACAACTCAAATATGCAACAACTCAAATGTATATGCAACAACTCAATTATACAACAACTCAAATATTCAAGTTCAACAACTCAAATATGCAACAACTCAAATATGCAACAACTCAACGTAACGTAACGTGTAAACGCATAATATGTCTGCAATGTATAATGTAGTAAAGTAACGTGTAACGCAAGACTCACCATGATTGGTCGATCGGTCGATGCTCTCGCTCTCCATTGGTTCGTCGTCGGCGCCGGCGCGCGTCGTCGCCCCGCCCACCGGACTCTCCCGCGCAGACTCGTGACGCACTTCCGGTGATCGACCTCCAGCGGCGAATTCGGAGTCGGACTTTTCGTCGACGACACAGATTTCACCATCTTCATCGTCGCTGCAGTCGCTGTCCAGCTGCCATCGCTGTACGTCTTCCGAACCACTTCCGCTTCCGCCACCGCCGCCCGTGCTGCGCGCCAACGTCTGCTGCGCATGCGCACTCTGCTGGAGGCTCTGTAGACGCCTAGACACCATGATGACGTCACGGCTAATGTAATACAATGTGAAGCGATGTGAAGGAATGTGGTGCGGTGTGATGTTGTGTGCGGTGTGATGTTGTGTTGTGCGGTGTGATGTTGTGCGGTGTGATGTGGTGCGGTGTGATGTTGTGTGGTGTGATGTTGTGCGGTGTGATGTGATGTGGTGCGGTGTGATGTTGTGCGGTGTGATGTGGTGCGGTGTGATGTTGTGTGGTGTGATGTTGTGTGCGGTGTGATGTGGTGCGGTGTGATGTTGTGGTGCGGTGTGATGTTGTGGTGCGGTGTGATGTTGTGGTGTGATGTTGTGCGGTGTGATGTGGTGCGGTGTGATGTTGTGGTGCAGTGTGATGTTGTGGTGTGATGTTGTGCGGTGTGATGTGATGTGGTGCGGTGTGATGTTGTGGTGTGATGTTGTGCGGTGTGATGTGGTGCGGCGTGGTGTGATGTGGGGCGGTGTGATGTTGTGTGGTGTGATGTTGTGTGGTGTGATGTTGTGGTGCAGTGTGATGTTGTGGTGTGATGTTGTGCGGTGTGATGTTGTGCGGTGTGGTGTGGTGTGGGGTGGTGTGATGTGGGTGCGGTGTGATGTGGTGTGATGTTGTGTGGTGTGATGTGGGGCGGTGTGATGTGTTGCATGCATTGTGATGTGGTGCATGCAGTGTGATGCGGAGTGCAGTGTAATGTGCTGTGGTGTGATGTGGTGCAATGTGTTGTGCTGTGGTGTATGCGAAGTGTTTGTATAATTACACTACACTATAGCAATAGATTTCCCTTTCTCTTTTTATATAGCGCACATGTAGTTGAACAGGAACGATGTTCCATGCGAAATGAAGCACATGTCAATGAAACAAAAAAAACAATGCAGCGCTTTGATAGGTGATTTAAATGCGCTCTATTAAGAGTATACATGTATACATGTATGCATACATTGCATACATATACATGTATATACATAGGTTTGTATATATTATATATACATGCATATATGCATAGCGCCTCTGAAAGGTTGACCATGCTGTAATGCTTTTAAAATGTCTTAATATACAATACAGCATGATAAGTGTCATGTATGCATGTTATTTTCACTCGTGTATGCACTACACACATATCTGACATAAAGCAATTAAAGTTTTTCTTAGATCTGCATGCATGTGTAGACTTGATTATAGCCGATACGACAAGTCCTTCAAAATGACTATATATAAATATGAAGAGCTACTTCCTTCGATGTATAGACTGATCATATCTACCATCTTACTGATATAATATCAGAGCGATTGATTTTTATTTTTGTTGGACTATGAAATCTGATCTAACGAATTACAGATTTCAGTATCTAATTGTCATTTGTATTTAGTCGTATAGAAGGTGATATACAGAACGCACCATGCAGCAAGGGGCGAGAAAAAAAATTGGGAGGGGGCAAAATTTGTTACCTTGGGTACGAAAAGTTTTCATTGATCTTTGGCCGAAAAAACTGATGATTTTTGTTTTAGTCATTTGGTCGAAATGTCTTGAAAATATACACAAAATGTCTCTGCCAAACTAGCTGATGACTTTTTTAGTCATTTAATCGACCAACCGCCTTGAACATATAGCCTAGTATACCTCTGGTACCATTTTCCCAAGGCAGTGCTAAAATGACCATCTATTTTTTTACTCATGTCCTACTTTTACCTTTGCCAGCTCCGTTGATCGAAAACTTATTGAAACCTGATGTGGGGGAGGCCATGTCCTATGGGAATTTCTTATGGGGGCCACTACCAGATTGGCCCCCCTGGATCCGCCCCTGCCATGCAGTATATAGGCAGATCTCTAATGATATAGTCTGCATGCTAACAATAATATATCTTTCTATAAGTCGCCTCCTTCCGATTACGCCCTCTATCAATCAGTAGAAATTTATATAGCGCCCCTTAAGCGATTTATTATATTATACAGACAGAGAAATTGAAGATGGTAGGCTATACAATTATTATTTGGTGATGGTGACTTACTTCTTTTCTCGTTTTCCGCCGCCTGAATCGCGAAATCCCTTTGCGAATGGATTGTTGTCGATCTTTAGTTGTGTGATCTGAAAGGCAACAACAACAAGGCAACCGTCGTTGCATGCACTGTTGTCAATCCACAGAAGTTGCATGGTTGCCTATCGTTGCAACCGTCACAATGAGACAATTCGATTTCTAAGCCCAATCCGGATATTTACAGACAGAATATTAATGGGCCACCTATCGATTAGATAATTATGAAGATTTGGATAATTATACTAAAGCGAACGCATCACTATAATTATAAGGAGTTTTAAAGAACATGATAATTAATTAAGTCTTTATACTTGTATGATTTGGTGGAAAAATGCCTAAACTTGCGGCGAGTTGCGGAACGTAATGCTAATCAGAGGGAGATTAAAATGAATGAATGGATGGATAAATGAATGAATGGATGAATGAGTAAATGAATGAATGAACGAATGAGCAAATGAATGAATGAACAAGTGAATGAAAAAATGAATGAACAAATGAATGAACAAATGAATGAACAAATGAATGAATGACCGAACGAATGAACGAACGAATGACCGAACGAATGAACGAACGAATGAATGAATGAATGGATGAATGAATGAACGAACGAACGACTGAATGAATGAATGAACGACTGAATAAACGAATGAAATGAATGAACGAATGAATGAATGAATGAATGAATGAGCGAACGAACGAACGAATGAATGAATGAGGACTGAAAGAAAGCTCTATAAATATAATAAATACAGACGATCCCATAATTCCCATCTGTATTCATGAATACTAATTATATAGTCTGCGCAACAGCCTCCTCGTTAACCTTTTCGTTCTGGTAGGCAGTGACTGCGATGAACTCGGTTTCCTTGAAGACGTACGTTCGGAAAGCACTGTACGGCAGCTTCAAGATGTCGTTGGCACGTACCAGGTGGAAACGAGGCTGGTACTTTTGCATCGAATTCAGAATCGTCTGTTTAGAAAAAAGAAACATGGAAAAGAAAATCGTCATAAAAAGTTCTCATAATATCTGTCTTTTTTCTCTGTTCTTCTTTCTCCTGTTCCCCCTCTCTCGTTGTCTGTCTGCCTCTCTCTGTCTGTCTGTTTCTGTATCTTTTTGTCTGTCTGTCTCTGTATTTGTCTGCCTGTCTCTCGTTTTCTATCTATTTACATATTTATTTCCTTTTCCATAAACAAACATGTTAAGCAATTATATTAATTATATTAGTCTAACATTTTATTTTCTTTTTAGTCTAGATTAAGTGATACAGACTAATTATTAGTAATTTTGGCTGTTTTGTTGTTGTTGTTGTTGTTATTGTTGTTGTTGTTAGATTAGTTCAGGCTAAATTAAGTGATATATGGATCATTTATCAAGGCAAACAACTAACAATTATTGGGCTATAGTCCGAATCAAATTATTCTAACATTTTACAAATAGCCTATTCCCGATGATGATAGCGGGCATAGACTATTCTTTGCGTGTAAAAACGAAAGTAAATTATCGTTCCAATTTTTACATTTTAAATGTTTAAATTTGGTTTATTCATACATGTACGTCGCATTTTTTCGGTCATTTTGGTTGAAAATCAAGAGACAATTTTGCCGCTCGCAACACTTTGAACATTTTTCGCCGAAACTGCGCGGGACACAATTCGGGATCGTCTACCCTATATATAATAGACAACAGGTGCAGACAATGGGAAGTTTCGGTCGTGGAACAATTAGCCTTTCGCGATATGTCAATGGCAGAACATCCATTATAAATATATGAATACGCAAATTCAGTTTGCTCTGAAATGATACTTTCTGATTTTAAAGCGAGTGATACGTCCATAGCGCGCTGATCAACAATTATAGGCTAAATTCATGCAATTAGGTGCGCACAGACTATTTGAATTTCAAGGGTAAAATTAAGCAGTTACGGCTTTTTATAATATACGGCGAAGCAATTTTGATAACCATCATGAAATGGATACATATGATATAGGCGTAGCCTTGTTGGTTTATATGTCTGTGATGAATGAAAGCAAATAGATGACTGCAGAATAATTACTGATAACTAAAACATGACATTTACTGCCATTTTAAGCAATAAAAATGTCTGTGGTTATGCATCATGAAAATGAAATGGTAAATGTATACATTAATCAAAGCAGTGGAATTGACTTCTTTTTTCGGAAGGCAGAGGGCGCTGTTTGCAAGGGCTTACATGCAGCATAACTATAATAGGACTTAGACTTAGGCCCATGTAGGTTCTGTAAAATTACGTGAATATTAATAGGGGAAAGCGTAATACAGTCTATATTTACTTTAAGCAGATTTCAGGAATGTTTCCAGTGTCCGAATTACGTCAATATTATGTCCGATTTTTAATGTGAGGACTGAGGACTCTCCTATCGAGCGAGACAGACAGACAGACAGCTAGACATACAGACAGATGGCGAGACAGACAGAGACAGAATAACAGACAGACAGACGGCACTTGATTATATTGGTAGACATGGAGGTGGGGGAGGAGGGGCATGTCTTTGCGACGACAACAACAAACCATCTCACTAATTCTCATCGTCTGCAAAGTCTCGACCGACGCGGTCGATACACTACACAGACGAAGTTCCTGCAGATCACACTATATACTCACTTCGCACATATTTACCTTCGGAAAGAATCACGAAAAGACGCCTTAATACTTACGCACGGAATCCTACACACCAGCAAACGCAACTAAAACTCAGCCATGAGCATCGCACATGCCTTTCACATCGCACGTTACACGTCTGCCCCTATACACTGAGTTACACGTTCATGAACTATTACACAGAAGTCCGTATGCGCTTTAGGTAGGCGTGCGGGTCGAGGGAAGTCTTCTTCGAACAGCCGTGGTCTCGACCTTTCTTCGGACCCGACTGGCGCCTTTTGACTTAAGCCTCTATTAAACGCACTGTTTGCTAATTTAGGCGTTAACCCGTCTGCCTTAATTAACCCTTTGCGCTAGCCAGACCGGAAAATCCGCCGCATGTTTGCATGCATAGTAACGCATATAATTATGCATACGCATGCATTCGCATACGTTCATATACAAGGCGAACATGATTATGATTATAAGGCGAATATTGACGTAGCAAGAAAAGTATCGCATTCTGTCGATTCGCTGGGAATAGCGACGAGCCGCTAAACTTTTAATCGCGAATGAAAACATTTTGGGGAAGTGTGTGATTCGTCCGGACTATATTATTCAGTCACGACAATGAGCATGATTAGCATTTAAGTAACGAAATGTTTCAGCCCCTTGATCAGCAAGTACTGAAATGGAATGCGTAATTTGTTAATGTTATCGTAATCTTTTTAATTGTAATCGTAATTTTATTACACTCGTAATTTTTTTTTCGAAATCGTATTTTTCATCGTAATTTTTATTGCAATCGTAATTTTTATTGCAATCGTTATTTTTTTTGCAATCGTAATTTTTATTGCAACCTCGTAAAGGAAACATTAGCGATCATGATATGCTTATAGATTTTTAAAAAAAGATTGTTCAAGACGCCATAAAAACGCCATAAAAAATTATCTGGAAATTTCTTTTGACCGGCGAAGCTTTTTTTCGAAAATGAAATTGCTCTGAAAAATTTGAACCGACTGAATTGTCGGGATTTTATGTAGAGATGGGGATGGTGGTGATAAGCGGGACTTTTGGACAGGAATAAGGGTTGGAAAATTTTGAGAGGTCCGTGCATGGAAGAGGAGAGAGAGTACATGTGGGGCGCGGTGGTCTAGTGGTGGCGTCGTTGCCCTGAAGCCGGAAGGTTCGGGGTTCGAATCCACCTCGCCGCGTAAGGACCTTGGGCAATTCCTTCACTCGCAATTGCTCAGCACAATTCGGCGTGAAACTCCGATGCAGTGTCCGCTCTGCATCGGGAGCGCCTCTGAGTAGAAAGAGCTTGAAGGGGCGCTATAACAAGTGCACATACAAACAAACATGTATAATTGTATATTATAGTTGAAAAGTTGAAAAGATTAAGAAGATCGTAACAATGAGCAATCCGTACCCAGTGGAACTTGGCGTGCGTTTTGTTCATCCAGTCGAAGACTCCTTCATGCAACTGAAATAATCAAACATCAACGATTACCTATACATGTAGACTTGCCATCGATTACAGTCATTACACCTTCAAACCATGCACTTACAACTAATTATCACCATCAATTACGCGTTGCACCCGTCTACAACTTGCCTTTCTTCATGCCTTCAAGCCATTTACACCTTGCCATCAATACCCGGTATTATACGCATCCAAGCCATTTACCACTTGCCATCGATTACAGCTATTATCATCATCATCAATAACCTTGGGCCCAATGCCCGTAGGAGTCCGACGCCACTCTCTACTTGTGTCGTGGTTTTGGCGGATTACAATCGTCTTGGTTTTTCACTGCCAGCGTATCGCCACCCATCTGGCAAACCTTCCTTCTTTTGTCCGGGCTTAGGACCGGCACAGGGACGTTGTTGGTTCCCTGTGGCAGAGGATGGATGCAGTTTAACGTCATGCCCAGGACATACAGCTATTATACAAACCATTTATACAATTTGCCTTCGAACCATTTACGAATTGCCAGAGATTACACCTTGTATCCATTTACAACTTGCCACAGATTACATACCGTAATACGATATAAAACTTGCCATCGACTGCACCATCAAATCATTTGCAACTTGCCACAGAATACATCTCACTATTGAGTATGCACATACTAGTATATCTACAAATTACATATATAATTCAATCCCGTAAGATTTCCACCCATCAATCCAGATTTATCAATCCAGGCTTATCAATCCATGCTTATCAATCCATTGTTTATCAATCCATTGCTTATCAATCCAGGCTTATCAATCCAGGCTTATCAATCCATGCATCATCCGTTCATCTGTTATTATAAGATATCTAACAATACGAATCATCTTAAGATGAGCCGAAAATCTGTTTTCTGATGTATTTGAGGAGTTAGTTCTAATTCCAAAAATAAATCCGCCCATTCATCAAACCATCCGTCCGTCCATCTATCTACATTCGTGCTTGTGTTCCATGCCGTATATACATAATTCTGTTCGAGAAATACATCTATAGAAGACAATGGGATTGAGACAATGCATGGGATCGAGTTTCCTCATGTCAGCAACAGTTACCGAATCTTGGCGTCAGCGACCACTGTATACTAAATCACGGGCGCCTGTTCTCTATCATCTATTCTTGCCTGCCTGTACAAGTGTACATCCCTCCATCATTCACCCTTTTCCTCCTCCTCCTCCTCATCTCCTCCTCCTCCTCCTCCTCCTCCTCCTCCTCCTATAGTCATGTATCCCTCTCTCTTCACCTGCAGCACCATGCACACAGTCGAAATGCTCATTCATCTGTAGCCATGCACAGTTCCTGACAGAGAGAACAGACTCCCTGCCCCCTTTAGCGAACAACGACCGCGTGGCTACGGGGAAGGGGGGACGGAAGTTTCTCTTGAGGGAGGCAAAATCACCGTTCCATCATATCACCACTGCTGCAGAAGGCTCTACTCGGCACTCGGCAGTATAGCAACGCCATGCAGTAGATTACAGCATAGCAATCCGTTTACGAAGACACGGTCTTACGCAACGGTTCTCAACAGCAACACTGCGCAATGGACGCCGCGATTATTGCTATGACTGCCACCGTCAACGACCAGGTGGCGCCTCTTATCGCAATATGGTGGCATTTATCTACGGCAGAACTATAGTAAATTATGAACGATACGTTGTGAGTATATATCATGAGTAAGTAAGCATATATCATGAGTGAGTAAGTATATATCGGTGCAAATGTTGCTTTGAATAATCCACGTCGCTTCAGGTTTCCTTTGATTGATTGAAGGGTAAATAATGTATATATACGCGCATGATGTATAAAGATACCATTTGGATTTTAGATACAACCAGATGACCTTCCACTTGACTCCAGCATACTTCCGTCTCTGCTTCCATATATATATACGTGGAAGGAGTGCATCCCTCCCCTCAAGTCTCCCTCTCTCGTGTCTCCACAACAGAGTATAGAACCTATATATATTTATATATATATATGCGGAACGTATGCGGATATCATTACGTACACTTGCAACTGTATACAAATATACGTGCGCCGTAGATATTGAAATAGTATTGTGGCCTCCCATGAGTATAGATCTATATATTATTATTATTGTTATTGTCCTTCTCGTTATAGGGTCTTACACCAACAACACACCGACACCTCCTCCTCTCAGCTGCATGTGTGTGTGTGATGTACACTTGCAACTGTATACAAATATACGTGCGCCGTAGATATTGAAATAGTATTGTGGCCTCCCATGAGTATAGATCTATATATTATTATTATTGTTATTGTCCTTCTCGTTATAGGGTCTTACACCAACAACACACCGACACCTCCTCCTCTCAGCTGCATGTGTGTGTGTGATGTGTGTGTGTGCGTGTGCGTGTGCGTGTGCGTGTGCGTGTGTGTGTGTGTGTGTGTGTGTGTGAGAGAGAGAGAGAGTTGGAGACGAACATAAGACTCGACTAAAGTTGACATCGTGCTGCAGCATATAACGGTAGACTCATTGGCTCCAGTCGCTGTGGCTCCAGTGTGGACGAAACTGAAGAGCCAACGACGACGGTTCAATGGAGCATGTTGGGCGCCAATGTGCTGTGGAGGAGGAGGAGGAAGAGGAGGAGGAGGAGGAGAAGGAGAAGGAGGAAGAGGAGGAGGAGGAGGAAGAGGAGGACGAAGAGGTTGAGGAGGAGGAAGAGGAGGAGGAGAAGAAGGAGGAAGAGGAGGAGGAGAAGGAAGAAGAGGAGGAGGAGGAAGAGGAGGAGGATAGAGGAGGGAGGAGGAGAGAGGAGGGAGAAGAAGCAGGAGGAGGAAGAGGAAGAAGAGAAGGAGCAGGAGAATGAGGAGGAGAAGGAGAAAGAAGAGGAAGTCTTAACTGCCGCAGACTGCAGTGCTAGTGTTTCATCTTATAACTGGTGCAGATGGCGGAAGTGTTATAACCGAACTCGTGGCGCTGGAAATTGTGAGAATATAGACAGACACAAGGCCTTTGGTATATGAGTTAAACTCAGACAAAGCCAAATTATATATTATATACGTACATGTATATAACTATATGTATATGTATATATGTATAAAATTATAATCCATAAAATTAACATGGATGTATGGACGGAGAGAAGAAAGGAGTTTTGTAGTTCGATGGGTAAGTTACATGTAGGCTGAATCGACATGCAGAAATTCAACCGTGTTGGATTCTACCTTGATAATAGTTGGCTAATAAGTATATAGCGCGTCTTGCAGCAGTAAGCTTATAATAGTAGCAATTATTGATAAGCGCCTCCAGCGAAAGCACCCGCAAGAAAAGACTAACGACTTGAGGTGTTATTGCCTAATTATATCGGACCAGACAAATCCACATAGACGGCGACATTATATATATAATTATATATATATATAATATTTATTTCACACATTTGCTATTGTGCCCCTTCTATCTCCTGACTCAGAGGTGCTCCCAACTACAGCGCGAACACTGCGTCGGAGTTTCACGCCGAGGCGCACGAGCAATATTGCAAGTGAAGGACTTGCTCAAGGTCCGTGAACGCCGCGGCTTGAGGCGGATCCGAACATGGAACCCTAAAGCTGCAAAGCACCCAACCACCACTACACTATCGTGCCCCACTATTTGATTATTTGACAATATTTGACTATTTGAACAGAAATGGATTGCAGTCATTAATGCCGAAGCGAGTACACAAATTCTGTTGGCAGTAAAGCGGTCAAATAAAGCGTATACATTGCTGTTTCTTCCGCTTTCGCTATATCCTTCCCAAAACCGATGTTCTGATATATTTGCTTAGCAATGTGCTCCATAATAATTACAACGATATCGTCTAAACTGCTTATTTAACTAAAGCTAACTAAAATGATTAATCTGGACATGGATATATGTATCCAATGAATATCACTGTTCTGAGCAGGGCTTAAAGTGTGACAGGACGGTCATGGACGGCGTCCTGGCACAATGGCATTTGTTTTCAAATCTCTATGCCGTCCGGTCACTTATTTTACCAGCACACCTGAAAATGTAAGGGGTTTCCTGGCAATTCTTTTGGAAAGGTAAGGGGCGTCTGCAGGCACCTACTTTTTAACACTTAAAGCGCTGGTTCTGAGAGTCTGCATGCATGCATGGTCACGAGGCAGGGCTCTGCATCTCTGAGCAACTAAATGGAGATGCTGATTGGTGACCACTGAGCGGGGTATCACAACTCAACACAGAAACGAAGGAAAGGAGCAACTGCCTACAGCTGTTGCTCAGTAAGACAAATATGGCGATAGATTATAGCAGAAGCTTAGGGTCCCTATATACGCGGCGGCTTGAGGTGGGTTCGAATCTGCCACCTTCCGACTCCAAGGCACTAAACATACCACACACCACCGCGCCCCCTACTATAAAATATGTGATATATAATATAGCCGGCAAAGACAATATTTGAATTTTTTATTAATTACGAGGACACTTAGCTCAGGCATCAAGTATCGACGGCTCCATCTACCGACTACTGCTGCATTCTGAAGCTCCTCCGAGTAGCGAAAGTATGAAGGGGCGCTATAACAAGTGCACAAACAAACAAACATACAAACAAAAACAAACATACAAACAAACAAATTCATCACTTACGAATCCGTGTTTGTCGGAGATGTTGTTAGTTAGTTTGAGTTTGTGGAAGGAGACGATCTTGCTCATCCACTGTTCCCCTGTCGACGGTGAGTCCGGATGGATGTACATCCGCTTCGGCATTTCCGGATCCGCTTTCCCGGACACCATCCACCGCGAATTGTGGAACTTGTAGCGGCAGTCATCGACGGCGACGATGTCGACGAGCAGGATGTACTTTGCTCTCTTGTCCAGTCCAGAAACCTTGACCTTGAACGGCGGAAACATTCGCCTGTCCAACACCACAACCAATAACAATGCATAGAAGGTCAATCAGGAATCACAGTCGAAACCGAAACCGGTTTCAAGAATGAATGTGATGCATGAAACTGGTTCGAACGGCGACCATGTAAAGGCTGTGTTATGGCGCCATATAAATTGTCGTTATTATTATAATTTTTATTATTATTGCAATTATTATTATTAGTATTATTAGTGTTAGTGTTATGGAAATCGAGCATAGGGGTTAGCGAAAGAACCCGCGAAGGCCACAGTGTTAAAGCGCTGTATAAGTACCGACAGTCACTGGAAAATTAATATTATTATTATCATAATCATTATTAATTAGTATTATCTAACAAACTGTTAAGAAAGACATAGTTGACTTTTCTGAATGGTGAAAATGTATAGAAATGAAAATGGTGATATCACTGTGGCCATAACCGCTGATCTTTTCCCAATTAAATCATCACGCAGAGCCTTTGCATAACTATACATAAATTAATAAGTACATAAACGCACAAACATAGGCGCCGAGTTGACGCGAAGAGTGGGGGTGCCCAAAGAACTCTAGAATGGGGGGAAAATCCGCGCGTGAGCGCGGAAAAATTTTTGGGACCCTTTTTTGATAGGAGAGTTATTGAAATTACCTCTGGTCCTGACTTTAGGAGACGAATTCGCGGTCTAAGGACAATCGCCGAGGCGCTCATCGTCGAGCAGGGTAGGGGTTTAGAGGAGGGGATGTGCTGCTCCAAATTTCGAATTTTTTTATTGTCACACTGCGATGGTAGCATCTTAGGCTGTCATTTTGACGAAATTGATAATCATAGTCATGATTTAATACTTGAAAAGCATCCTTGCCGTTGTTTAAAAAAATCCACACTGAAATAGCGACATTTTAAGATGTTATCTCATCAAAGTTTCTTATTATTTCATTGCTTAAAGACATGATTTAAAGACTTCAACAAATGTTCTTTCCAATTGTTTAAAACAAAGATCACTTTTTGGATCAACATGTAGGCCTACTTTTCTTGGAATCCACACGGAAGCAAAATACAATCTTCGTTGGCATGGGCATCTTGAAGCACTCTCCCCTAATATAATTAGGTCAACAGACTCAACTTTGCACAAGAAATCAAACAATTTTGTCTACATTAGCCTAGAAAGCCAATTTAGCCACTATTTAGTGAGCCAATATTAACACTGTGGAAACAGTTTTTAATATAGTCTTTCAAAACGTTTTGACAACTTAGTGAAGGCTGATTTGTTAACGCAGACAAAACAATATCCCGTTTTTGTGATGCTGGGAGGTGACTCTCGCAGTGAGGAACATTATATTGAGCTTGTACAATAAAAGGAATCAGTGTAATTAAAATCGTCGCCATCGTGCGCAATAAAAAAACTATGGAAGCGGATCGAAAAAAAATTTATATAAGCAGGATTTCGGTGTTTCTTCGTATTCGCTGATTGGCTGCAGACCAATGGAGTTCAGAGTTCAGACTATACTGCATGGGGTAAAACTGAAGTAATAGGCTAGTAAGGTAGACTAACTGAGATTTAAAAAATTATAAAAGACGGAATGATTTTAATAGATAAGCAATGCCAGCAGAGAAATAATCTCCTAAAAGCAAATCTTGCTGGCTGATTTCTGGTGGTGCCCAAGCATAGGCGGGCCTCGCATGGCCAATTTCTGGCGGTGCTGAGCACTCACGGGCCTCGCAGAGTCGGCGCCCATGCGCACAAGCTATAACGTATAGTCGTATACGGAGTATCACGGATTCAACGTCCTATAATGTATCCTATATTATAAGAAAAGAATGTAACTTGGGCAGAGAAAGAAGTAACTGTATTAATATATCCGTTTATTTATTTGTAACGAGTAGGCATATTATGGTGGCTTAGTGCTCAATGAGGCGTCAAAATCAGGCTTCAAAGTTTGGTTTGTAAGCAATAAAGATATAGCTAGACATTCTTTAAGCGCCAAAATTTAATCCTACGAATTTATGTGCGATAAAACAGCTAAAAACTTGCATCATTGAAGATCGAGAGTACAATTATTATTAACTTCAGACCTCAGTATAACACCCATTCTTAGACACAGTGTCACACACTGCAGAGACACAATGTCTATTCTGCCTCCATAGCTGTAGTCTCTGATTGTTCTACAACATTAGGTTGATACAGCATAGTGGCGTGAGCTGTTCGTTCGTTCAGTATCGTCTCGCTCATCTGCTATATATATATATATATATATATATATATATATATATATATATATATATATATAGCAGATGATATATATATATATGATATATATATATATATGATATATATATATACATATATAGGCTACAGACAGCATCATTAGATGTAACCACATGCAGTGTGATGATGAGCAGAACGCTATCTCCTCTCGCCAGATGGCGAATGCAGCGCCAATACGTTCGGTGTTCAAAGCGTTCTCTCGCCAGGGCGGCACCACTATCGCTCACCATCACCGTATCGTCCTTCGCCAGACTGTCACGTGCTCCTTGATCACGTGATGCTAGCAGTTTCGTCGGGCTAGCTACAGAGGACGCTGTGTACTCTATAATGGCGTGACCCGACCGACAGTAATTACAGTCTATCATACGGTAATCAAATGTGATAATTATACGAGAATAAATTCATAATTATTGGAGATGGTACTGGCGAGAAGAAGAGGCGTAGTAGGAGGAGGAAGGCCACTGCTGGTCGTTTACTTAAGTGCGGGTGACGGCTAAAACCCGAAAATGCGTCAGTTAAGTCATATATCACAATTATCGCCGGCTTCTTCTGCACCTCCTCGTTTACCAAGCATCCTTAACGCGGATCTAAAGACCGAGGGAGAGTGGCAAAAATTAATGGAAATTAACGCAAGTCGTTATCCTCTTCTTCCTCTGTCCCTGTCCTCCTCCCGTTCCCTTCCTCTCTGCAGACCGACATGCAGTCGAACAGATAAGGGACCGCGATCAGTGGACGACGAGGAGGCGACAGCAAATTATAATATTCGTATTTGCTCTTGGCGTCACGAATAGCCGTCATTTTACAACGCCATCAGGTGTACACACCGAAGATGCAAGTGCAGGAGAATAACGACTGAATGATACGGGCAGAACGACTGGCTGACTAACAGACAGACAGACAGAGAGACAGCAAGACAGACAGAAAGACAGGAAGGCAATGGACAAATATACAGCGTTAGCGGACGGATATAGAAGACAATGTCATGTATAGCTGAGAGACAGACAGACAGACAAACAGATAGACAGAGAGAAAGACAGGACGGTATATATTGGACAAATATAGACAACGGTAGCAGACGGATAGAAGACATGCAGGCTGAGAGACTAGACTGGCTGAGAGACAACCAAACTGGTTGATTGTTAAACTAACAGGATGAAGGCAGACACACGCAAATCAATGACTGACTGACTGACTAGCTGACTGACTGACTGGCTGGTTAACTGACTGACTGACTGACTGGCTGACTGACTGACTGACTGACTGGCTGGTTAACTGACTGACTGGCTGACTGACTAGCTGACTGACTGACTGGCTGGCTGGTTAACTGACTGACTGACTGACTGACTGACTGACTGACTGACTGGCTGACTGACTGACTGACTGACTGACTGACTGACTGGCTGACTGACTGACTGACTGACTGACTGACTGACTGACTGACTGACTGACTGACTGACTGACTGACTGACTGACTGACTGACTGACTGACTGACTGACTGACTGACTGACTGACTGACTGACTGACTGACTGACTGACTGACTGACTGACAAAGAGAAAGATAAAGACGTACGATAAGAAACGAAGCAAATGACAATTCGTAACAATTGAGCCATTGTCACACAGAAAGAAATTAATGGTCGAAAACCCCCGATGCTGTGTGTGTGTAGGTGTGTGTGTGTGTGTGTGTGTGTGTGTGTGTGTGTGTGTGCGTGTGCGTGTGCGCGTGCGCGTGTGTGTGTGTGTGTGTGTGTGTGTGTACTACTGAAGAGAGCGAAGAGAGACAGAAAAACAAACACAGAGTCACTAACAGACAGACAATGTGTATACTCAGACGAATACACCGAGATGATGATGACGATGACGATGACGATGACGATGACGATGATGATGATGATGATGATGATGACGATGACGATGACGATGACGATGACGATGATGATGATGATGATGATGATGATGATGATGATGATGATGATGATGATGATGATGATGATGATGATGATGATGATGATGATTGAGAATGCATATCGCGAGAAACAGAAGAAGAAAAAAGTATAGGACAGAATTATACTAAGACAAGAATAATATTACATCATTCTGCATATATGTCATGTGTAAATTTAATGTTCATAAGTCTTAGAATGGGGACCATTAGTGATAAACTTATGAGCATCTCATAATTAATTCGCTTCCTTGGAGAGGGGCTTTACAAATACTTGAATTATACATATATATTTATATATAATATATAAAGACGTTCAAATTCTCTTATTTCGATATAAACATGTATATATATATTATATATAGTCTATATATGTAGTATGATATAATAGCCTATACAGGTCTTTACATGTGCAAGGGGTATAGCACAAATACTCTGAACAAAGAGCGAACTATTCAACAAAGACTTCTTTTGTCATGAGGCAACTAATCATAACAATATCTAATTAAGTCCATTGTTTGGATCGTTTCCTTACAAGACAATAGCCTCATGCGTGCACCCTGTCACCCTTCGTGCTTTCTTCACAGCCAGACTCACCGACGTCACATAGACAATTAGACATCCATCCATCCATCGATGGAACATTATATATATATATATCCATATGGAACATTATATATATATATATATATATCCATATGTATATATATATATCCATATGTATATATAATATATACATATATGCACGGCTGCTGCTGCTGCATGCTGCTGCTGACTTAGATGTTCAGCAACAAAACTTCACAGCGACGCGGTTTCGATCTAAAGACATGCGGGTTCATCGGTATGTACTCGGAATGCACTACACACTACACACTACACAGGCATTTAATGAGGAGAATTTTGTAGCGCCAATATACGAGCGCAGTTACTGTATACACGACAGATATTATATATAGTCGTCTCGCGTCGCCTCGTAATTATATACAACGTCGTTTTATAGAGTTGCTTTTCGCCAATGTCGCCCTCCTCCTTTATCCAGGCTTGTGACTGGCACTGGCA
This sequence comes from Lumbricus rubellus, assembly GCA_945859605.1. Taxonomy (NCBI): domain Eukaryota; kingdom Metazoa; phylum Annelida; class Clitellata; order Crassiclitellata; family Lumbricidae; genus Lumbricus; species Lumbricus rubellus. The sequence goes on from OX243817.1 coordinate 25,172,258, forward strand.
AAGTGCATCCAATGGCGGAGTTCGGTTTAGAGGGCGTGCTAGACTGTTAGGATATATATATATATAAATTATATATATATATATACTACGGAGGTTGTGGTATATAGGTTCAAATGGCGCCATGGCATGCTGCAGGGCAGAAACAATGGTTCGAGATGTCATGACAAACACGCTCCATGCATCTCGCAGACTCAACTATTCATTCGGTGACCGGACAAAACCCCCCCTGGACAAACCCCCCCCCCCGGACAAAACCCCCCTGGACAAAAACCCTCCCGGACAATACCCCCCCCCCCAGTATGAGAATTGTGGAAAAATAACTGGGGGGTTGGCCTATGATAAACTTGAAATTGGGGTTTGAAAAACATACTTTAACATGGGGCTCTAAAAAAGACTGGGGGTTGAACCCCCCCAACCCCCCTGGCAGTTCTCACCCTGCCCCCCCCCCCCCGGACAAAAAACCCCCCCGGACAATTCCCCCCCTGATTTAGCCTAGGACATTAACCCCCGGACAATTCCCCCCCTTTGCTGCGCAAAGTGCAGGTAGGCCTACAATTTGTTTAAACTTAGGCTAATTATCGAGTTCCCCGTGCTGTGTCAACTAATTAGTGTCGTACGGGTAAACACCTGTCGCTGTCATTCAGGCGTGAACTTCTAACTTGTTAGTGTCATTCAGTCACTCCGATATGAAGCTAATACCTGTTGGTGTAAATTACCGTGTAATCTAGGACAGCATGAACCTTTGTCAGCAATCCAGCTTCCATTTAAGCAAGGACATTTTCATCAATCCAGCTTCCATTTGAGAAAGAGTATTTTCATCAATCCAGCGTCTATTTAAGTACATTTTATTTGTATCAATCCGGCTTCTATTTATAGCGAGAATTCTTTTCATCAATCCAACTTGCGTACTTAGGACACCGTTTTATAGTACGACAACTTATGCGCAATATATTCTACCAGGGGGGTTATGTCCTACCCTGGGGGGTTTCTGTCCGGGGGGGGGTTTGTCCGGGGGGGTTTGTGTCCGGGGGGTTTTGTCCAGAGGGGCTTTGTCCTACATTCATTCATTTCAAGAATTTATATAGCGCCTCTCCTAGAAATCCACTCAGAAGCGCTCCCAGTCCAACCACGGTGAAACAAAAAAGTTTTAAGGAGCTTGTAGAACACTGACGAGTCGACCCTAGGCAGCAAGCGCATCTGCAACGGGAGACTATTCCAGACAGAAGGACAACTGAGAAAGCACGACGCTGACAGGTTGATGTTTCAACACGCGGGACCAAAAGCTTACCGCTAGAGGCAGATGACGACTACATTGACCGTACAGTGTGGTTGGTGGGAGGATGAGACGGCAAGAGAGAGGACTGGATATATATATACAGTGGTCACCTGTCTTCACATGCAGAGACGAGGAAAACAAAGTCGTCATAGCGTCTATTATATAATTTATATAATATAAGGAAATAAAGTGATGTGCAAAAGCCTGCAATGGTGTCATTACTTTTAAAAGAAGCATTATAAAATTCTGTCGTTTATATTATTATAGGCTACATTTCATACATTACATTTCCCACAATCTACTATATATACATGCTTTTATCAATAAAACAATACATAAATAATTATAAATAAAAAATAATAACAGAAAAGATTATATATTATTGTGGCCCATATTGATATTCGAATACGGGTCTGCACTGTAAAAAAAATCTCGTAAAATAACGGTGAATTGCATGGCAACTTAGTTGCCATGCAATTCACCGTAATTATACGGGCGCCCGTAATCTCAATTACGGGTGACATCGTAAACTTACGATCAATCCCCGTTTTTTGTAACGGGAACTCCCCGTTTTATTCACGGCAACTCTCCTTATTTATGCGGAAAATTCCCGTATATTATACGGCAATTCAGCGTATTTCAACGGTGAATATCTGGTCTTTGACGGTGATTTTCACGGTGATTTGCCGTTATCAAACGGTAAATCGCCGGTAATTAACGTTATATTGTTACTTTTCTTACGGCGAATCGCCTTCTATTTACGATAGATTCGTTCTGCATCGACGGTGAATCACCGTCTATTAACGGGCTCTCCGTCCCCCTCCCTCTCCCTCCCTTTCAATCCTCTCTTCTCCCTTCGCCCCTATCCGTTTCCCTCCCTTTCCCCCCTCTCCGTCCCCTCCCTCTGTCTCATCTCCCCTCCCTCAGTCTCCCATCTCCCTTCCCTCCTCCCTCTCTCTCTACACATGACTTCACAAAGTTGAAACAGAACTGGTAAGGACATTGAAATCAGATCTTAAACTGGAAATGCAGGTAGCATCAAACAAATCAACTGAATCAGAACTATTATTAAACACATTTTAAACATCCCAACTTCAAGAAACATCGACTAATGATCTGGCATTTCTGGAAAGAGAACAATACACGATGTTCATGCCATTGAACAGTGCGACATAATGCAAAGCTAGCCGTTATAATCTACAGACCTCGAGGCTATAGCACCATTATCATATTGCAAGAAGAATGAAGTCAGGATAATAACTGACAAAATAAAATTAAAAATTTTAACAGAAATGGGCAGGCTGAAGCAGACGAGTTATTCAACACTTTATTGATGAATAGCTTTGCTCAACAAAAACTCTTAACACACTCTCATTGTTAGTGCAAAAGAACAAACAGAATGCACAAAACAGTGCTGTAACATTGTTTATGCTGTGGAACAAGCATTAGAGTCATTGTCCATCGCTACAGGAGACCTGGCACATAATTTAGACTTCGTTGACTTCATACTTTTTGTGCCACGTGCAGAAGTGTGCTGCGAAAGGAAAAAAAACAAAGAACACAATCAGTCAAAGAAAAAATCACTAAATATTCCATAGGCAGAGATAGAGAGATAGGAACAGAGATCCAGAGGGTGAGAGAGATACATATAGCGAGAGATAGATAGAAAGAGAGACAGGGATAGAGAGAGAGACACAGAGAGAAAAATAAATAGACAGACAGAGCTAGAGAGTTAGATAGAGAAAGAGAGGGAGAGAGAGAGAGAGAGAAAGAGAGTGAGAGAAAGAGAGTGAGAGAAAGAGACAAACAGGCTCTTAACGCTCGTGAATAAACTAGTGCACTTTGCGCTCGTGAATAAACTGATGCCCTTAACCCACGTGAATAAACTAAAACCTTTAGCGCTCGTGAATAAACTAGTGCCCTTAACCCTCGTGAATAAACAGAGGACCTAAACCCTCGTGAATAAACTGAGGCCCAAAGCGTTCGTATATAAACTACTGCCCTTAACCCTCGTGAATAAACTGAGGCCCTTAACGCTCGTGAATAAACTCATGCCCTTAACCCACGTGAGAAAACTAAAAAATTTAGCGCTCGTGAATAAACAAGTGCCCTTAACCCTCGTGAATAAACAGAGGCCCTTAACCCTCATAAATAAACTAGTGCCCTTCGCGCTCGTGAAAAAACAAGCGCCCTTAACCCTCGTGAATAAACTGAGGCCCAAAGCGTTCGTCAATAAACTAGTGCCCTTAAACCTCGTGAATAAACTGAGGCCCTTAGCGCTCGTGAATAAACTAATGTCCTTAACCCTCGTGAAAAAACTGATGTCCTTAACCCTCGTGAATAAACTAGTGCCCTTAACCCTCGTGAATAAACTGAGGCCTCAAGCGTTTGTGAATAAACTAGTGCCCTTAACCCTCGTGAATAAACTAAGGCCCTTAGCGCTCATGAATAATCTAGTGCCCTTAACCCTCGTGAATAAACTGAGGCCCTTAACGCTGGTGAATAAACTCATGCCCTTAACCCTCGTGAATAAAGTAGTGCCCTTCGCGCTCGTGAATAAACTGATGCCCTTAATCCTCGTGAAAACACTAGTGCCCTTCGCGCTCGTGAATAAACTGATGCCCTTTACCCTCGTGAGTTAACTGATGCCCTTAGCGCTCGTGAATAAACTGATGCCCTTAACCCACGTGAGAAAACTAAAAAATTTAGCGCTCGTGAATAAACAGGTGCCCTTAACCCTCGTGAATAAACAGAGGCCCTTAACCCTCATGAATAAACTAGTGCCCTTCGCGCTCGTGAATAAACAAGTGCCCTTAACCCTCGTGAATAAACAGAGGCCCTTAACCCTCATGAATAAACTAGTGCCCTTCGCGTTCGTGAATAAACTGATGCCCTTAACCCACGTGAATAAACTAAAACCATTAGCTCTCGTGAATAAACAAGTGCCCTTAACCCTCGTGAATAAACAGAGGCCCTAAACCCTCGTGAATAAACTGAGGCCCAAAGCGTTCGTCAATAAACTAGTGCCCTTAAACCTCGTGAATAAACTGAGGCCCTTAGCGCTCGTGAATAAACTAATGTCCTTAACCCTCGTGACTAAACTGATGACCTTAACCCTCGTGAATAAACTGAGGCCCTTAATCCTCGTGAATAAAGTAGTGCCCTTCGCGCTCGTGAATAAACTGATGCCCTTAATCCTCGTGAATAAACTAGTGCCCTTCGCGCTCGTGAATAAACTGATGCCCTTTACCCTTGTGAACAAACTGAGGCCCTTAACCCTCGTGAAAAAACTGATGTCCTTAACCCTCGTGAATAAACTAGTGCCCTTAACCCTCGTGAATAAACTGAGGCCTTAAGTACTCGTGAATAAACTAGTGCCCTTAACCCTCGTGAATAAACTGAGGCCTTAAGTACTCGTGAATAAACTAGTGCCCTTAACCCTCGTGAATAAACTGATGCCCTTAACGCTCATGAATAATATAGTGCCTGTCACAAGTCTTTTCCCTCTTCTTCTCTACGTGTGACCTTCAGTCTCTTCGGAAGCTTCTTCGTATAAGTTCGTGGTAGCGTAGGCCTATCCCTAGATAACTGTTTCATTAGCTAAATGGCTAGGTTAAAGAATCTACAGTCTTTCACTGTTTTGTTAACCAACAACGACGACGTGTTTAACTCTTCTTATTATACTCCAAAATCCGATATAAAGTAAAACGATCAGCAACAACACAACAATGACTACACTTGCGTTATCATAACAACTACACGACTACTATCTTCATCAGTCTACTCTATCGCAACTCAACAACAACTCTTACAGCATATCTCAACGGCTCTCAACACGCAACTCTACCTTCTTCACTTCCACTCCCTTCTTGTACAATTAACGTACGCTCGTCTAGACGTCACGTGCTGTCCAGACAATCACCTGTGCAGACGCCGCGCGGCAATTTGCACCTGGCCTACTTACGTCGCTGTACGACAATCGGCGTGCACTGATTAAATTAGCTGACAGTGCCCCTAACCCTCGTGAATAAACTGATGCCCTTAACCCTCGTGAATAAACTAGTGCCCTTAACCCTCATGAATAAACTGATGCCCTTAACCCTCGTGAATAAACTAGTGCCCTTCGCGCTCATGAATAAACTGATGCCCTTAACCTTCATGAATAAACTGATGCCCTTAACCCTCGTGAATAAACTGATGCCTTTAACCCACGTGAATAAACTAGTGCCCTTTACCCTCGTGAGTTAACTGATGCCCTTAGCGCTCGTCAATAAACTGATGCCCTTAACCCTCTTGAATAAACTGATGCCCTTAACCCTCGTGAATAAACTGATGACCTTAACCCCCGTGAATAAACTGAGGCCCTTCTCGCTCATCAATAAACTGATGCCCTTAACCCCCATGAATAAACTGAGGCCCTTAGCGCTCGTGGATAAACTGAGGCCCTTAACCCTCGTGACTAAACTGATGACCTTAACCCTCGTGAATAAACTGAGGCCCTTAATCCTCGTGAATAAAGTAGTGCCCTTCGCGCTCGTGAATAAACTGATGCCCTTAATCCTCGTGAATAAACTAGTGCCCTTCGCGCTCGTGAATAAACTGATGCCCTTTACCCTCGTGAGTTAACTGATGCCCTTAGCGCTCGTGAATAAACTGATGCCCTTAACCCACGTGAGAAAACTAAAAAATTTAGCGCTCGTGAATAAACAAGTGCCCTTAACCCTCGTGAATAAACTAAGGCCCTTAGCGCTCATGAATAATCTAGTGCCCTTAACCCTCGTGAATAAACTGAGGCCCTTAACGCTCGTGAATAAACTCATGCCCTTAACCCTCGAGAATAAACTGATGCCCTTAACCCTCGTGAATAATATAGTGCCCTTAACCCTCGTGAATAAACTGATGACCTTAACCCTCGTGAATAAACTGAGGCCCTTAATCCTCGTGAATAAAGTAGTGCCCTTCGCGCTCGTGAATAAATTGATGCCCTTAATCCTCGTGAATAAACTAGTGCCTTTCGCGCTCGTGAATAAACTGATGCCCTTTACCCTTGTGAACAAACTGAGGCCCTTAACCCTCGTGAAAAAACTGATGTCCTTAACCCTCGTGAATAAACTAGTGCCCTTAACCCTCGTGAATAAACTGAGGCCTTAAGTACTCGTGAATAAACTAGTGCCCTTAACCCTCGGAATAAACTGATGCCCTTAACGCTCATGAATAATATAGTGCCTTTAACCCTCGTGAATAAACTGATGCCCTTAACACGCGTGAATAAACTAGTGCCCTTAACCCTCATGAATAAACTGATGCCCTTAACCTTCATGAATAAACTGATGCCCTTAACCCTCGTGAGTTAACTGATGCCCTTCTCGCTCGTCAATAAACCGATGCTCTTAACCCTCTTGAATAAACTGATGCCCTTTACCCTCGTGAGTTAACTGATGCCCTTAACCCACGTGAGAAAACTAAAAAATTTAGCGCTCGTGAATAAACAAGTGCCCTTAACCCTCGTGAATAAACTAAGGCCATTAGCGCTCATGAATAATCTAGTGCCCTTCGCGCTCGTGAATAAACAAGTGCCCTTAACCCTCGTGAATAAACAGAGGCCCTTAACCCTCATGAATAAACTAGTGCCTTTCGCGTTCGTGAATAAACTGATGCCCTTAACCCACGTGAATAAACTAAAACCTTTAGCTCTCGTGAATAAACAAGTGCCCTTAACCCTCGTGAATAAACAGAGGCCCTAAACCCTCGTAAATAAACTGAGGCCCTAAACCCTCGTGAATAAACTGAGGCCCAAAGCGTTCGTCAATAAACTAGTGCCCTTAAACCTCGTGAATAAACTGAGGCCCTTAGCGCTCGTGAATAAACTAATGTCCTTAACCCTCGTGACTAAACTGATGACCTTAACCCTCGTGAATAAACTGAGGCCCTTAATCCTCGTGAATAAAGTAGTGCCCTTCGCGCTCGTGAATAAACTGATGCCCTTAATCCTCGTGAATAAACTAGTGCCCTTCGCGCTCGTGAATAAACTGATGCCCTTAATCCTCGTGAATAAACTAGTGCCCTTCGCGCTCGTGAATAAACTGATGCCCTTTACCCTTGTGAACAAACTGAGGCCCTTAACCCTCGTGAAAAAACTGATGTCCTTAACCCTCGTGAATAAACTAGTGCCCTTAACCCTCGTGAATAAACTGAGGCCTTAAGTACTCGTGAATAAACTAGTGCCCTTAACCCTCGTGAATAAACTGAGGCCTTAAGTACTCGTGAATAAACTAGTGCCCTTAACCCTCGTGAATAAACTGATGCCCTTAACGCTCATGAATAATATAGTGCCCCTAACCCTCGTGAATAAACTGATGCCCTTAACCCTCGTGAATAAACTAGTGCCCTTAACCCTCATGAATAAACTGATGCCCTTAACCCTCGTGAATAAACTAGTGCCCTTCGCGCTCATGAATAAACTGATGCCCTTAACCTTCATGAATAAACTGATGCCCTTAACCCTCGTGAATAAACTGATGCCTTTAACGCACGTGAATAAACTAGTGCCCTTTACCCTCGTGAGTTAACTGATGCCCTTAGCGCTCGTCAATAAACTGATGCCCTTAACCCTCTTGAATAAACTGATGCCCTTAACCCTCGTGAATAAACTGATGACCTTAACCCCCGTGAATAAACTGAGGCCCTTCTCGCTCATCAATAAACTGATGCCCTTAACCCCCATGAATAAACTGAGGCCCTTAGCGCTCGTGGATAAACTGAGGCCCTTAACCCTCGTGACTAAACTGATGACCTTAACCCTCGTGAATAAACTGAGGCCCTTAATCCTCGTGAATAAAGTAGTGCCCTTCGCGCTCGTGAATAAACTGATGCCCTTAATCCTCGTGAATAAACTAGTGCCCTTCGCGCTCGTGAATAAACTGATGCCCTTTACCCTCGTGAGTTAACTGATGCCCTTAGCGCTCGTGAATAAACTGATGCCCTTAACCCACGTGAGAAAACTAAAAAATTTAGCACTCGTGAAAAAACAAGTGCCCTTAACCCTCGTGAATAAACTAAGGCCCTTAGCGCTCATGAATAATCTAGTGCCCTTAACCCTCGTGAATAAACTGAGGCCCTTAACGCTCGTGAATAAACTCATGCCCTTAACCCTCGAGAATAAACTGATGCCCTTAACCCTCGTGAATAATATAGTGCCCTTAACCCTCGTGAATAAACTGATGACCTTAACCCTCGTGAATAAACTGAGGCCCTTAATCCTCGTGAATAAAGTAGTGCCCTTCGCGCTCGTGAATAAATTGATGCCCTTAATCCTCGTGAATAAACTAGTGCCTTTCGCGCTCGTGAATAAACTGATGCCCTTTACCCTTGTGAACAAACTGAGGCCCTTAACCCTCGTGAAAAAACTGATGTCCTTAACCCTCGTGAATAAACTAGTGCCCTTAACCCTCGTGAATAAACTGAGGCCTTAAGTACTCGTGAATAAACTAGTGCCCTTAACCCTCGGAATAAACTGATGCCCTTAACGCTCATGAATAATATAGTGCCTTTAACCCTCGTGAATAAACTGATGCCCTTAACACGCGTGAATAAACTAGTGCCCTTAACCCTCATGAATAAACTGATGCCCTTAACCTTCATGAATAAACTGATGCCCTTAACCCTCGTGAGTTAACTGATGCCCTTCTCGCTCGTCAATAAACCGATGCTCTTAACCCTCTTGAATAAACTGATGCCCTTTACCCTCGTGAGTTAACTGATGCCCTTAACCCACGTGAGAAAACTAAAAAATTTAGCGCTCGTGAATAAACAAGTGCCCTTAACCCTCGTGAATAAACTAAGGCCATTAGCGCTCATGAATAATCTAGTGCCCTTCGCGCTCGTGAATAAACAAGTGCCCTTAACCCTCGTGAATAAACAGAGGCCCTTAACCCTCATGAATAAACTAGTGCCTTTCGCGTTCGTGAATAAACTGATGCCCTTAACCCACGTGAATAAACTAAAACCTTTAGCTCTCGTGAATAAACAAGTGCCCTTAACCCTCGTGAATAAACAGAGGCCCTAAACCCTCGTAAATAAACTGAGGCCCTAAACCCTCGTGAATAAACTGAGGCCCAAAGCGTTCGTCAATAAACTAGTGCCCTTAAACCTCGTGAATAAACTGAGGCCCTTAGCGCTCGTGAATAAACTAATGTCCTTAACCCTCGTGACTAAACTGATGACCTTAACCCTCGTGAATAAACTGAGGCCCTTAATCCTCGTGAATAAAGTAGTGCCCTTCGCGCTCGTGAATAAACTGATGCCCTTAATCCTCGTGAATAAACTAGTGCCCTTTGCGCTCGTGAATAAACTGATGCCCTTAATCCTCGTGAATAAACTAGTGCCCTTCGCGCTCGTGAATAAACTGATGCCCTTTACCCTTGTGAACAAACTGAGGCCCTTAACCCTCGTGAAAAAACTGATGTCCTTAACCCTCGTGAATAAACTAGTGCCCTTAACCCTCGTGAATAAACTGAGGCCTTAAGTACTCGTGAATAAACTAGTGCCCTTAACCCTCGTGAATAAACTGATGCCCTTAACGCTCATGAATAATATAGTGCCCTTAACCCTCGTGAATAAACTGATGCCCTTAACCCTCTTGAATAAACTGATGCCCTTAACCCTCGTGAATAAACTAGTGCCCTTCTCGCTCGTCAATAAACCGATGCTCTTAACCCTCTTGAATAAACTGATGCTCTTTACCCTCGTGAATAAACTGAGGCCCTTAACGCTCGTGAATAAACTGATGCCCTTAATCCTCGTGAATAAACTAGTGTCCTTCGCGCTCGTCAACAAACCAATGCTCTTAACCCTCGTTAATAAACTGAGGCCCTTAACGCTCGTGAATATACTGATGCCCTTAACTTTCGTGAATAAGCTAGTGCCCTTCTCGCTCATTAATAAACTGATGCCCTTAACCCTCGTGAATAGACTAGTGCCCTTAACGCTCGTGAATAAACTGAGGCCCTAAGCGCTCGTGAATAAACTAGTGCCCTTAACCCTCGTGAATAACCTGAGGCCCTGAACCCTCGTGAATAAACTGAGGCCCTAAATCCTCGTGAACATCTGAGGCTCTTAGCGCTCGTGAAAAAAGATAGACAGCTAGAGATATATATATACATATTACAATAAAATCAATGTTAATATACATTAAATAATTTCTTAAATACCATTTTTCTAGATGCAACGCTCCTCTAGCATGCGGAAAAGGAATCTGCTTTAGTAGCAAGACAGCACGAATTGTCAGTGCCACCACCACCTACAACAAAAACAACAATAATAACAGCTATTTAAGAGCATTAGAGCACATGATTATGGGTAAGAAATGAAGTACTACACATCATCTGCAATAGAGGCCTCTAAAACTTACCATTGTTTGGCTAGTGCAAACTTCAGCACTGCTCTTTTAGAAGCAAATTGTGTTACAAAAGATTAATAGCAAAACAATATATGAAATAATTTATGCGAAGAAAACATGGATAGTTTATAAGTACTGCATGAATATTTTGATAATTGTATACTGTTGCTCAATGAAACCAAAGCATAAGGAGATATTTTTTAGGTTGCACATGATTAATTAAGGAAACTATCCCTGTAACACTTGCCCTGTAGAACTAGAGACACAAAATTACAATACATATTTGAGACATCCCGGAAATGGTTGCCATGCAGAAACTTTACACAGGTCTTGGAACCTTACCAGTCGCTCAGTGTCATCAATTGCTACTTGGTCATGCTACAATGGCGCTTCATAAATGCATAACATTAATGAAGGCTATACCAACAATGTTTGGATAAAAATGAGATACTAACGATGCTTTCGAAGATGTAACCACACATAGTTATGGCCATCAACTTGTACAGCATTCTCAATTGCCAGAGTTCGTACAACATATCGACTTCTACAAACACAACTATTTTCAGTTAGTCATATCGCAGACCCTATGCAATGCCATGGCAATAATGAATATCAATAGTGACTCCTCCCCCCCCTTCAGTTCTTTCCATCATTGTATCTGGTGAGCTCTCATCATCCTTTTCTCATCCCAAAACCTGCCTTTTTTCTCACGGTTGCACACACTGGGAGCGCGTCTGAAAGGCTCTTGCTGGGAAAAGTGCTTTATAAATGGCCAGATACAATACAATCTCTATAAGCACGTTACTTAACATTGCACAAATATTTTAAAGAATTCATTGCAAGTGCAATTATAGATTAGTAAAGCACTGCAGTGACAGGAACTATACACGCATACATGTTGCTTGCTGTGCTAGACAAATGCAACTAACTGTTATAATGCATCTATGAATAGCAAAACTGAATAAATGCACAAAAATAAATGTTGATGTCAATACCAATAATAAGCAATAAATATGAAATACCTACGACGCATGTCCATAATGCAACAGTTGCTGCGGCATGTTTGACCGTTTGACAGGTGCTGTCACCCTTCTAAAATTCCAGATTTTTTAAAATCTGCATCGAGTCCTAAAAACAAAATGATTTCATTCAGTTAATTCCCAGAACATACAAAACACTAGATTGCAAGCTAAATCAGTTGAATGAAATGTTTTAATAGAATTTTTTAGATTAATCGTTTCTTTCATATGTAACGAAACCGAACAAAAACAACATACTTTAGTAGTCAGAAAACGAAAACTGACTCTGTCACCACCCCCAGAGCCACCATCAACATACTAATAATTTAGTACAAGCAATTGAAGGCTAGAACAGCAATCCATTAAGCCAGTCCTCCCTTAAACAAAGCAGAAATTGGTAAAACGTGATAAAAATAACTAACAATATCAGTTCTTGGTAATATAATATTAATAACAACAATAACACCACCACCAGCTACGTTGCATCTAATAATGAGACTGACAGCAATACAACCGGCACCACGACAACCAAGACAACACAACATTGTGACCTCCAGTCCTCCACAAACAACAATATTTATAAATAGAAGAGCACTTCATCAGTGCAGCAATTATGGGGTTATGGGTAATAAATGTCAGCAAATATCATTTCTCAGCCTATGCAAAAGTCTGCATACAAGGGTAAATGATCAGTCTTCTCTTAAATAGTATACGGTCAGTGTACTCTTTATAGTCAAATTAAATAACGGTACACACAAGCCACAAATCTTAATAAAAGATTCTGCCAAGTGCTACAAAGAATCACAAATAATAACAACAGCAACAATGACAACAATAGCAACAATAATAGTAATAAAAATAATAATAAAACACACAAAAACAGCTACAAGCATAATTTTTTTTTATCTGAGGGATCCTAGGTACCTCGGGTAAAAATAATAATATTAGCTCAGTAACAATAACAATGGATGCTAAACCTGGGACGAGGCCTTATTTCACGGAGATTCGTTTATTAAGTCCTAAAATAATGTTTCCTCAGCAATCATTAAAATCTCTTGGAAAAACAATAACAATAATAATTTTTCTTAAATAAAATACTATGCTCCAAATTGCAATGGTTAGCACATCAGACCTTAATAGGTCAGGGCTAAAATCCAAACATAGCCAAAGAACTTGTTCAAGATTTCAGTTCCCGCAAAACCCCTGGTCAACTTAGATGAAACGAGTAAACTGTCAATCAAAAGTAATTAATTTAATTAAATTAATAATATTAATAATAATAATGTAGATACTTTTAATGCAGTAGTAAGCACACTGGACTGTCGACTATTAGGTTAGGGCTCAAGCCTTTACACAGCCAAAAAATAACTTGTTCCAGATCTCTATTCATTCTGAAGCCCTTGCCAAGTCTGATAAATGCGTACACTGTTGGTAGGTAGATGAGACGGTGAGGGAGAGAATTGGGCACCTGCCCCGTATGCCAAGGGTGACAAAGCTGGAGAAATTTGTACCAGCTTTGACCAGTTCAACACCCACCTTAACGAATTAATGACAACGTGCCTGACTAAACAAATTCTACATATACTTTGACTAAAACTGGTAGTTTTTATTTCCACAATTTAATTGAACTGATTAGACAATTTGCTACTCAAATACCGTAATCATGTGCAACTAGTGACTCACTAACTCACATGGCGGAAGAATTTGACAGGATAGAGCACAGACTGATTTGTCCGTTTCCACCAAGGACAAAGTCAACGATATCGTAGAACCGTAGAACAAACTCCGTTGAAAATGTTCATAGTTTCCAGGAAATTCAACCCAGAATATGACTGAAAACACATGAAAAGTACAAAAATTCAATGAATGTTTGGAAATCATTAAAAACCTATAAAACAAAATAATATAGCATCAGGGACTGATTAAGAAATGTGGGGCCTTGTTCAATAAAGCTGTGGGTGCCACAACCTTACAGAAGCACAACAAAATGACACAAAAAAGTTTTGTATTCAAAGACAATACGTATATTATTGTTACTTTTGTTTTTACAATATCATCAGGCCTTTTAACATTCCAGTCTAGTTTAAAATCAGGCCTATGCATCTTTCACGGATTAGGAATTTTAAAATGATTCATGGTCAGACATTTTCTTCTAACCAGAGCAAAGACAGTGCACTCGCAGAAGCAAACACTGCATTAACTATATTATATGCCCCCAAAAAATTCTTGGGAGGGAAAATTTCTGGCAGTCTTGCGGCTAAATAACGACTAGGTCAAATGGTTTTTACCAGGGCATTGATTTTCCATGCTGTAGAGCCGCCACTGATTGGAAACTAACATATTTTAGCGCTTACGCCCAGTAGTTATACCCTGGCTCAAGCTCCATCCTAATTATGTGAGCTTTTTCACCCCGTCTTCTGACTTTGTCTGGTTATGGAAACTGCAATAAGAGCTTCACACATGCGCAAAAGTTGTAGCCTATGTTAAAGCACAAGTATTCGAAAATTTGGCAATTTGTTGTTCAGAGATTTTTAAAATTATAATTAACAATGATGAAAATATATTCCTATTGCATGTGCGGAGCCCCTAAAGTGTGGACCTCTGTTCGGCCGAAGATGTCGAACATACCATTAATCCGACCCCGAAGCATGCAGTCTTCCATTTAGGCAACATAACGCACGCACGCTTGTAAACCACCATAAGTTCATACATAACAGACAATTTCCGTGCCCATATTAATTCGCCATACCGCAAAATATGGGAATATGTCCTGTGAACTTACGAATAAAATTACCTACTTGATTAAGTTGATTTATCAGAATTTTCCCGAAATTGATAACCGCCCATGTCATCCGCCATCATAGAAAGGAAGTACTTCCGGCATCTTCGTCCCAGCAAGATCAAGGCTTCCGCACAACCGTTCAATGCAATATAAATTGTATAGCGCAATATCACCGCATCTGACAACTGTAATAAGGCCGAAAAATCATATTGTTACAATTATTGGCCATCATTTATTCAACCCGATACTGTATCAATCATGTATATTTAGCTACCCTCTGGCAATAATGACTAATTTTCATATTAAGAACAGTTAAGCGCCTGACATAGTCAGAGCTGGAGTAGGCGACCAGATAAAAAAAGTAGCCTATGGAATTAATTCAGTTAGCGGTTATTAGCCAACTATGGTTTTCGGTCTCTAATTAATTGCATTAGACTATCCTTCAAAGTATTTTTGATAGACTTAATTTAACCTAACTTTTTTCGAAATAAATAAATTTGCATGGCAAATATTATTAAAGAAAATCAATAGGGTCAATTCTCAATTAGGCCTAAATGAAGTTGCAACCATCTTTATCGCTAAAAAGCAAGTAAGCCGGCTAGAAACCATAGGTGTCACGACAACTCGTCTAACGACAACTCGTCTAACGACAAGTGGT
Organism: Lumbricus rubellus; assembly: GCA_945859605.1. Taxonomy (NCBI): domain Eukaryota; kingdom Metazoa; phylum Annelida; class Clitellata; order Crassiclitellata; family Lumbricidae; genus Lumbricus; species Lumbricus rubellus. Next base: position 25,187,390 of record OX243817.1, read on the forward strand.
CTCCGGACAATTCGTCTAACGACAACTGGTCTACTGACAACTTATCCAGCGCTTGAGAAATGGAAGCTGGATGATAGTTTTAAAAGGTGAAATGGAGGTTGGATTGATGAAAAAACGTTAGAAAAATGGAATCTGGATGATGGTTCTCTTACAGGTGAAATAGAAGCTGGATTGACGAAAATAACGCATGATAAATAAAAGCTGGATGAAGGTATTTCTAGATCTGAAATGGAAGCTGGATTGATAAGAAAACCGCTTAAGTAATGGAAGCTGGATGAGGGTATTTTTATATATGACATAGAAGCTGGATTGACCAAAATAACAGGCGAGAAATGGAAGCTGGATGAAGGTAATTTTAGAATTGAAGTAGAAATGGGTGCATGCTGGAATACATGAATGGAAATCATCAATCCAGCTTCCATTTAGGCAAAAAAACATTTTCGTAAATCCAGCTTCTATTTCATCAATACTATTCGTCAGTAGACCAGTTGTCGTTAGACCAATTGTCCGGAGACGAGTTGTCGTTAGACGAGTTGTCGGTAGACCAGTTGTCGTGGAACCAAACCATATTAGAGTTACATGATAAAAAACATTTCTACAATTTCATGTTAAATGGCAATTTCGTATAAACTTAAATATTCATGCACCCAATTACAATGCCAGGTTTTTAACCTTGCTGCACTTAAAAATGACCGTGCATCAGGCGCACGCAGAAACTAAATATTAGAATTAGGCTTATTATAATTATGCTGAAGCCCCAATAATTCCGAGTTGTGTCAAGAATCGCATGCAGCATTGTTCACAAGGGAAACGCATATCACAAGATATATGGAGACAGGTCAAAGGTTTTACTGGGGCAAGGTAAAGACCCATCTTGATCACGGCCAATAATTAGTCTGAACAGAATCTGCAAAGAGAAAACCAGTTCCCGGTCAAGATTCAAAGCGTCAGATTGGCTAAAGGACAGTTTTCAGTTCCTAGCAAAAGACCGGTGCACTAGGCCAGCTGCTAGAGAAGACAGGTCAAAATCCGGTGAGATGAACTTAATGTGTGGATCCTTTCTTAAGTCACATTTTAGTCATGCATATCGGCGATTACATTAAATTGTTCCTGTCACAATCTTGTTTGCTTATGTAGGCCTATGCGTTCGTCCTATGCTATGTACGGCTCATTAACGTGTCAGATGCTGTGAATGAAAGCTACCTGCATTCAAATTAATGTGTTTGCAGTTAAAATTAATTTCAGTTACAAGTTCACAAAATTGAGTGACATAAGTTAAAAGTATATATGAAAATAATTTACAAAATTATTGTTGGCATGGGTTTCGAACCCACAACTTCCACTCAAAGGGCGGCATCTCGACCAATGAGCTAAGGTGCACGTGCGTGTAAGCTAAAACTAAAGCCGCTATTGAAGCTGCTTGAAGAGAAGCATAATAATCGCTAAGTTTTGTTCAATGTCAATTTACCCACCTCTCCGTTATCATAAAAAATATTAGCTAAATGGCACGCACGGTAAATGCGTATTAAAAATCATAGTAATACCCTCACTGAACGCTGGAGTCATTTCAAAGGAGACTAGTGTTATAATTGTGTCTCCGGACTTGCGCGACAGTTTTACCATAATTGTAGGGTCTATATTTTACACTTAGGCCTATCTAACTCTTAGTTGGCCTAGTACACACAATTCAGTGACATAAGTAAGTTAAAAGTATATCTGGAAAAATTAAGAAAAAATTTGAGTAGTCGCATGGGTTTCGAACCCACGACTTCCCACTCAAAGGGCGGCATCTCGAACAATGAGCTAAAGTGCAGATATGTGCAAGCTGATATTAAGGCCGCTATTGAAGCTGCTTGTATAGAACCATATTAATCGCTAAGTTTTGCTCAATTTAAAGTTGCTGATTGATAGTCTAAAAAATTTAAAGGTTTATGCTTATCATATGCTCGATTAGCCTAGGCTAGATTTTGCATTTTTAGTCCTCTGTGTGGGAAATCTACAACTTTTATTAGGCCCTTGCGTGGTGACAACCGTTTGTTCGGGGTGTTTCCACAATCGATGTATTAATGCGCAGTCCACACTGTGCAATGCGGCTCTGTGCAATGTTACTAGTTTCTAATAACTAAATTCCACTTATACTTTCACATGTGGACAAATTTAAATAATGAAACTAAATCCTTAGTCACTCGTTATATTTATTTGGTTACTTTTAGGACTAAAGGTAGCTATTATAAAGCCGAGAACTGAGATCTATTTTTTTCGATGCTGCCATACAAATCTATTCTGTGAGCAAATGTCTCAAAAACGAGTGTTTCACCCTAAAATGAACGGGGGCGTCGCCGCGAAGGGGTTTAGGGGCAACTGGCCGCTTTTTAGCGGGAAATAGACGTACTAAAACGAGTACCCCACCCCTTTTTAACGGTTTTTTGGAACAGTGCATGCCATGGCAAGGTTCCATAGCAGACAGCAATTTTCTTTATTGGACACTTCTCCACTTAAATGCAAGACGTATACGTGTATATAATGTGTACAGTGTCATTAAATATATATATATATATATATATATATATATATATATATATAAATATATAATACACCATCTATACGTCGTCATATATATTTTATGTAGACAGAAAACTGTTTCTTTTGGCGCCTTCTCATTATATGGTGTCGCTGTGCATACATAGAAATGTGTCTATGAACACAAAAAATATGGGCGGATTCTAATTCTATAATTCAGCAGCCTGCATGGATCATTTATTATCTGCATATGTATAAGATCCGTATTATTCATGTATCCATCTGTCAGCATCATATATAGTTATAATATAATATGGCCAATATATAAATATGCATTATATATGTATATATAATATTAAGTTCAAAGTAACGAATATCATACCCAAAATTTGTATAGCGCAACATATCAGATGCTCCAGTATATCAAATCGATGCACAACACAAAGGACTTTATAGCCATTTGAATCACAAACCATAGCACTAAAAAGGAAAGTAGGCCTATAATATGCACCATATTTATATGCATTTATTATCATCATGATGATCTTCGTCGTCATCATCATCTTATACCAGCGTATCATTTCTAGCTCCATATATATCAGTATATTGCTTGTTGCTTCTTAACGACAACGTGTCATAACAAGTCTTTAGTTTGCATCTGAATGGCAGTATATAATACTAGTAAGTCTAATCGGTGACGGTATTAATGAGTTGACACAGCGAACAAAGTCAGGACAATTCAGCTTTGAAGCAACAGACTAATTGCACACTGCAGAAGGAGGATTGTGTCCGGGGGAATAATGTTCTACGCAAAATCGGGGGGTATTGTCCGGGGCGACTTTTGTCCGGGGGGGGGGGTAATGTTCGGGGGATAATGTCCAGAGAGATAGTGTCTACAATCGCCAGTCCAAAGCCTAAATAAAGAAGGAGGGCGACACTAATCATCTCTGATATGGCAGTGTCGTTAAACATGTAAGAAGTCTCATGACAGGATAGCGTATATATACATGCCTATATAATAAGTGGCTGTTAGTACACTATTTATTATTATCAGTATTAGTCCTATTAGGTGTACCATTGTTTATTATTAAGCGCTTATGAAACGGCACAATCTATTTGGATAGGCATATTGGTTAATTCAAATTCATGGATCCATGGTGTTAAAAGTTACAGATATGACCATTGGCTATTATATATAATTAATTATATATAGGGCCTATAATTATATATATGTATATAATTATATATATATATATAGTTGTCAATAAAATAGGGAAGAACTATACATTATAATAAGAGGGGTACTCCGCAACTGCGCGTATACTTTGGCAGTGATGACTGTCTCAAGCTTGAAGAAAGGAGTATATATAGAGGGCGACACTAATCATCCTTGATTATGACACAGTATCTTTAAGAACAACAAGAATAAGGGGGAGGGGTTCCAATTTGTAAGGTTATACCATCTGGTCAGCATGCGTATCGCATACCATAATTATATGCCGATATCATATGCAAAGTATTTGCTGACACGTATATCCTACGCTTAGTGATAATGAATTGTGTATACAGGTCATGGATTCGAATCTTGACCAAAGGCTTCAGATGCAATTTGAATGCACACGTATATGTATAGGCCCTAATGGCTCTGAGTTTCTATAGATAGAGTCGCACCCCTAAGATAACTCTGCAGTCCATTAATTCTATACCAGTGTAAATATGGGTCTATAGTTACTTGAAGTCTATAATTATTCCTATAGGCATAGAACTACTTTGTTATTATGTAACTCTGATGCATTAGCATAAACGCCGCTGGTACAGATCTCGAGTATTTCAGCGCTCATATAATGTGGCGATAATATAAGATATCCATATCTATACAGAGTAAACACGCGACTGCCCTTTATGATGGGGTGGAGGTAGGGGTGGGGTTGGGGGTGGTCTGACATTGAGAATGTCGCATATGTATAGTGGGAAGAAATGGAGACAATGAATTAATCGTCCTGCTGGATGGTCGCAGAGTGCCGAGGACTGCAGGACAATGCATGAGGACAATGCATGAGGACAATGCATGAGGACAATGGAGTTCCGGTTACGAGGTCCTTGTTTGAAGCAAACTCAAAATGACTGCATGTCATGGATCGGGGGGGGGACTATATTTACGCAGATTCAATTAGCGCGTTTCTGCGAAGAAGTGTTGAGCATATGATATGCCCCATTTATGTATAGAGGCCCATACCAATATACCAATGTATTGTATATACATAACCATTAATAGTAAACCTATAGCCTACTTATACAATATTATAGTATTTATAACGATAGAGTCAACATAATGTTATATATATTATATAATATATATATAGACTATGCTATATATATATCAATGGTTTTCGTTGCAGAGTGTAGGCTATACATAGATATATATATATATATATTGGTATTGCTGTAGAATATAATTTATATATATAAATATTATATATATATATAATTATATATATATGAGGCAATTAAAATAAGATATAGAGATCCGTGTTTGCATTGTCGTGGGCGGTCTGGGTTCCATTTGCACGACGTCCCTCGCACGTGTATATACGACATCAGTCCATCGGAGCAGTGTCCCAGGGCAGAAGAAGAGAGCCGCGGTGGCGGGTATATGTCAACCCCCGTCGTCCGAATGCACCTGCATGCTTGGCATGGCAGGAGTGTCGTGCGTTGCTCCGTCCGTGGATGCACGCACGAATGCACGCGCATGCACGACTAATGCTGCTGCTGCTGCTGCTGCTGCTGCTGCTGCTGCTGAAGATGATGATGATGATGCGGCGGCTGCTGAGGAGAGAGGAGAGGATGGCAGATGGCGTGAGTGATGTCCAGTCAAAGTGACATCATGCATTCTCATGAAAAGTCAAGAGATGTATAATAATAATATACTAAGCTTATATTATGTGAATCGCACGAACTTGTGCTTCAATTATGTATGAGAAGACAATAATAATATTATATAAAATATACGGTATTCGCTTTCTAGGCTATGTAGATGCATTTTTTTACAAGCATGCATGCATGTATGCAAATCCAAGGCATGTATGATATAGTATAGGCATGCATGTGGCTTCAAATGCCTATCATTTATTTTTGTTTGTTTGCGCACTTTTATAGCGCCATTCAAGCTCTCACTATTCAGAGGCGCTCCCGAATGCAGAGCGGACACTGCATCAGAGTTTCACGCCGAAGCGCTGAGCAATTGTGAGTGAAGGACTTGCCCAAGGTGGATTCGAACCTCGAACCTTTCGAATCCAAGGCAACGACTCCGCCACTACACCACCGCGACCTATATTTATATAGCGCCTAAGTTATTTATTATTATTATTTGACTTCAAGTGGCTTCAGGTTCAGGCTTTCGGTGAGTCGTGCGTCCTAACTTAATCCTGTAAATTATATGGGCGCCTCATAAATTCAAATGTGTGTATTGGGTTCGTTGTCTGTTGACGAAACAAGACATTGAATCTAAAATTATAATCATTTCTCGTCTGCCGAATTTTCTGTCACAAAATCTAATCAATCAAGTTTAATAGTATTTATTAAGGAATCTTGAAGGGGCGCTATATAAATTCTGATCGATTAAATATAATGTCAAATCATTGTAATTTCGTCCATCAGCTCGAATGCATTCCCTATAATTATTATAATTATGCGTAGACTTAAATGACGTCATGTTACGCTGTTTTGTAGCGCAACGCCGAACGTCAATCTTACTTAGATTTATATAGCGCGAGAACGAAGCGATAATATGAAATGGGGAGTCATATATAGCCTACTAACTAATAAAGGTTATTCGATTAATTTATATAGCGCGAGTAGTCCAGAGCAATGAGCACCAATCGATGATCGCATGCAGTGATGAGAAGTCTTGCACAACGGACTTCAATCAATCAATCAATCAATAGATCAAATTAATCAATAAAAATCAGGGTTCCCGGACAATTCGGCGCCGGACAATTCGGAACGGACAATTCGGACCGGACAATTCGGACCGGACAATTCGGACCGGACAATTCGGACCGGACAATTCGGAACCGGACAATTCGGACCGAACAATTTTTTGCAGCCCAAATTCGTGATGGACTTCACCATCACCCAAAATGTATACTGTCGAAACTAATATTATATCTAACACCTCACTTATATATCGGGCATAAAAAAACATGGGCCTATAGGTATGAAACTTACATTTATGTAAATGAGATGCCTATAAGTTGATAATTTACTGCATTTAGCTACTAATTTCAGTGTCTTATTTCTGTTCTTGGATAAATTTTAGAAGATCTTACAATATTTGTTTGGTGCCATATAATTTTATTTCATACCATTGATAGACAAAAGTTTCATAGCCGTAAGAGCAATATTTTTACATGCACTCCGAATTGTCCGGTTCCGAATTGTCCGGTCCGAATTGTCCGGTCCGAAATGTCCGGCGCCGAATTGTCCGGACACCAAAAATCAGTCAGACAATCAATCAGAATTTATTAAGCGCTCCTTCAAGATCGCTATTCAAAGTCGCTTCCGGCTCAGGCATAACATAGCGAAAAATTAGTCTCAACTCTCAACACTGTTGGTGAACCTGAGAACATGTAGTTTGTAAGGTGTCGGATAGTTAAAGAAGCTCATTTCAGGTTGTTGTTGCCTTGTTGGACCAACCATTGTCGCAGAGTGGGACGATTGAGTCACGATGCCATGGACAGCAGAGCGCACTGCCGGTCGGCCTTTCATCCATGATATCTGCAGATGACTGATTAATGCAGACGAAAAGAAAACAAATCTAATCTTAATCTTAATCTAACTTAATCGATCTGACATCGCAAAGAATTCATTCCTGCTGAGGCATCTAACGCCGGGGATTTGAATCCTGGTCGTCGCATGCATGAAAAGTTAGCTTGACCCGTTTGAATAATAGTCTATAGATCTATATACAGGCCTATAGTTGTCTATATAATGTTTGTTTCTATATCGATATATTCGCTATTTACGAAATCATCGATGACAAACATGTACAGATCTATATCTGCAGAGTTTCAACACAAACTTGCAATTAAGCATTGCATTGAAACAGATAATAATAAATTGAGCCTGATATTAAACACTGCATGGTTTAATAAGCAGTGCATGGTGTATTAGGCCTACATCGGACACGACTATTTTAACATCATACATCCGACAATAAACATGCATATATATATATATTATATATATATATATATATGCATATGTATATAGAAAGAAAACAAAAGTTGGGGCAATGTTTCAAGGCTTGTCATATATACACACACACACACACTCACACACACACACACACACACACATGCCGACAATGGGAAACAATTAACCGATGATTGATAATTATCCTCAGTAATTATTTGAAATTGATATCCGGCATCGAGGAAGTATATAATTATAGACTATTACAATAATTACATGAAACTGAATTATAGTTCAGTCAATTAAAGTTCGGATCAATTAGATCGGATTTAATCTCAAATAAATACGTTTCGGTCACCAATGACAATGTTAAGCATGCATGTCCGTCGGGCCGTGTCGGTGCGTACCAAAACATTTCGCAAAGGAGACAACAGCGATGAATTCTCTTCTCAAATTTGGCTTTACATTATAACTGCTCGAAACATTGCCATGGATGAAATCCTTAACATTAAGGTGCAAAAAGGAGCTACAAGAGTTTAAGAAAACAGGCAGATACAGACAAAGACATTGCAGTTGTCTGGATTGGTCTTCATCTCCTTCTGTCCGCCCGTCCGTTTTTTCGTCCGTCCGCTTTCTTGTCCGTCCACCCGTCCATTATGATCCGTTGGATAAATTATATTCAACTGATTTCCATTGGGGTTTGGAGCAACATCAAATGACATGCACCGGAAAGATTCTTTGCAAGCGTAAGCTTATGTCTCTGTCTCCATCTGTCTCTCTGTCTGTCTATCTGTCTATCTCTCTCTGCCTCTGTCTGTCTGTCTCTCTCTTTGTCTCTCTCACTCTCTTTATCTCTCTGTCTCTCTCTTTCTCTCTTTCCCGATCTCTTATCTGCCTCTTTTTCTCTTTCCTGCTGGACCACATTGACCCTTACCCCTCTGTGACGTGCATGGGTTCCACAGCGAATGATTTTCTATATCGTGCGAAATCTTAAACGTTTGTCATATTATTCTTATCTCTGCAGAAATCACGAAATTTGCATATGAATGGTTTTCTTGATTATAAAACCATCGAGCAATGTTGTGAGTGTAGGCATGTAAGTGATGATGTAACCCCATCAATTTAAGAGCCAGTTTTGACCTGTACTTGGAGCCCATGGCAGTATGCAATGAATACCCCCTGAAGGGTTAAGAAGAGTCAAACCGACCATGCAGACAGAATGCCTCAAGCATCCATTAAATACACAAGCGTTTAATGTATATTGACCAAATATCAATGGAATTGTTTCCCAAGCATCCGAGAGCTTTCTATACATGCCTGCATGGCATATGCACTTGTTATAAGTGCTAACTGTTATTATACGAGCTATCATCATGCATGCAACTCTGGCAATACTCTTACAGTAATAAATGCAGTGTTCGCAATGTTCAATGCGCTAAAGTGTTAGCATATGCAGTCATCAGTATTATTAAGTGAATACGGTAATTCGATATAATTAACTTTACGATGCATGCATGGCCTTAATTGTATTTGCTGTCTATTATCGTAACGGCTGTGGTATAGGTTTTAAACGAATAGAGGCGTTATATAAACAAGCCGAGGTACGCGAGCCCACATTACTTACGTGCAGGCCTCGGCCTATAATAAAACATAATTTTACAGTATTGTTTGAAAATGTTGTGTATGTAAATATTACACTACAGCAGAACACATAATTATTATATTTTGAACCATAAGAAAACTGTCTTATTTAGCCGTGTATGAACTGGGAACGACTCCGAGTATTTTAATGGGCGCTATGTCAACTGTCTAAAGTTAATACATCACATATGCATGGCAAGAACAACTTCAATATAGGATAATAGGAGTAAATTATGCAATAATATTAATTAATATTACAACACACTCATGCTGTGTGTAAAGTGTGTAAAGTAAATACACAATATTCAACTATTCAACTGCTTTAAGTCAGTATGGAAAACAATTCTTCTCTCAGGGCATAAAAATTATACTTGCGCCGCATGGAAGCGCTATGATACTGATTAATCCCTGCTGAAAACGATGTTATGTAAGTTTATAATTGCATTACATTACATAGTACACATGAGTTGAAGAGAAAGGAAAGTGTAAGTAAATAGACGAATGTAATAATAGGCCTATACAATGCAGGCAGGCTGAGGATTGGACTAAGAAGACGAAACCTTAGACAAGCAAACATATACAAGCAAACATACAAGCAAACATAATTCCAGACCTTTGTTTCCGTCTGCCACGAATAATTACAGAGAAAGAGGCAGAGATAGATATGCACACAAACACAAACATAATTATACTGCGGACACAAACAGACACAAACACAAACAGACACACACAAACAGACACACATAAGCAGAAGGACATATATAACGACAAATAAGTTTAAATTTGGAACAACAATTATTTAGTTTTTTTGTCTATTTTTATTATCGGTCTCTTTGTCACATCTTCGTTCTTCACAATGTCTTCTATATATAGTGGGTATTGGAGACATAATTATACCGAATAGTCTGGCTGGCAGGCCGACTTATTAACTAACTGACTTATTAACTGACTTATTAACTAACTGATTAACTAACTGATTAACTGACTGATTAACTGACTGATTGACTGACTGAATGAATGAATGAACAAACTAATGAACAAATCATTGAATAAATAAATAAATGAACGAACAAAAGAATGAATGAATTAATGAAAGAAGAAAGCAACAAATGGCACTGACCTTCCGGACTTCGTGATGACCATTTCCGTTCCCAGTTCGTGGAACCTCTCCCACAGATCCTTTGCGTCCAGATCCACCTTCGGATCGTCCTGGACGTTGCTCTCTCCCGGCGAATCCAGTCCTCGAAACGCCCTCGGCATCACACCCTGATGGGACATGAGTACATCCCCGGCCCCGAGCGGCAGACCCCGTACTCCGGACGACGAGCAGACCGGGTGATGGGGCAGCTTGGCCAGCAGAGGTGATGATGGACCGAGGGCGGCCAGAGAGGCGGCGGCATGGGAGCTGCCGGTCAGATAGGCCTGGTGATGTCCACTGGCGGCCAGGATGGAGCTGACGCTGTAGTCCGTCGGGCGGCTGTACAGGTAGGGGTTGAAGGTGGCCATCGAAGACAAAGTGGGGGGCTGATCCGCCGGGTCACTAGAGAAGCGTTCAAATATCATCACACTCCGACGCTAGACGGCGGCAGAAAAACGAACTCACAGAACTGTGCAATAATATATAGTCCTTGGTCGACGCAACGTACCTCCGAGGTAGGTAAGTAGTTAGGTAGGTATAGATGGTAGGTAGGTATGGTAGGTAGTCCTATGGATGGACGACGCAACTACGATCTGACGAATGTCTGTCGGTGCGTACGTGCGTGCGTCTGTCGGTCGGTCGGTCGTAGAGTCGCAGCTTATAACGATTGTTAACAGACCCTAATAACACTCGTCGGTACTTGAGGCGAGCTGTCCGTCTGGGCTGTGGCGGCGTCGCCTGTCTCAAGTACTTGCGCTGCTGTGCCTCCCTCGACGCTGCTTGATCGTCAGAGAGAAGGGTTTAGAGTTGGTCACCGCCGCCGCCGCCGTCGCCGCCGACGCTGGAAGCTACAAGTGTTCGTCGCCGACCGCGCATTTAATCCACTGTGTGTACGTCTCAAAATCTCCTCTCCTTCCTCTTCTTCCTCTTCGTCTTCTTCTTCACCACCTTCTCCTTCTTCTCGTTCTTCTTCTGCTTCTTCTCGATCGCTCAAATCACCAGCATCGCCGTCCCAGTCGACTTCGCCTGTGTACCACAACTACAACAACGAGAGCTGCATCAACGGACAATGACGACAACAACGACGCAGGCGGCAATACAGCAGCAGCGCCACAGCTACTTGCATCCTCCTACTCTCTTCTCTCTTCTCTCCGCTTCTCTCCGCTGGTCTCCGCTCCTCGCAGGTACAAGCACCGACTGCCCGTGCGCCGCGCGGCTCCAGACTATCTGGCACCTCACGCCCCGCCCCTTTTCGGCGCTGCCCCGCCTCCCGGCGTCGCCAATTGGCCAGCGCCCGTTTAGCGTCGACCAACGGTTTGTTGGCGCTGCGTGAATGGCGTCGCGCGCGGCGCTTTGAGACGGTTCGGCGCCGGCGTTGTGCAAGAACGTATCACATTGTACACAGTGTATCAGACGCCGCCGACGTTGCCGTAAGCCGGCGGACGCCAGTCGGTCCGCGACAGCTGAAGAACGGTACACAAACTCAGGATAAAAGTGGCACCTCGGCCATTGAGCTCATTCACGCCGGGCGCACAATGGACGAACGGAGCGGCACACATATCTCGTGAGAAGTCAATTAAGCCGTCCGTAATAGGCGAGGTGTGATATAGACGCCGTAAACTACAACAGCCTCATGTCGCCAAAGCCCTCACTCCAGACGACCATTATAATAATCGCCGGCGACGAGACGCCTTTGAAGGCCCCACCGGCGACGGCAGTGGCGGCGGCGGCGGCGGAGGCCGGGGCGGTGGGGCAGGCAGGCGCACACATTGGCATACCTGTGCTAGGAGCCACGAGAACACGGCGCAATACGCCTACTTATCTTTCTGTCCATCTGTCTGTCTGTGTGTGTCTGTCTTTGTCGCTTCGTGTATCTGTGTCTCTCTGTCTCTGTGTGTTTCTGTGTCTCTCTCTGTGTCTCTCTGTGCCTCTCTGTCTCTGTCAGTCTCTGTCTTTGTCTATCTGTCTCTCTGTCTCTCTGTATCTCTGTCTGTGTCTTTGTCTTTGTCTGTGATTGTGCCTGTTTCTGTCTCTGCCTGTATTATGCGCTGTCGCCGTATTGGACTCCGCGTCGCATGTCATGTCACTTTCCTCTCATCATCAATCTAGAAACTGTGTGTCTGTATGCTTGTCTCTGTCTGTGTATATGTTAGCTTGTCTTTTTTTGTGTGTCTGGATGCTTGTCACTGTCTGCAGCTATTTCTAGATCACGCAGTCGGTCTGTCAGTTTATTGGTTTCTTCTGACACAGTGTGCGTGCCTCTGCTGTGTGTCTGTGTGTCTGTGTCCCTGTGTCTGTGTGTCTGTCAGTCTATGTGTGTGTCAGTCTATTTATGTGTGTATGTGTGTCTGTGTGTGCGTCTATAGCTCTCGCTTAAGTCATTAATCCTGTCCAGTTTGTCTTGTCTAGACATCCCACTGCAGCAATCTTTTGATAGCCCTCTCAGTTTCTGCTCGTGTCTCTCGCTAATCGTCTGTCAGTCTGATGTGTGTGTCTTTTGTGATGACCCCCCCCCCCACCCACCCACCCCCTTAACCCCACAGTTCCATAGGTCGCTTCTGCCAATTAACGAAACCGAATACTAATTAATTACCGAGGGACGTTAATTGGTCCACGTTGGCCTATGCTGCCTGCGCTATCGCATGTCAGAAGGTGACGGTCTTCTAATAAAAGTGTTTTTTCCAAATTAAACATACTGATAATGTAATCGCGTGGATGATGGACCAGGATCAGTAGTCGTAAGACGTAAGCGGATATCTTCCATGTCAGCATGTAGGCCTAATACTGGAACAGATCCACATTTTTTTCTCAGTAAAGAAACATGTACTTGCACAATGCATATGTTAGCTATAGGCTATGTGCTTATTTTTTTGTTTCCTTTGTCTCCTCGTTTCCTTATTTTCCTCTTATGTTTCCTTCTTTTACTTCTCCCATTCCTGTATGTGATTCCTTTCCTATATAGTCCTCTCTGCAGTCCTCCTCTCGATCTCTTCAACATCGATCTTCAACTGCTCTTATACTGCTCCTTTTCCTCCTCCTCCTCCTCCTCCTCCAACCTCCTCCTCCTCCTCCTCCTCTTCCTCCTCCTGTATACCCTTCGTGCTCTCACTGCTCTTCTTCATCTTCATCTTCATCTCTCTTCTCTTGATATAATGCTCTTTCAATTCTCTTCTACTTCTTTCATCTCCAAATAATTCTCCTCTTTTCCCCCTTTTCTTTTTCTTTTTTTCTTATTCTTTTTCTACCTCTTCGTCGTATTTCCTATGCTTTTGTCTTCTTGTGATGATCATCATCTTACTGTTTTCGATTGATTTCTCCTCGTTTTTCCTCCTCATCTTCTTTTTCTTCTTCTTCCTTCTCTTCTTCATCCTCCTCATCTTTCTAGTCATCATAATCATAATCATAATCCTCATCGTCATCATCGTCATCGTCATCGTCATCGTCATCGTCACCGTCACCGTCACCGTCATCGTCATCGTCATCGTCATAGTCATCATCATCATCATCAACATCATCATCATCATCATCATCATCATCATCATCATCATCATCATCATCATCATCATCATCATCATCATCATCATCATTATCTTCTTCTTCCTCCTCGTTCTCCTCCTACTCCTCCTCCTCCTCCCTCTGCTCCTCGTTGGTCACTGTGTTTGTTTTGGACATCGGCGACATTCCCAGGCCCCGTTGACCGACCAACATGGCACCAGCGCCTATACGTCGGACAACGTCATCGCGGCTTAGCCTCCTCATTAGCATAATTAATGCGCGCATGCGTCTTCTCGGCTATAGCTAATCGTCTGCAAACAACGTCGAGACAGAGCGAGAGACGCCATGGCGGATTAGCAAGAAGAGAGATGTGCTGCATGCCATGGCGTTGCAGAAGAAAGAAGAAAGATCTGCCATTGCCATGCATGATGCCGCATGTGTGTATACAATACATGCATTGGAAAGACATCTGACCAGGGCTTAAAGTGTGGCAGGACGGTCATGGATGGCGTCATGGCACTTATTTTCAAATCTCTATGCCGTCCTGCCAATTATTTAGCCTGCAGCACGCACTGGAAAAGGTAACTGGCGTCAAGGCACTTTGATTTTTTTAAACACTTTTAACACTGCATTTGACAGTCCATTGCATGCAAAAGACACATTGGCATGGTTGCCAGCATTATAGGATGTTGCTGCTATATATGGGTGTAGAAGTAAATATGGTTGTCACTTGGAGAAATATGTGGTTTGATCAAAGAGAAAATGTGTAAGTTGTTGAAAAGAGAAATGAAATCTGAAAAATTGGAACAAATGTATAATGCGTAATTTGACAGCAGGTTTGACTTTGAGTGCTTCTGAGTAGGCATGGAACCTTGAAGCGGCGCTATATATCAAATTGCAGTAATAAAAAACAATAGACTAAGAAAGAAAGATAGAAATTATAATAATAAAGAAAAATGTATTTAAAAGATAAAAATGATAAAATGAGACAGATGAAAATAATATTGGCATATTTCTAGTATGGAGGAGTTCTAACCGTTACAAGGTAGGCTATAAGGTTAAAAGGGCCCCATATTAAATTTTCGGAGGAGTGGTTAAAAAACACAATGGTCACTATTACATTTTAGCAAGATCTTAAAAAATGCAAAGGCATGAAATTAAGAACATGGGTATTTTTACGGAGCTTTCTAAATGTAGACTTCACTGTGCACGTTGTGTGTTTTTATCATTATTTGTGCTCTATAAAGTGCGAATTTTTTTAAAATCCAAAAAGCATATATATATTAGCAAAAAGGTGTCAATTTTTGGAGGCTCCTCTTATACCACCGTGCGCGGGCGCCAGTGCTAGTTAAGGTAAATAAGATGAGCTGAAAGGTAGCGGTTATAATTTGTTTCACGCTCTCAATCAGCATGCACTGGACCTAGTTCCTGCAGAGCCAAACTTCTCCATTTGTGCCACATTATGAGCACGTTCGCTGAAACCCACTTCACGCATATGTCTAGTGTTTTGGCGCCTTGAAACCGGGCTGCAGGATGAGAGTTGAGCGAGAGGCTGCGTCTAATTAGAGAAAGTTCGCGACTTCAAGGGCGTCAGAGAAATATTGGTAATGCTTCTTCGTCTAGCCATGCTTGCAGCGTCCGGTCAGGTATATACATCGCATGCATGTACAGTTGTACAGTGTACACTCACTCCTCCTTAGTCCCGGTCGCTTCTGTTGCTCATAAGTGTTTGCAGTTATAACCTCTCCTCGATACAACATCCATGGCGCCTCCGAACTATTTACGATTGAGGATGCGCGCGAACGCAGCAATTTCTTTGTGAATAATTATATAGGCGCATCTACAATTATATATATATATATATAATTATTGTTTAAAAACTGTGATAACTTAATTTTTCATAAGTATAAGTTAGCAAGTATTATAATAGGTCAATACTTCAAGGTAAAAGATAGGCCTATATTTATTGACTTTCAACAACTGCAGCAGTTATAGGTAGTTATAGCATAATTATATGTGGATATATGCATATATGTATATATACACTGTGTCCCAATAAATCGAGACCCCTTTTTATAATGTGAATAAAACAGGCAAATCTTGATCGATTTTCAAAATTTTAAAACTGTTTTTATCCTGAGATAATTATCTTGCACTGCTTCAAATATGACGTTTCTGGCATGAATATTGACGTCACAATTATGTCATTTGCCTCAGAGAATTTATATGTTAAGTACAGAACACAACTTTTTCGGTACTTAACATTGGAATTCTCTTACGTAATTGTGACGTCAATATTCATGCCAGAAACTTCATATGCGAATCAATGTAAGATAATTATCTCAGGATAGAAACAGTTTTAAAATTTTGAAAATCGATTAAGATTTGCCGGTTTTATTCACATTATAAAAAGGGGTCTCGATTTATTGGGACACAGTGTATATATATATTCATAGACGCGTTTAATTGAATTAATAGAAATATATAATTAATTTTAAAAGTCGTTAAAGAGCTGATGAATTAAGGTGCACGAATTCGGAGGTGCGAAGTCGACGTGCAAACTCCGGGCTTTGGATCCCAGCACTGGCAGCAGCGATGAATACATCGGCTACACACAAAATGGCGGGATGAGAAAACAAAGGAAAAAGCTGCAGTATATATATGCGTCCTTGCAGGGCTTTTTTTAGCGTGCAGTATACACAAAATGTGCAATTGTAAATATATTTGTGCACTTGTAAAAGAAATCTTGTGCGGGGATAATCATTAGACAAAGGTAACTGCAGTCGGTTTACCACGGAATAGCGAAATGGAACGAAGGGCTTGTGCATTGAAAAATCTGCAGGAAGGACAAACTTTCAAGTTGATGACAAAAAATGTCATCAGATTTTATACGCGGCGACTTGCGACATTTCTGTAGAGAAAACTTGCGACATTTCTTGGAAAACTTGGGACATTTCTGAAGAAAAAACTTGGGACATTTCTGGGGAAAACTTGCGACATTTCTGGGGAAACTTGCGACATTTCTGTAGAGAAAACTTGGGACATTTCTGGGGGAAGTTGGAGCATTTCTGGGAAAAACTTGCGACATTTCTGAAGAAAATAAATAAACTTTTTAAAAAGACATCAGATTTTATTGCCGGTGTCACGAAATAGAATATCCCCGTATAGGCATAAATCTTATTCCCCGTATAAATAGTATCCCCCAAATGAAGAAAAATATATTAAAAAGTCACTTCCGCATGTAGTTTTTTTGCAAATTAAGTTTCATCTACTTTGTTTTGAACATTGACACTAACAGGTAGGCTATGTTTATTCATACTAGATAAATTTTTTGCTTTGGTTAGAGCACTTAAAACTTTTAAAACACTTAAAACACTCAGAGTCACCATAAATAAATTCGAATAGCCTTTCTCTGTAGCCTATAGGCCTATTGCTCAGGACACTTAAAACAATAATTAGTCACTTCAAATTTTCATTAGAGCATAAAAAATTCAATTATACGCATTTTATCAAAAAGAGGATAGAATGTTTTATCCCCCCGGAAAGTATATAGACCAGTTAATTCCATCCGGGGGATAGATTAATTCATTTCCCCCGGATAGCTTTCAGGGGGGATACTCCTTTTCGTGTCACCGGCGACTTGCGACATTTTTGGAAACTTTGCCTCTGGTTGCACTCTGCCAGTGCCAGTCCCAAGCCTGGATAAAATAGGAGGCGTCGCTAATAGTCTTAGCCATCGTCCCCGTCGCCACCACACAGTGACGTTAAACTGCAGCTACAAACCCACACTTTTGGGATTAAAGTCTCACAAACGACTAAAAAAGGTCGTGAGATATTTTCGCCAACAAACTCATGAACACTGCAGATTAAAATAATTATGGCTGTGCAGTTCTAAAATGTCTTTTAAAAGCCCTACGCCCTTGTATAGCCCGATGCCAAGAAAACGATGTCGCGCTTGCGCTTAATACCCACTGCTGTCTCTCCCACGCTATAGTTGCTTCGCTAACGGCGACGCTCTTTCGTTCTTTCTGTATTAATTTTATGCTGCAGCCGACAACGATGCATCGAATTAATTAACTAATTAAAAATTATATTCATTCGACGACAACAATTTAAAACGACTAATAAATTACAAAGACGACGATGAAGAACGCGTAAAGTCTTTGTTCGTACGCACGCACGCACGCACTGTCCGATAGACAAACACCGGGGCGCGTATACATACATGTATACACGGCACTTGTTTTTCGCTTCAGACATCACAATAATATTAGTTCACTAAGTGATACTTACTCCACCGCATGCACGTGTCTTAACACGCATGCGCGAGACATGCGCGATTGCTCCATATATATAGCGCGCACCTTTCTTTCTCCGACCGTCAATAATTCTTTAATTTCGTGCGCGCGCGGCCCGTATATACACGAAACAATTGTTGAAACATTACACATTCAAACAAACTGCAACATCGTTTCCTAGGCACGCAACTCTACACAAAGCAACTCTGCAGCAGCAACTGAGCACTGAAGATGGCCCGTCATTTCAATTGGTACACTCCCTCCCCTACCCTTAACCCCCCCACATCCCACCCCTACAGCACAAGATGCGTGACTCTGTAACGCTCCCTCTGTCCCCGGCGGGCATTCATGGCCCGGTGGGGCGACTAACACTCTATCGAACGCCGCAGAAATTTCTATGCGACGCAAAACACACATAATTATTTATTGCTTATAAAAACACGACATAATTCGCGGACGCTTCTTCTTGCGATCCGCGTGCACGCACACACGCACACACGCACACACACAGACACACACACAGACACACCCACACACACTAACACACTAACACACTAACACACTAACACACTAACACACTAACACACACACACATGTTGAGGCCGGACCTCCCCGAGACAGAGGATAAGCCGACAGTCAATAATTCTTTAATTTCGAACGATAACGGCGACAGATACGTCCACTAGATGTCGGGGTGGAACGTATACACGCGGAAAAATCGTTTTATTGGCCTCATTAAATTAGCCAAACGACGACGATCGTAAACTGAATAATAATAATAATATCAATAACGCTCTCCGGCGCCAGCGGTCAAATGAGTAGACGCGTAAAAGCGGTTGTAATTGTCACCGGCGATCCGCGTGATAGGCGATATAATATATCGCAATTTATATGGCCTCCTCCTCCTCCGCGGGAATTAACAGGGACCCGTCATAATGGCCAGCTTACAATAATTACATGTATTGTTGTCGATCGCCTAAGAGTCGGAAAAACTTGTAGATAAAGACGATGCGGCGCAAGTTGCCTCTTTTCTTCTTTCTTATTTTATAAAACGCGATGCATGACACGACTCGCTTGTGCGTGTGTAAGCTACACACAACACCGAAATTTAATATTCTGCACTAGACTATTATAGTAGCGCACCATAAAAGAGCGCGACCGTTTTCTGTTATATGAGAATTTATAATGCGCTGGAGCTTCCTTTTCATGCGCTCGTCGGACATTCTCTCGTGCAAGCGAGTTTCTACGCAGCGCTTAAGCGTATCGGAGACAAAACGCCTTCGGATCAATGACTGTGTTGTACTAAGCGCTTTGTAAATTAATGAAACTTTTCAAAGGAACTTCTAAGACGGTTGATGATCCTTTGCATGCAGGTCCTTTGAAAGCGGAACCGTGGAGCTAAATGCACGAGCGATTGCAGTTAATGATGATGTGCATGCATGATATACTGCATATAATATTTAATAAGCTTATATACATGACAATGTCATGACATCAAATTTATCTTAATAACTTGATGATTTCGAACGATGTATATACGGTGTATATACTTAAAGTCTTCAACATAATAATATATGGAGATTTATGATGCGTTTGAGACTGGAGACATGCGCTATACATATATATGTCATCATGCACAATGCGATTTAGTCTAAAACCGTTTAATGAAAAGACAAGTCGCACCGCGTCTATATATACAATGTAGATTCCAATCGAGTTAAAATTCTTCAAATTTAACTCGATCTCTTTGTTCTCAACTTTCAGGTAACTGCATGAACAATTGAAACATGCATCAATTTGAAGAAATTTAATAAAACAACAATAGAGGGGTACAACATAATAGGAACCACGACAACAAAGAAGGCGAATGAGCCATTGTTGTTGTTGTCATTGTTGCAACACGTGTTGGTGCAATTCTCTCTAATTAATATAGTTTGAATGCACATATGGTCGCTAATGCTATAACTCAATTGTTACATGTTTAACGACATCACTGCCATATCAGAGATAATTATTAGTGTCGCCCTCCTCCTTTATTCAGGCTTTTTATTCAGAGAACAACCAGTGGCGGAGTTCAATGGTTGCCTTCGATCAAGTCACTTTTGCTCACAGATGTAAAAAAAACGATGGAAACAAAATAAAAAACGGGAAAAAACGTCATTTTATTCGAAAAATAAAAACGAAAAAAACGGGGAAAAAACCGAAAAGGAAAATGATTTGTCTTTGTTACTTCTTAAACTGCATTTTAAACTCAGAAACCATGTTTATGATTTTTTCCCCTAATCATTTCATATAGGGACCTACTACATGTAGGACCTATCTCTTAAAGGATGACTTTAAGCAATTAAATAATGACACCAATTAGCTGAATCATTGACAGTAGGCTGAAAACGTAGAGAAAATCAGAAAAAGTAAAATTAAGGAAAAATAACAACAGACAGTAAATAAATAAATAAAGCTACACAAAAAATAAAATAAAAACGGAATAAAACGATGAGAAAAAAACACGAAAAAACCACGTTTTTTGGGAGCGAATAAAAAACGAAAAACGTTTTAAACAACTACATGTATGCTTTCGCGTATCCAGGACTTTCTCTTCAAACCCTGAAGATGAAAAAATGAGCCTGACACTTTTGGACTAAAGTTTTTAAGCAGTGGTTAGTAATGACGTCCCTGAGGGATCGTAAATACGTCGGGGCAAAAAATAATACTTTGTTTAATTTTCGATCTGACATACTAATGCGCAGAATGATTACAATCAAGGCCGTAGCTAGAGGGTGTTTTGGGTGTTTGAACATCCCCCGAAATGAAAAATGTACAAAATAATATAATGCATTTACTATCACATGATATAAAAACCATGACATAAAGCCATGAAAACACCTTCCGAAATGAAAAATGTAAAAAGTATTAGAATGCATTCACTAGCACATAATGAAAATACATGAAATTAGGTCGATAATGGTAAGAAAGCCGTTTCCGATGACTAAAAAAGGTCGTCCAAAATGTTGACGACCAAGAAAGGTCGTCAGAAATTCTCCGCCGAAGAAACACCCCCCCGAAATCAAATACTGGCTACGGCTTTGATTACAATTCATGTATATAGTGTGAACAGATGATGGTAAGTTGTTTCAGAAGTCGAATTTAACTGACGGCATCCATGACGTGCTACTGCTAAGCTTACAAACGCCATCTGCCGAATGTAAGGTTGAGTGGACCTTTGTGAGGTAACGGCCCTATAGCGGGAAGAGATCTCGCGTCGGTGCGCTCTTGAATGAATGAATGAATGAATGAATGAATGAATGGATGAAGAAATGAATGGATGAAGAAATGGATGAATGAATGAATGAATGAGTGAATGAGTGACTGAGTGACTGAATGAACGAACGAACGAATGAGCGAATGAATAAACTAATGAACGACTGAATGGATGGATGGATGAATGATTTATTGATTTATTGATTTAATGAATGAATGAACGAATGAGTGAATGAACAAATGAACGAATGAATGAACGAATGAACGACTGACCGAACGAACAAATGATGAATGGGTGAATGAACGAATTTGTTCATTGTGTACAAAAGTGTCATGATACAATCGTGAGACAGTAAGAGCATGCAGTGCGACAGGACCCAAGGCAGGAAAATCTAATAGCTCCTGACTATTATATTATAGCCTGACCCTGCATGCTTCCGTGATAATTTTTCATGCATGCTTTCATTTAGTATAGGCCTACTTAATTAGAACTTTTAATTGATAATTATATATAAAGTGATATTAATAATATTTATAATGATTATTTAGCCCTACTTCAATTGTAATAATAATTATAGTGTCTACAAATTGGTGTTGTTGTCACTTTTTAACGCTGACAATAATTGTGACGGCATTTAAACCCCAATTATTCTCTTCTTACTTGCATCCGTGCATCTGGCAATTTCTCCTTCCATCCACTGCATGCTACTTCATGTATCGTAAATATTTCCATCCTCCCGTCTTGGCTCTTCCCCTTTACCCTCTTTCCATCCTTCATTCATTCGCGACCAATTCGCAGCAACTTCATTCTGTATCGGACTCCGTATTATAATTATTCCCATGGCACGCTTACATGGCTCAAAATATGAGCACGTCTGTCTGTCTATCTATCTGTCTATTTGTCTGTCTGTTTGTCTGTCTGTCCGTCGTCCGTCTGTCCGTCCCTCCGCCCGTCCGTATGTCCGTCTGTTTGTCTATCTATCTGTCTGTTTGTCTGTCTGTTTCTGCCTGTCTGTCTGTCTGTCCGTCGGTCCGTTCGTCCGTCCGTCTGTCTGTTTATTTGTCTATATGTATGTCTGATCGCCCGTTCGTCCGTCTGTCTGTCTGTCTGTCCGTCTGTCTGGTTTCTTTTCCGCGCAATCACCAAACCCTCGAAGGTCCTTCGTCCTTTCGCCTGGTCGGGTGCATGCCTGGCCCGTCCGCCCGTCGGCCGGCCAGCCAGTCGTCTTGCCCTGCCGGACCGTTCCCTGCCGGGCGGCGGGGCGAGTGACGGGCCCCTAAGGCCGTCGTAAGTACCATCGGCGCCAAGTCGGCGGAAGCGGCGACAAAGCCCGTCAATGTGTTCGGATTTCGATCGGCGCCATTGCTCCGAATTAGCATAAGCAGATGGCCGCCTCTCTGCACCTTCCCCTCAACACGAACGCCCCCCCTTCCCACCCCCCCACCCCCCCCCCCCACACACACACTCCACTTTCTTCCTCACTTCCTCCCCGTATTTCCTCTTACCTCTTCTTCTTCTTCGCCCTCTGCCGACCCACCCATCCGTCCTTCCGTCCGTCCGCCCGACTGTCTGCTTGCCTGGCAGTGCCTGTCCGTCTGCTTGCCCGCGGCGCCGGTGGCTTTGCGCCAATGTCGTTATTTTAATGTCCATATTCAATTATTACAAATATTTGTCCGACCGACCGGCTTCGGTTTGTCCATTTGCATGCCGCTCCCCACCCATCCCATCTCCACCCCATCTCCACCCCACCCATCTCCACCCCACCCCCATTATCCCCCATCAGACGACAGTCGTTCAAATCTCCGTCGACAGGCGGCGGATCACCTGACACAACCTGGCCGGATCACGTCACTCGCGTTTGGCACGTGACTCGGCTGGACGATACACCACGTGGTTCTATCAATAGCGACCAATGAAAGAAGTTTGAGGTCCCAACCGCAAGTAGGCTTAGGTCTATAAACGCGTCGTGAACCAACTCTGACTATATCTGAACTCCGCCATTGCATGGTTGTTCTCTGTCAGTGCCAGCCCCAAGCCTGGATAAAGGAGGAGGGCGACACTAATCATCTTTGATAATTATGGCAGTGTCGTTAAACAGTAATAAGTTGACTACTTGACTGACTGACTGACTGACTGACTGACTGACTGACTGACTGACTGATTGACTGACTGACTGACTGACTGACTGACTGACTGACTGACTGACTGACTGACTGACTGACTGACTGATTGACTGATTGACTGACTGACTGACTGACTGACTGACTGACTGACTGACTGACTGACTGGATGGATGGATGGATGGATTGATGGATGGATGGATTGATGGATTGATGGATGGTTGGATGAATGGATGGATGGATGGTTGAATGGATGGGTGGATGGATTGATGAGTGGATGAATGGGTGGAGGAATGAATGGATAGATGAATGGATGGATGGTTGAATGAATGGATAGATGGATGGACAGATGGATGGATGAATGAATGGATTGATGGATGGATGGATGGATGGTTGAATGGATGAGTGGATGGATGAGTGGATGAATATATAGATGGATGAATGGATGGATGGATAGAGGGATGGATGGATGGATGGATGGATAGATAGATGGATGGATCGATGGATGGATGGATGAATGAATGGATGAGTGGATGGAGATGGATGGATGGACAGATGGATGGATGGATGGATGGATGGATGAGTGGATGGATGAGTGGATGAATGGGTGGATGAATGGATGGTTGAATGAATGGATGGATGAATGAATGGATGAGTGGATGGAGATGGATGGATGGTCGGAATGACGGATGGATCGATAAACAGATGGCTCGATTCACGGATGTCTTGACAATAATATTATAATCATTGACAACTTTACTACTTTTTGCAATACATCAAATCAATTAGATCATTATTTTGTTATAATACTCAGTACTGTGCCTTTCTCGAAAATGATCTGTTGAAACTTGAAAGCTCAACTGTTTTTTCTACTATTTTTTTAAACTATTTTTGCGCTTTTATTGGCTGCGAGCAATTCAATATAGAGTGGGTCAAATGTTTCTAAAAAGAGAGTCTTGGAATGAATATAGACAAAAATTTGTTTTTTGGATTTTAACTTTAAAAATATTTAAAAAACGAAAAAAGTTTTATATATACATATATGGCTTCAGTTATTAGGCGTTCGCTCTCCAGTAGTGTTCTTGCGGTTCTTTTTTTCCTTCAAAAAAGGGAAAGAATAACTGCAAAAACGATATAGGATATACTGGAGCGCGAACGCCTTTTAACTAAAAAACCATCCTTTAACTTAAAACGTTTTTCGTTTTCATAAATATTCTTCAAAAACCGTCTTTTTCGTTTTTATTTTATAGTTTTATTCGTTTTTTATGTGACTTTATTTATTTATTTACTGTCTGTTATTATTTAGCTTAATTTTATTTTTGTCTGACATTCCTTGCGTTTCACCGTAATTTTGGCCTACTAATAAAGTTGTGTTATTTTTCCGATTAAGAAAAAATTGTATAAGCAAGGTTTTTAAGTAAAAAAATGCAGTTTAAGACGCAACAAAGTAAAATAATTTTCCTTTTCCGTTTTTTGTCGTTTCTTCCGTTTTTATTTCTTCAAATTAAAAAAAGGTCATCAGATTTTATACGCGGCGACTTGCGACATTTCTGGGAAAACTTGAGACATTTATGGGGAAAACTTGGGCCATATCTGGGGGAAATTGTCTGACAAACGACTAAAAAATAAATATACTTTTAAAAAGTCATCAGATTTTATTGCCGGTGTCACGAAATAGAGTATCCCCCGTATTAAAAGTATCCCCCAAAATGAGGAAAAGTCGAAAAAAATACTTCCGCGTGCTTTTATTTTTGCAAATTAATTTTCATCTGCTTTGTTTTGAACAATGACACTAACAGGTATGTTTATTCCTACTATAGATAATTTGTTTTGCTTTGTTTTTATAGCACTTAAAACGTTTAAAACACTTAAAAACACTCGGAGACATTAAATAAATTCGAGTTGCCTTTCTCTTGGCATTGCTTAGGTCACTTAAAACAATCAGAGTCACTTTAAATTTTGATTAGAGTATAATTGTTTTAATTATACACATTTTTCAAAAAATGGGATAGAATGGTTTATCCCCCCCGGATAGTCTAGACTGGTCAATTCCATCCGGGTGGATAGATTAATTCATCCCCCCGGATAGCTTTTGGGGGGATAATCCTTTTCGTGTCACCGGTGACTTGCGACATTTTTGGAAACTCCGCCACTGCTTGCATTCTGCCAGTGTTTTCGTTTTTTAAATTCCGTTTTCATCGGTTTTTACACAGGCTAAATGCTAAATT
The DNA here is from genome assembly GCA_945859605.1 of Lumbricus rubellus. Lineage (NCBI taxonomy): Eukaryota > Metazoa > Annelida > Clitellata > Crassiclitellata > Lumbricidae > Lumbricus > Lumbricus rubellus. The sequence continues at coordinate 25,213,282 of OX243817.1, forward strand.
CACAAGAGGGAAATTAGATCTGATTTATTAATAAATATTTATTTATTTATTTTAGGGCTGTTGATTAATCGCAATTGACGCGTGCGAATAACGCGCTAAAAAATTGCAATTAAAATTTTTAACGCATTGATCGTGCGCGTTAATTAGATCTGTTTAAAATCGAATAAAAGGCAGAAAAAAAATCGTTTTAAAAGGAAATAACATACTTAAAACTATTGATTCATTCTTTGCGAATATTCCAATAAAGAATCTGAGTGTTATCGCAGCAATTCGTCGCTCAATAATCGCTTTTAAATGCGAACCAAAACATGCGTTTATCGCTGGCGATGAGCAGTCCTGAGTCCATGCATATCATAATTATATATAGCAACGTGCACTAAAGTTGTTTCGGCACCCCGTCAGAATACATTGTTTGAAAAACCTTGCGTATGCATTTTTTTCTTAATCGAAAAATAACACAACTTTATTAGTAAGCCAAAATTACGGTGAAATAGGAGATGGCATGACCAATAGATCCAGATTTCAAAAATAGATATAATAAGTTATAATATACTTATGTATACAGAAAGACAAAAGGTTTGGCGAGAGCTGCAACCTCTTGTAAAATATTCTGACCAACTTGATGAGATTCAATAGTACTATTGTTAATTTAACAGGACACCCATTGAACCTACCAATGCAAATAAACTGGTCAGCCTAAACAATTGACTGAATAAATAATTAAGTTTGCTAGTCAGAAAAATGATTGTCTAAATCTCACATTTGGGCCTATATATATGTCATTTTAAAGGTGCGGCTCAAACTAAGAAAAGTCTGCAGGCGCCGCATCGGCATATTCATGTAGGCCTACTCGAAATCTTAAGGATTTGTGGGAAAATAAGCAAATATGTTATTTATTAACAACCGCAAAATAGCTAATGGCAATTTGGTGCGCAAACATATGGAGCACACTATAAACAAGTGTAGGCCTAAAGCACCATAGCAATAAATTGTTTTCGTCAAAAGGATATCAACAATAAGCGTCAACAATAGATACAATATGATATCCAATCCAAACCAGTCTTCTTCGATAATCGTCCACGTCAGCAAGATGGCTTCTGAAGGGGAAAAGCTATAATCGCCTATCATGCGACGATATATAATAGGCGGATATACGTGTAATATACGAATAGGCGTTTTCCGCTGCAGCGCTTCAAAGCTCGTTAATTCAAGCACGCAGCGCTTAAGCAGTAAATCTCAACGCGGATGATCTCCTAATTAATTCAAGCGCTCCTCTGCATATATAATAGATATACCGAAAGACACACTTTGTTCAAGAACAATGCAGGACATAAGTGTATAGTTCAAAAGGGTGGGACAAAAAGGAGTACACAAATTAAGACGTCGGACACATTATAAGGAGTATATCTATATAGTCTAGAAAAAGCGATACGTGCGGCCAACGGCAGACGGCGTTAGCCCGTTAATTTGCCATGAATAGGAAGTCAAGTTGGGCGATTAGCGACGCCAATACCCTGATATAGGACCCACGGTCCCCTCCCTCAACGGGCCCCTCTCTCCACGGCCCCCTCCCTCCACGGTCGTCGAGGGCGACCGGTTGGCGACCGTCCCTGAGACGCAGACGACTCGAAAGGGTCGTTGAAATGAAGCCATCGTTATTTATGTCGCGCTGAATTATCGCTGAATATTTCTAATCGTGTTTTATATAGCGCAAGCACTTCTTGTTCTCTTCGATTGATGCCGACATTCACGACGACGAGTGGGGCTTCATCATCAGCGGCGGCGGCGACGACGACGATGATGATGTCGGCGTCGGCGACGAACATAGCTCTGCAGGGTAAATAGGTATATAGTCTGCAGACGACTTCAACCGATCTCAAGGGCGCGCTCCGATACAGTATACCTACAGACGGACGGACGGACGGACGAACAGACAGACGGACGGACAGATAGACAGACAGACAGACAAACAAACAGACAGATAGACAGTCAGACAGACAGACAAACAGACAGACAGACAAACAAACAGAAAGATAGACAGACCTTGAGACAGAGAGAGAAAGACAGACATGCAGACACAAATCTGATTATAAGGACGAACAGACAATACATGTATGCAATGCATGAGCTTGGAGATGTTCTTGGTATAAGCGCACAGACGACGAAGGCACAAATAACGCGCAACAGATCCTTCTCTAAGATTCTTGTTTAGACAATAGTTAGCCAAAGGACCCCCGCAGTTGTAGCGTTATTTGTGAATTGTATTCTCTGCATGGTCCTCTTCAGTCCTTTCAAAAGGAAGTCGTATACTTTTATACAGTCTTCTGCATGCAAGTGAACGAAAACACTTCAGGAGGAAAAAAGAAAAAAGAAAGAAAGAGAAAGTGTGTGTGTGAGAGAGAGAGAGAGAGAGAGAGAGAGAGAGAGAGAGAGAGACAGACAGACAGACAGACAGACAGACAGACAGACAGACAGACAGACAGACAGACAGACAGACAGACAGACACAGACACAGACACAGAGACAGTGACACAGACACAAACACAGACACAGACACAGACACAGACAGGCTGGCTGACTGATAGACAGACAGACAGAGACAGAGATGGAAAGAAAGAAAGTCAGAAATAAAGGAAGAACGAAAGAAAGAAAGACAACAGACAGACACAGACAAAAAGACACCGACTCAGACACGGACACAGACAGACACTGACACAGAGACATATACAGCGACACAGAGACAGATACAGTGACACAGACAGAGACAGACAGAGACAGACAGACAGACAGACATATACAGAGACAGATACAAAGCCATTGCCATCGTTCGTATGCAAGTATTGACATCGACAATAATAATTAATCAACTATTGATCGACGTCATTATGACGCCATCCATGTCACTCGGGTCAAAAGGTCGGCTGTCGATTGGCCAATAATAACGTCGCACGCATGCACGACTTATAAACGGTGAACGCCTACAGTGTGTTATGGCAGTTGCAAATGCGCGCAGTTGTAAAACAAAATCATTACATTGATGCAAGTGCATGTATAACCATAAACATGCAGGACTATTATATATTTAATAGGTAAATCTATCAGCTATGGACTCTTGATCGGCGCTTGTATACACTTCTGTAGCGCTTCAATATAGACCCAAAGACTCTGAAGTACCCTTCCATCTGCTCAAATCCAGGCGCCATGCAGTGTCGCCCAATGCGTAAACGCGTCTCGACAGCCAAATTCACGTCTACTTGTCTGGTCTGGGATCTGAGAGCTGCTCCTTCACTCGAAAGCTAATATACGCAGCCGCGGCGAATAAGGTCCTATACACTGCATTGAAGAATGCAATATATAACCATAGAATTGTCTGCAGGTTGCAGGCAGGCACCCCTATAAGCATTTCAATTTTAACGGCACATTTTTGGAGGACTTTTAAGACGGAGAAGATTCTTATAAGTTTTTCTTCTGCAGCCTCTGATCGTAATTTTACAAGTTGCGTGCTTGCATGACGTATGCATGTGGTGCAGTGTCCGCGTGGGGCGCGGTGGTGTAGTGGTGGCGTCATTGTTTTGCAGCCGGAAGGTTCGGGGTTCGAATGCACCTCGCCGCGTAAGGATCCTGCATGGGCAAGTCCTTCACTCACAATTGCTCAGCGCTTCGGCGTGAAACTCCGATGCAGTGTCCGCTCTGCATTATGGAGCGCCTCTGAGCAGCAAGAGCTTAGGGGGGAGCTATAACAAGTGCACGTATACAAGAATCCATGCATGCTACACTCTCTTTGATTGAAATATAAAATGCACCAACCAATGGTGTGCAAAATTTATTTATTTCATTTCTCGCATTTGCTAAGCGCCCCTTCACGCTCTTTCACTGCAGATCAATCGAATCTCGACGTTTCGCATCTTCGCGATTTCTAACAAGTGCATCACGAGACACCTGCAGCAGCAGCAGCAGCAGCAGCTGTTGATAGGCACAAAGAGTTGGGCATGCGCATGCATGGACTTCCTAAAAGAATAGCTGCATCTGATTCGGAAACTCATCGTGACAATACATTGGTCAAAAGATCATGGCGCTATAGAAAGAAAACAATGTTTTCGTGCATGCATGTTTGGTATAGCGTAATGCATTGCGGATGCAATGTAATGTCAATACGTGTGACATGTACGTGATACGTGTATTGCAGTCCTCTTCGACGGGTTTTAGGATCTATAGGCCTATACTGCAGCCTCTCTCAGCAGTTATAGCCTTAGTTGAAAGGGCGCTATATAAATCTACGCAACGAATGAATTAATTTAAAATTAGTGGCCTTTGACAATTATACATGTGCGAACACACACGCACACACACACACTTATAATATAGACTAAATTCACCTGCTTTTTATAAGTCGCTCAAAACCTATTATTTTAGATGTGGCTGCAGGACTGGGAGCGCCTCTGAGTAGGTTTCCTGAAGAAGCGCTATATAAATTCACGAAATGAATGAACGAATATGGCAATAGCTAACATAATGTACTGCGCTGATACATGCAGCGAATTATGAATTGCACAGTTTAGTCGTCCTCGGTTTCCTCAACAAAATAATGCTGCTCTCTCGAATGTATAACATTCGCACATGATTGTATTGATGTGTTAATAATCGATGAAATAAGTTGTATGATTATAATATACATAGACGTTCCTTTGAAGACCGAATGTCGCATGCAGCAGCATGTTCCAATTCCTATAATTGCACGACTCTTCTCAGCATCTTATGATGACCAGCAGCAGCAGCAGCATCAGCAGCAGCAGCAGCGGCCGTTGCATAAGTTCAGGTACAACACTGCTATGAGCATGCGGCAGGTATGTATATATATATATGCACGATGATTATAATATATATATTATATATAGTAGGCGAGGCATATAATAATATATGCGGTGATTGAGACCTCCCTGCTGTGGCCATTGTGTTTCCATGTATACATGTACAGTGTATATATAGGGGTATTTATTTATTGCACTGTTTTCGTTGTCTTTCGTAATCGCTTTATAAATCCAAGCAAAGACGACAGGAGACCAGTGCCCACCCAACGCGAATCTGCATCAGTGACTTATGCATGACACGACTCCAACATTTAACTCGTAGGCATATAATATATATATATATATATATATATATATATATGTATATCGATGCGTGTTTGTTATTGAATGAGCGAGTGCATGGATTAAAATGGATTATGTATACAAACGGATATACACGGATCGGCGGATGACTGTGTTTGAGAGAATGCGTCGAATGAGCGAGATAGAGAGACAGACAGACAGACGGAGAGACAAGCAAACTGACAGACAGACAGACAGAGACAGACAGAGATAGACACAGACAGACAGAAATAGACACAGACAGACAGACAAACAAACAAACAAACAAACTGACAGAGACACAATAGAGAGAGACAGACAGAGAGAGACAGATACAGAGAGAGAGACAGAGACAGAGACAGAGATAGAAAGACAGACAGAAAGAATATTCTTCTGTCCGAAGCGAAACAATTCGCGCTGCAGCGTGTCTCAGTCGGTGATGGGTCGAGTAGGAGGAGGTGCACCTTGCCTTCCGTTCCTCCGACCGAAACTGCTGCAGCAGCAACTGACCATGGATGGATGTAGCACGCGATACTTTCTCTCCGCCGTCCATCTCTGTGCTGCCGGGAGGCGATGCGTGTCACTGTCCTCCTCCTCCTCCCTCCTCCCCCTTCGCAGTCCTTCTATGCGACGGAGGGATGGATGGAGGGATTGATGGAGGGGGCGGTGGCCTGGATGCGGGCAAGTGGACAAATGTGTGTTGACGCGATGATGTTTATTGGTATTGAGGGAGAGAGAGAGAGAGAGAGAGAGAGAGAGAGAGAGAGAGAGAGAGAGAGAGAGAGAGACAGACAGACAGACAGACAGACAGACAGACAGACAGACAGACAGACAGACAGACAGACAGACAGAGGAGAAGGAGGAGGAGGAGGTGAGGAGGAGGTGACGAGGAGAAGGAGGAGGAGGAGGAGGAAGAGAAGGAGGAGGAGGATAAGGAGGAGGGACGGGAAGAGAATGAAGAGCAAAGTAGAAACAGGAGGAAGAAGAGCACAGGCCATTAGAGAACTGACCATTCTCTTGAAGGGTGTATACATGTGCCACGCCACGCCATGCTAACGGACCATCAAGTCCTTGTCACGCTACGCCAATTTCGATGGCCTTGTCATTTCTGCGGCACCCCTCTCTCTTCCCCTCTTTCCCACCCCTCTCTCTCTCTCTCTCTCTCTCTCTCTCTCTCTCTCTCGCTCTCTCTCTCTCTCTCTCTGCGTCTGCGTCACTGCCCGCTCTCGACATTTCTAGTCACATGCAGACGTCGCAAATTTGTCGTATTTAGCGTCTCGAATGACGCCCGACGCCCGACCGGAAATGGACCGCGAGACTTGGCGACGCCCGGCCGCTTAATATCGTTTTCTAACGAGATTCACAGAGCGGGTCTGACGATGACGACGACGATGACGACGACGACGACCATGGACACACTGACCGACCGACCGACGAACAGACCGACCGCCGGACGGAGCCACGGTGTCGCCAGAAAGTTGATTTCGAGCGACGAACGCACTTGTCGAAGAATATCACGCGCTCACCGATCTAGTTAGACGCCCGATGCAAAACGCACCGAGTTAAGTAAGCTTTTCTAGTTCCAAGCAATCGCTTCATTCTTCTTTTCCCTCTGGCTTGGATTAATCCCTCGCTGAGGAGGGGTCAGCCACTCGGATTCTTTGTCTTTGAAACAATCGCTTCAATACAGCAACGCCATTGATCTGTACAATTAAGTCCTTCCTTCGATCCATCCATCCGTGCGTTCATTCATTCATTTGTTCATCCCTTCGTCTTATATATTTGTTCCCGCCCGTGCATGCTCATTCATTCATTCATTCATTCATTCATTCATCCATTCATTCATTCATTCATTCATTCATTCATTCATTCATTCGTCCATTTAGTCAGTCAGTCAGTCATTCATTCACTCATTCATTCACTCATCCATTCATTCAATCTCACCTTTTGCATCTCTTAAATCAAAATTTATTTAGCGCTCCCTCACGGTAACTATTAAGAAGCACTTAGTCTACTATACCAATTTCATCCAGAGTTGAAAGATTTCAAATGACCATCAAACAGGGCCGGATTAAGCAATGTGGGGGCCCTGTTCGGAAAATTTGTGTGGGGCCCTGTTCAGAAATTTTTGCGGAAATTCTTCTTTTTTTTAGTCATCTGGCCAAATTTTTCTGGAAAATCACACCATTTCATCCGCCAAAAAAGTTGATGACCTTTTTTTTAGTCATCTGGCCAAATTTTTCGGGAAAATCATACCATTTCTTCCGCCAATATTTTCGGGAAAATAGTCGTTTGGTCGAAATTTTCCCCTAAAATTTTTTCCACACATTTGTGGGGGCCCCCTTAAGTGTGGGGCCCCTGTTCGGCCGAACATGTTGAACATGCCTAAATCCGGCCCTGCCAACAAACGCATCATCCGAAAGCCAACAAATCGTTTACCATGAATAATGCATTGGTGCGAAGTTCCCATACTTCCTCCGTCCATCATCCTGAGTACTCGAACAACAGCTCACCATATACCTTCGTAGCTACAAGCAATCATTCCTTGAATATACTTCTTTCACCACTTTTTCAGCTCTCAAACTAAGCCCGAACGTTGAAGCTTACTCCTCCACGTGCGATATATTCCGATTGTTCGAAACCACTTCTGGCTTCGCTGGTAACAATTGCGGGCTAGAAATTGCGACGTAATGCCACCCCCTCCTCAATAGACTGCCACCCGTCCCTTCCTGTCACCTCATTCTCTTCCGTCACCTTGTCACCCTTCATCTCCCACCCATTCCCTGGAAATTGTAAATTTGTTTAGGCCTCCTCAATATATCCAACGGAAACGAATCTCAAGCAAGCGCGGATCGCATATAACGCGCCGCATTGTTGAGCGACGACATTGGCAATTCAGACCACCCGCTCTGCCAACCTCACCCCATACTCCCCCACTGCTGTGCCACCCTCACCCACACTCCCCCACCGCTCTGCCACCCTTACCCACACTCCCCCACCGCTGTCTTCCAGTCGCACCACGTGAATGCGATTCTCGCTATAGTTGTGGTAAGTCGCGTGTTCGTTCTTCAGCGCAAGACGATGGAGAAAATCCGGTTTGAATAAAGCAACTTATTTATCCAATGCATGGTGCACACGGAGAAGGCGTTTACCATTTGCGTAATCAACGATCAGTGGAAGAAGGCCACACACACACACAAACACACACACACACACACGCACACACACACACACACAGCTGACGCAATCTGACTTAAATCTACTTTATATACCTAAACGCCTAAAACAGAACCAGTATGCAGTCTGTCTGTCTGTCTGTCTGTCTGTCTGTTTGTCTTTCTGTTTGTTTGTATTTCTGTTTGTTTGTCTCTCTGTTTGTTTGTCTGTCTGTTTTTTGTTTGTCTGTCTGTATGTTTGTCTTTCTGTTTTTCTGTTTGTCTGTCTGTCTGTCTGTTTGCATGGCTTTCTGTCGGTCAGGCTTTCTGTTGTCTGCCTGTCTGTCTCTATCTATCTGTCTGTGTGTCTGGCTTTCTGTCTGTCTGTTTTGTTTGTCTGTTTGTCTGTCTATCTGTCTGTCTGCAGGTCTGTCTGCCCATCTGATTCTGTTATGGCTTTTGTTTGTTTGGTTATCTGTCTGTCTGTCTGTCTGTCTGACCTTCTGTCTGTCTGTCTGTCTGTCTGGCTGACTGGCTGGCTTGCTGTATATGTCTGCCCATATAGTCTATGCCTGTCTGTCTTCAACTGCATGTGTGACGCTCAGTCTGTCTGTTTGCCGTCTGCATCAGTCTGTGTCCGTGTGGTTGTCTGTCGGTGTACATATATCTGCCTTTCCATGCATGTATACCTTGATATCACTTGCAACTGTAAATTAGACTGCGTGGGCGTGCGTGCGGCACAGAACATCTCCGCTCTCCAGCATGCAAGCGACATCCCCCATAAATCTTCCAGCCCCCGTTTCGTCCATCCACCCACCCACCCATCCATCCACCGGTCCGTCCCTCCTTCAGGGACCGACCCAGTGGCATAAGACGGACTCCTCGGCGGCGGCGTCCGATGGAGGCCAGGCCTCGACGGCCGCCGCTGTCCGTCGCCCTCTCAGCGTCGTGCTGCGACCGCAGGTTTAACGCGACACGTCGCCCCATCGCAGTCGGCCAAATTGGACGGCTTTCCTACGAATAATGACACTTTACTTACTGGCCGGGTCCACTGGGACGCCTGGCTCGATGTCCGACGACGGGCAGGTCACGTGCCGTTGGGGTCCCGAGTGGACGGTTTTCATTGTGTTTAAGCGGCGAACGGAAGTGGATATAATAGAATCAGGGACAGGGTGATTTACGGACTCGCGGTCGCCCGGCGTGACATATGTAACTATTAGTGGAAGCAGCGAAGACGAAGGTGGAGGAGGAGGGAGGTTTGGAAGATGGAGAGGGAGGAGGAGGACGTAGGAGGAAAAGGAGGAGGACGAGGAGGAGAAGGAGGAAGAGAAGGAGCAGGAGGAGGGGAGGTGGGAGAAGGAGAAAGAGGAGGAGGACGTAGGAGGAAAAGGAGGAGGACGAGGAGGAGAAGGAGGAAGAGAAGGAGCAGGAGGAGGGGAGGTGGGAGAAGGAGAAAGAGGAGGAGGACGTAGGAGGAAAAGGAGGAGGACGAAGAGGAGAAGGAGGACGGAGAGGGAGGAGACCGGAGGAATGCGAGAAGGAGAAGATTGTGGCGGAGGAAGTTGAAGGATTGCATGAGAAGGATGGAAATGTAGAGGAAAGGAAGAAAGGATGAAGAGGAGGAGAAGAAATGGGAGAAGACGGGGAATTGAGAAGTGAGTAATGGATGGAGGAAGAAAAGAATTTAAAAGAAGAAGAAGAAGAAGAACAAGAAGAAGAAGAACAAGAACAAGAAGAAGAAGAAGAAGAAGAACAAGAACAAGAACAGGAACAAGAACAAGAACAAGAAGAACATTGTAAGCGTATTTTATGTAGGCCTAGTACAGCGGCCGGTCGGTCGCGTGTACGCCAGCGACGAAACGGGCCAAAGTGCACACACTGCACAGGTGTGTTTAGGGCGCGAGTTTTCAGACGACTGTCTGGCCGAGTGTCTGAACCACTGTCTGGAAGACGGCGGATAGAGAGAAGGGATGAGCGTCTGAGGAATGAGTCACGAGTTAGGCTGTGATAACTGTAGTAGTTGCTGTTTAGTTGTAGTAGAGAAGAGTGGTTGTTGCTATGATAATGCAAGGATAGACATTATCGTGTTGTTTGCTGCTGTTACGTTTTATGTTGAAGTTGATGATAATATACTTTGGAAAACCTATCATCGTTGTCGTTGAAGTAGAATAAGGAATTACTGTAGAACTTTACCTAGACAGTAGATTCGAATCAGTTAAATCAGTAGGGGTAAGTTTAGGCCACTGAGGAAATATAGAAGCTACCGAAGAGACTGGTGAGGTCAACGCTCGGATATAGAAGGAGTGGGTGACATTTGGTGGCAGCGGTGGGATACGAATTTGCGAAAGTTTGGACACGAATTTACGTTGTTTGTCGATCTACATTTACACGTGGATTCGGAATATTGATTTTCTGATCTTCTGACGCTGTGTTTTGCTTATCTTCACACGCTGGTATTCTCACCTGAGAATACGGAAGGAACGATATCTGGGTTTTTTTTATCGATGCTACGGATACTGATCCATACTGAATGATACTTATCTGCGGATGTTTGATATTTCACGGAAACTACGGATGTTGATTTTAATTTTCATGGAACGGAAATATCTTATCCCAGCTGTGAAATTATTCGACGTCGATTCAACGAGTCATCGATTATCTATACGACGGTGAGAAACGACAACTCAACGGACGGAAAGGTAGGAAAAACTTGCTTGTCTATAAAAGAAGCAATAGCAACAGTGAAGTAAAGAAGTAAGATGGAGAAACTTACAGAGCAAAAGCAAGCGGCTATTAAGAAGATGGCTTCCGAAAGAATAATAAAATTATTAATCGAAGCAGGTTTAGATGCAGAAGAAGTCGGACAGATGTCGAGGGAACATTTGATGAGATCTTTGGCGGAGGTTTGGGCGAAAGACGCGGAAGAAGAAGGTGCGGTTGGTGGAGCTGAAGGGAAGCCAATTGAGAAGCCACAGGCACCGATGTCTATGGAGGCGTTGCTGCAATTCATGATGATGAGTAGACAGGAAGAGAAGGAGAAAGAAGAGCGACGGCGCCAAGAAAAGAAAGAGCGTAAACAAGAAGAAAAAGCTAAGGAAGAGCAGCGCAGACAGGAAGAAAAAGAACGTAAACAGGAGGAGAAAGAAAGAGCAGAAAAAGCAGATAAGCTGAGGCAGCAAGAGATAGACATGCAGAAGCAGCAGTTCCAGATACAACTAGAACAAATGAGACTCGATCGTGATGAATCAGAACGGAGACGGACGGAGTTAATGATAGAGTACGAAAAAGCAAGAAAAAGCGATGAAGAAATACGAAAACAGCAGATTGAGGACAAAAAGGCTCGCGAGGAAGAAAAAGAAAAGATGCGTTTACAGGAACTGGAGAGAGCAGAAGAAATTCGTCAGGAAGAATTTCAAGCCGGAAAAGACAGTTTGGAAAAAGCAGAAAGAGAAAGAGAAGAGCAGATGCAGTTAGAACAAAAGAAACTTGCTATCAAGGAGGCTCAACTTAAAGAAATGGCTATTGAAAAGGAAGAACGCAGAAAGCAGTTAGAACTATTACAACAGAAGATAGAACAGGAAGAACTGCGGAGAATCGAAGATCAAGATCGACTGAAGAAGAAAGACGAAGAGGATCGTAAGAGCCGGGAAGTATCAGAACAGATTAGGCTCAAAGAAAGTGAGACAATGGTGTCCAAGATTAAGAAGATAGGTGACGCAATGAAGCACGTGTTACCGAAGATGCCGTATGATATGATGGAAGTGCCCTTATATTTTGAGACAGTGGAAAATGCATTCAATAGTTTCGCTGTGGAAAAACAATACTGGGTGAAATTGTTATTACCACTGATGACTTCGAGAGCGCGAACTGTATTGAACCGCGTATCTTTTGATGATCTAGACAAGTATGATGTCGTGAAAGAGCATTTATTGAAAGAATTCAAGCTAACTGCTCGAGAGTACAGATCCAGATTTGCAGAGGCCAAAAAGACAGTCGAAGAAACGTATACGATGTTTACGGCAAGATTGAAGAATCTGTTGAATTATTATGTCAGAAGTAGACGAGTGGGCAAAGACTACGAGAAGCTGTTCGATTTGTTAGTGGCGGATAAGCTGAAAGAATGTTTACCACCAGGTCCACTACAGTTTGTCTTATCGAAAGAGGGTACAGACTGTTTAGAAGCTAGTAATGTTGCAGACCTCGCAGACATACATGTAAACAATCGAATTGGTGTAATATTTCAAGAAAAACCGAAATATGACGCATGGGGCAATGGTCCAAAGCAAACCAAGTGGAACAGCAATGACAAAGAAACTGGAAGCCAAGCCAAAGGTAGTGATGGCAAGAAAGATAATTTCTCTGGAAAGCCGTGGTGGCAAGATAAAAAACAGTCAACGTGGGACAGACAAGCCTACAATCGAACTCCACCGATGGGACGCCCAACGGAAGGCAATACAGCATACAATCCGTACAACAAGTGGGAGAACCAGGAGCAAAGAGGTTTTGTAAAGAAACGTTGCCACAACTGTCAGTCAGATCGGCATTTGATAAAACATTGCCAAGCACCAGGAGCGACAAATCTGAGAAACAACTTTAGTAGGAGTGCAGAGAATTTGAGAGTAAACCAGATCCAAGTTATAAATGCACCTCCTGGTTGGGAAGAACAAGACAACCGAGAAACAGAAGTGAAGTCGGTGATGAAATGTACACCACGGTTTATAATACAAAGTCAAGGTGATTTGTCACTTATAAAGAAGATTGCATTGCAGCATGTGACGGTAGAAATACGTGGAAACAATAACAGTGGACATCCTGTGCAAGTCAAAGCATTGGTTGATTCTGGGACAGAGATACCCGTGATCAATGAAGAACTACTGAAAGGAGCGATAGTAGAAGAGATTGGCAGAGTACATTTGCAATGTATGGTTGGAGAGCCTATTCCAGCTAAGTTAGTGAAGATTGATGTGAGAATGAGTGGTCAGACAGTAGGAGAAGATGTGAAGGACAGGAAAATAAATATTGCGCCATATTCAACGTTGGTGTGTGCCAGCATTCCAGCAGAATTGTGTAAAGAAAACAAAGAAAGGTTTCTGCTACATCCGGAGATAATTGCAGAACTGAAAGAGAGTCCACCAGTCAGTGCATTGCAAGGAGAACTACAAGCGAATGTGACTACAAGAGCAAGGAGTCGGAGAGCAGAAGTCGAAGACGAAGAAGAGGAACAGCTAAATGAAAGTCTGCTAGACGATGACACTGAAAGCGAAGATGAACACAGTATTCAAGAAAAAGAAGGAACAACATCCGAGAACAATGAAAACGAAGAAGAGATGGCTGCATGTGAACGAAATGATAGTGAAGATTCGGAGAGCGATATGGAAATTGGCGAGAGTATGCGAGAATTGTTTATGGAGGATACGAATGATGAAAGACAGTTGGAGGATGCAAAGAAATTGGAGAAACAAGAACAATGTGCCAGCCAATACAATAAGAAAGCAAAATATAAAGAATTCGAACATGGAGAAAGCGTCGACGTACTACATCCAACGTCAACCAACAGATTGATCTCACGATGGCATGGTCCATATACTGTTCTACAAAGAAGATCCAAATATTCCTATCTCGTGGACATGGAGGAACATGGTCGACGAATCGTTCATGCCAACCGAATGAGAAAGTTCATCACAAAAACATTATCGTGTGGTCTTATCGCGGAAGAGGACGACGAATCCGGACCAGTGATAGAAATATCGCTGAAAGACGATTGTTCAGAGACGAAACAGAAATCACTTCAAGTGGATGATAAACCAATGAGCGCTTCATCGATCGTAGTATCTAAACAAGTGCTGTATGCAATGGGCCTTATGTAGATGATATTGAAGTACATTTTGATAATTGTCCTAATCATTTGAATGGACATTCTTTTAAGACATTTAGAATTGTTTCTGAAACAGATCTGATTGCATAATGTGATTTTATATATGTTTGAGGTTGGTAAACCATTTGATTTATATTGTGATAGCAGCGATTTTGCTGTAGGAGCTGTGCTGTCACAAGTGGACAACGAAGGGATAGAACGTCCCGTTTCATTTATCAGTCAGAAACTGACAGATACCCAGAGGAGATGGGCGACGATTGAGAAGGAAGCCTATGCAATCATATGGGCTTTAAACAAATTGAAAGATCCAATAATAATATCTAAGATTAATGTGTTTACAGATCACAATCCTTTAGTTTATTTGACTGAATCAATGTCGAAATCTGCTAAGTTAGTCAGGTGGTCATTATCATTACAAAATTTTGACATTCTGTTGAACTATAAGAAAGGAAAATTGAATGTAGTAGCTGACTGTTTATCTAGATTGTAGTGTAAGATATTTTATGATGCATTAGTGTAAGAATTGTTGGTATTGTATAATTAATGGACGTTCGCTAATTTTTAAAGATAATTAGCTCTCTTTAAAAGAAAGGAAAGAGGTAATGTAAGCGTATTTTATGTAGGCCTAGTACAGCGGCCGGTCGGTCGCGTGTACGCCAGCGACGAAACGGGCCAAAGTGCACACACTGCACAGGTGTGTTTAGGGCGCGAGTTTTCAGACGACTGTCTGGCCGAGTGTCTGAACCACTGTCTGGAAGACGGCGGATAGAGAGAAGGGATGAGCGTCTGAGGAATGAGTCACGAGTTAGGCTGTGATAACTGTAGTAGTTGCTGTTTAGTTGTAGTAGAGAAGAGTGGTTGTTGCTATGATAATGCAAGGATAGACATTATCGTGTTGTTTGCTGCTGTTACGTTTTATGTTGAAGTTGATGATAATATACTTTGGAAAACCTATCATCGTTGTCGTTGAAGTAGAATAAGGAATTACTGTAGAACTTTACCTAGACAGTAGATTCGAATCAGTTAAATCAGTAGGGGTAAGTTTAGGCCACTGAGGAAATATAGAAGCTACCGAAGAGACTGGTGAGGTCAACGCTCGGATATAGAAGGAGTGGGTGACAAACATGAAGAACAAGAAGAAGAAGAAGAAGAAGAAGAAGAAGAAGAAGAAGAAGAAGAACATGAAGAACGAGAAGAACAAGAAGAACAAGAAGAAGAACAAGAAGAAGAAGAACATGAAGAACAAGAAAAACAAGAAGAACAAGAAGAAGAAGAACAAGAACAAGAAGAACAAGAAGAACAAGAAGAACAAGAAGAACAAGAAGAACAGGAACAACAAGATTGTACATTTTGTACCGTCTCGATCGGAACCAATCCGTGACGAGAAGCGTTCGTTTGAGAAACGCTTGGAACTATTCAGCATGGAACCAGCGTATATACCATGCAGCGCTAAGTATACAGAAGAGAAAAATGTGTACACGCCTGTACACACAGTTTCAAATGCACCGCATGTTATTATCAAAGCAGCGGATATGGGAATTATTCGCAAATAAATCATTTGATAATAATTTCATTTGACAGTCGACGAATGAATGATCGTTAACGTTAAGCAGACGATGTATTCAAGTTACCGCTTCCTATTGTTCACTTTTATATGCATCGAATTTTCTTTATTACTCAACGTAATTAATTGACTTATATGGGACGAAGAGATGAGAGAGAGCCGCCGACGCTGCCACTGCTGCTGCTGTAGCATAGCATAGCAGCCGTGGTGCGGCTAATTCCTATTATCGTCATTAATGCAATGGAATTAGGAGGCAACGCTTTTATAGCGCAATTCACAAACGCGCAAAATAGCATGCATTACGACTAATGTGTCGAAAATATGAACTGCGGCTATGGATCATAAACTTTTGCATATAAGCGCGAGGCAGACAAATTACAAATATCATTTATTGAATATAGATTATACATTATATTTGTAAGGGAATGGCACGAGTCTTGTACATGCATGTATACATATAAATACGTATACTATATATGCAGCACCTTCTTGTGTAAATTGTTAACCGTGTTCACTATATATATATAGTAATATTGACGCGAGGATTAATTTATGTGTGCGTATTTATTTTCCTTTTATGTGGCCATACATGTAATAATATGATGTTAAAAATATATTAATTTGCAATGAATTCTCAAATTGCAGATTATGTGAACAAACGCGCAAACACAAACACAAACACAAACACGGTCGTATTCATTTATGATTTTATTTTATACAGGCGCCATATAAGCTGTTTAACTCATAACATATAATAATCATGCGTGTGGTACATGAACTTAATATAAAATAAATATATAATGGCGTGTGTATATATATATATTATATGAACCTTGAATGTGCTTGTATCTGCATGAGAGTGTGTGCGTGTCTGCGGCATGTGTTTAGTTGTCACAATCAATCTATTATCACTGACGTCACAGCGGAAGCAAGCGATGTTCACTATAACAGCAGCAGCAGCAGCAGCAGCAGCAGCAGCAGAAGCAGCAGCAGCAGCATTGACTGAAATTGGACAGGAACTGCGTATTAGCTGACATTGTCCGCATTGCTATATAAAGATGGATGATCATGGCGTGTACACGCACACAACAAATGGGTTGAATTCCCCATGCAGGGTTAATTGTGAAGAGGGTTCTGCAGCCCCCAAATTCAGTTTTTATTCAATTTGTTTCAATTCAGAAAAATAATCCTTGCACTCACTCACACTCACTCACTCATTTCTGCACTCACTTAATCACTCACTCGCTCATTCACTCGCTCATTCACTCACTCATTCGCTCATTCACTCACTCACTCATTCACTCGTTCATGCACTCCCTCTCTCCCTCTCTGTGTCTGTTTGTATATCTCAGAGTCATATAAATGCAAGTGTCTCTGCAGTCTATATCTGTATTCCTGTCTTCATCTGCCTGTGTTTATGCTAATGCATGTCTGTCTATATATATGTGCCCGTTTATATATATATAAACATAATTTATATATAAATATATTTTATATATACATGTATATGTACAGTTCTTCTGTTTATATCTTTGTGGAGGCTTGGATCCGACATCGTGTAAGTAATAATTAAAGACTTCAAATGGCAATGGAGAGGGGTCGCCGTCTGCCAATTAGACGACACACGTATACATACGCAGCTCTCTTTCCTTCATGCACTCTGTCTGTCTGTCTGTCCATCTGTCTATCTGTCTGTCTCTTACTGCCTCTGTGTACGTATCCCCCTCTGTCTCCAGCCGATGACGTAAGAAGTTCAGCAGAGGGGTGGGGTGCTATAGCATCTTCTTCGTCGTCCTCTGCGGCCTTCTCTTGTCATCCTGATGCTTATCCTCCTCCTCTCGTCTCCTGCAGTCGCTTCAGCAACCGCTGCAGCCATGGCACGTTTCCATCGGAGCATCTCAAGGGATTATGTCCGCCCGAGTATACACTGTGCATGCCGTATCCATCCATTCCGCGTATACCCATCCCCGTCTAGAGCCTGGCACTTCTCGCGATTTTCATCTCCTCTCTTCTTCTCTTCGAGTATTATCTTCTCTGTTGCTGTATCCGTCCTTCGCCTCTCTTCCGTTTGTTCTTTAGCTCGTCATTTCCGGCATCTGTTACAATATGCCGATGCATTGTCTGTGGTTTGTATGTATACAATATACAATTATCCCTGCTATCTTTTCTTTGCCGTCGCTATTCACTACTTGTTTTGCCTGATCTGATATATTTTCTATTATGTCCATATATATTCATCTCTATTCTCCTCGAATCGATAGTTCTCTATTCTATTCTGTTCTATTCTATTCTATTCTATTCTATTCTATTCAATTCTACTATGTTATGTTCTGTTCCAATCTATTCTGATCTATTCTATCTATAGATACTATTTTCTGTTCAAATCTATTCTAATATATTCTGTTCTATTATATTTTATTCAATTCTGACCTATTCTATTCTACTGTGTTCTGTTCTATTAAACTCTATTCTGTTCCATTCTATCCTATTTTATTCCAATATAATCTGTTCTATTCCAACATATCTGTTCTATTTTAACCTAATATTTTCTGCTTTATTTTAATCTGTTCAGTTCTATTAAGCTTATGTTTTATTCCATTCCAATCTATTATGTTCTATTATTTTGTGTTCTGCTCTATTCTTTTCCAATCTGTTGCGTTATATTGTGTGGTGTTCTATTCTGTTCTAATCTGTTGTGTTATATTGTGTGGTGTTCTATTCTGTTCTAATCTGTTGTGTTATATTGTGTTGTGTTCTATTCTATTCTAATCTGTTGTGTTATATTGTGTGGTGTTCTATTCTATTCTAATCACTTCCACTTTGTTGTATATATAGACACGCTCTGCTTGCAGTGTTCGCCACCATTTTGACAATGCCTCTGACTCAGCGCATCGCTACTGAATAAGCTGAGGTCCTGCGCTCGGCTTTCAAGTGGCGCTTTAGAAGTTTTGGAGATTACGATTATACAATCCGCGTAATTTGTTCCATTTCATTTTCACGTCACTTCTCGTATATATTCTGAAGTTCCGATCAAGTCCGTTCTGCTCTGTTCTGTCTCATTCTGCCCTTCTCTGCTCTTCTCTGTTCTACTGTGTTCTCCTCTGTTTCACTGTGCATCTACATCAGGGGTGTCAAAGAGCTGGCCCGCGGGCCATTTCTGGCCCGCCAACGATTATTTTCTGGCCCGCGGAGTCTTCCCTAAAGATCAAAAAATTATTTAAAATGTTGTCAAAATTTAATAAAAAGCGAAAAGTGGACATTGAATCAAGATCTTTTCGCAATATTTGGACTTTTCCGGGAATTGGCTGTCCAAGCCTGGAGCTCCCTCTCAGATCACTACCCAATTTCGCTCAGGAGCTTCGACACCCTGGCCCGCCACTTGCTAAAAAATGTTCACACTGGCCCGCCACTTGTTGGAAGATGTTCAAACTGGCCCGCCACTTGTTGGAAGATGTTCAAACTGGCCCGCCACTAAAAAAGGTTTGACACCCCTGATCTACATGTATACATGCCGCGTATAATCATTCAGAACATTTCGTGGAGAATCTTATAATTTTCTTCCCCAACCATGCACCCCCGAAAATCTCTCTCTTCTAATTTCCATGCGCCAGTCGATCCATCATGACTCCATTCGTCTCTTCGCCCTCTCTTAATTCCTTACTCACTACTCCATCCATCCATCCATCTACCCATCTCCTCCTCTTCCTCCTCCACCGTCTTCTCTTCCAACCTCTGTCGCGTTCAAACGCTGCAACCGGAAAACACCGTCTCACCATCCGATCAACCAACGGCCATCTATCGGTCGGTGAGGTAAACACACGACTGCTTCTTCTTTCTCTTCCGCACGATTTCACTCTCACTCCGATTCGTCTCTCTCCTCCTTCTCAAGACCATCCTCCGTCGTCATTCATCCCCCCATCCATCTCATGGAATATATACCCTCCCTCCTCTGTTCCTTTCCAGGTACATGTGTCGTGGGTCCGTCCTTCCTATCTTTGTATTGGTCTTTATCTCTCAGTCTCTCTCTCTCTCTGTCTTTTTGTCTGTCTGTATCTCTGTATGTCTCTGTCTATATCTCTATCTGTCAATCTGTCTGTTGTCTGTCTGTCTTCTTGTCATTGTCTGTCTGTGTTTCTATCTCTGTCTGTCTGTCTGTCTGTCTGTCTGTCTGTCTGTCTGTCTGTCTGTCTGTCTGTCTGTCTGTCTGTCTCTCTTGCGCTGCTTTAACGTTGCCTTCCCGCACCAGGTATATCCCTCCCTCCATCTCTCCCTCCTCCCTCCCTCTCCTTCTGCCTCCTCCTCACTCCTTCCATCTCCTCCATCTCTTCCTGCCTGGCGCTCCCTCCCCATCCCCCTCCATCCCCCTCCTCTGCACCCGTCTCTGTTCGGTCCATCAGCCGCTCGTTACGCTATCAAAGTCGGTCGCATTACGCGATAAACCGTCAGATTTCGCGTTAGACTGGGCACCCGCCGAGCGATAGTCTGCCTCCCGACCTCCGCTTTCCCGTAACTCCATTAGGGGTGTGCACTCCCACGCCCCCTGCTGCTACCCGTCGCTCTCTATTTAACCACGACTGATTTAATTTCGAGGTACCTGTTTTCACGGAAAGATGTGATACGGTGCTCACCATCCTCTTGCATGTCATTGACACGCACTGCTTCAAGACAAGACATCAAAGGAAGGGCCATTATAATTATAGACCACCACTTACGTATACTTGAGCTCCGTTATGGCCTTCTGTATAATGATGAGATGGACACGAGGCTTGGAATAGTTGAGGAATCTTAGCCAACAGCGAATTGTTTGTTTGTATGTGCATTTGTTAAAGCGCTCCTTCAATATACAGTATAGCTACTCAGAAGCGCTCCCGACTGCAGCACGGACACCGAATTGGAGTTTCACGCCAAAGCGCTGAGCAATTACGAGTCAAGGACCTGCCCTATAGGTCCATACATGGCCGCTTGAGGTGGATTCGAACCTACAACACTCAGGCTACACCGAACATGCACCACCGCATACGAACACTCGAACAATGACGGAGTTCCACCCTTGCTGCAGGTGACCTGGCGTTTCCTTAACAAGCATGCTTGAACACGTGTCCATTACCCGTCAGATATACATGTATAGGGCTTCCTTCTTCAAGGCGTAATCCCGCTGAGGCCATCGGGACACAGAGGGAAGAAGAATATTGGGGAAGAAGGGAGCGGACGAAAAGCACACGTTCCGAAGGGGATGGAGGGGTGGGTACGGTGACGGGGGTAAAATACACCGGGCGTGCCCTGTAATCAGGGTCGATAGCGCTGCAGTCAACAGTGCCGCCTGTGATGGCCATCGGTAGTAGTCGTGTAGTCGTCACGGGTGTCGGATATTCGCGGCGGGTAGTCGATTATTTGGTTGAGCGGGTTCTGTGTTGGGGTTAGATAGAGCGTGACAATTGCCCCTATGTGGCTGATGGGGTGATGGGGTTAGGGTCGGACGGTCAAAGGACGATGAGGCGATGATATCAACGATGGATGAATGGACGGATTATATGGAGTGCAGCTGGAGATGGTAAAGAGGGAAGAGGAGGAGAGGAGGAGGAGGAGGAGGAGCAGAAGAAGAAGAAGTTGAAGAAGTTGAAGAAGAAGGAGGAGGAGGAGGAAGAGGAAGATAAGGATGAGGGAGAGGACATAGAGGAAGAGCAGAAGGAGAAGAAGGGAAAAGGAGAGAGGAACTAAGAGGAGCACGAGGAGCAGGAGGAGCAGGAGGATAAGAAATAGTAGCAGGAGGAGAAGGAAAAGAAGGAGGAGTGAGAGGAGGAGGAGTAGAAGGAGGAAGAAGAGGAAGGGAAGAAGGATCAGCAGGAGCATTACGAGGAGAAGAAGAACAAGGCGGAGGAGGACTGATTGTTTGACTGATTTATTTGTTTGTATGTTTTTGTGTATAATGTAGCCTAATATCTAATTCGGTGAATATATTTCCAGATTACATCAAACATACGCCTATAGGTATATCATCTCTGCAGACTTTATAATTTATAAAGACAAGAGATGATAAACCAGCATGAATACATGAGATCTACGAATTGAAAAACACGGCATTTATTTCTTTGAAATTAAAATAAAACCTTAAAGGCGTAAGCTTATATATTCGCGTTATGATTGATAATCATTGTTGTCTATATTGACGTCTGCTGATTCGCGCCAGAAATCCGACGACTTAATTAAACATTCATAAATAAAACTCTCAAGAAAGTCGTCTGCCTTCGTGCCTCCGTAATTACCGGTCACGGCAGCTGAGAGACGCCAAGACTACAGAATCGTGACGAATGCTCACTGGCAGCCATCTTGGCATGCACGCTGGTCGATCTCCGCCGCCGCAGAGTATTTATAATGGCCTGGAATACCACTCCGCCCTGTGACTCGGCAATGGAGTAGTGAGCGTGGCGTGCGGCGAGTCGGTTAATGACGTCGCCTCGTGGTGTGTTCTCTCTCTCTCTATGTACGTCGGCCATGGAAGCTGCTGCAGTGATAGATGGCTTAATAAACGTGGCAACGGCCGGACCCTCTTCACGCTCGCGGGGCGAAGGCTCCCGTGGCCACGGACGATGGGAACACCTCGATCCATGAAGAGATTGATTGCATAAATAATGCAAGGCGTTACACGCGTTGTTGTTGTCGTTGCCCAACCATGCAGGTCTTAAACTTGTGGCGATAAATTTCGCGACGTACTACAGTGCATATACACGCTGCCGTGCGTGAGTGCAGCATTTACACTGCGTGACTACGACTGCCATAAGATTTATACGTGAATCATTCATGAGGTAACAGAGGTATATCACACGCCTCCTGTAGGCCTATATATACGCTTGTGATGCCATCAACTCGGTCAGTTTTATAGTAGAGAAAAAACGAAAAGCTCTCAATATTCTTATAGTGTGTTGTGTTTAACTGGATGGTAGCCAACTATATATATATATATATATATATATATATATATATATATATATTATCTAAGTGTGTTTTGTTTATTATAACTGCATTTATGGTAGTCACCTATACTATATAATATATATATAATATATATAAATATATACATGTATATATATATATTATCAAAGAGGGCGTGCACAGGATGTTAAGTTAGACGAGAAACAAACAGATCGCCAATTATAATTAGCATAAGTATTGCGCAGGGACCCGAACTGCATGGTACCAATTCTTTCCATTGTTTTCTTTGCAGGTCTCTCTTTCACTCTCTTTCTCTAGTTCGCTTATACGCGCATCAACACACACACACACACACACACACACACACACACACACACACACGCACACCCACACACGCACACAAACACACACGCACACAAACACGCAGACGTACATGCACGCACACGCGCATGCATAATCTAGATACGTTCACGTTCCCACAATCGTAAAATTCAACCTTATTTTCGAACTCCTCATGCACAAGAAATTGCGCTTGATATAACTAACATATGTTTCAAATATTATTCTTCTATTCATTAATAGGCCTATTGCAGTATGCTTTTTATTTTACTAATTCTATATGTGCTATTTTACATTAAATATCGATGTTCAATATTATTGAGCGTTTACAAATGAACTAATAAAAGCTATATACAATAAAAATTATTACTTACATGCACTCGCATAACTTGCGGGTTGTAAACTTCCGACTTCCATGCAGCTGTATTTATTATATTTACATGCATGGTTAAAGTATATATACGCTATACTCCGCCATTGTTCTCTGCCAGTGCCAGTCCCAAGCCTGGATAAAGAAGGAGGGCGACACTAATCATCTTTGATATATGGCAGTGTCGTTAAACATGTAACAAGAGATAGAGGAGCTATAATACGTGACAATTGAATTACATGCATTTTTCTGCAGACGGTGCACGTGTGCATTCGGTGCATTTAAAAAAATTTATTTATGAGCGACTGCATGACACGACGACTCCCTCTTGCGACGATTCAATAAATCTCTGCCAACATCAACATGACTGCTGCGATTCTATCGTCAACTGCCAGAGCATCGAATTTAAAAGTCAAATGGTCGGCCAGAGTTACGAGCAAGGCGCCTGGGTGTCTGGACCGGCGATCGGAGGAGCGGGGGTCCGATTGCAACCGAGATGAAATTTCAATTACTTAATTAAATGGGCGATAATTGCGGACGCAGCGTCTTTGTCGTGCCATTGTAATCGACGTTTCCGGCATACATGTATACACATGCTCTGTGTATTGTATACACGGGCGACCCATGGCGCTGTCAACAAAAGCCACAACAGAATTTTAAAAATGGCGATGACATTTTTCAGCATGCAGGATCTAAATCATATCCATCTTAGAATGCATGCATGCACGGGGCGAGAAAGATGACGCCGATTGTCGCCAGAGTGTAACTGCGTACAAGCAACAAATCAGCGCCCTCGCCCGCTCGCCCGCTAGGTGCCGCTTATGAGGCCGAAGATATATATATATATATATATAGACTGTCGACGTGTTTCTATAGCGCTATACAGCTTTACGACGCTGATAAAACAACAAAACGTCAATATAACCGGTCGTATAATAATGTACAGTATTATATTATACACACGGCTGATGCAGGAAATGCCTTTGTGCGGTTTTTACGTGAGCAACGCACTGGTTTTTTGTATAAACAAAGCGGGTTAGGGCCTTGATTGGTGCCATGGTGGGTGTGTCTATATTGTTCCCTTGGGTTGATTTGCGGTTTATTTGTTTGTACGGCTGGTGACTCTGGGGTCATTGTGGGTGGGAGTGGGGGGGAGGGATGGAAATACGACGACAATTGTTGCAGCGACAGGTATACACGAACGGAAATTGATGGACAATGCCAGATCGTCGCTTCTCGACCACGAAACAATAAATCACTCCTTTCAGATCAGATTATTTATGTGTGTACAAACCGTTTTTATCTTTCGGAGGATTTGATGGAACTACGCGTGAGAGGAGAGGCAAAAGATGATCGTCAGCGTATACAGAAAAAGACGCAGTGCATGCTAGAACAAGGTATAAATAAACAAACAAACAAATAAACAAACAAATAAGCAAACAAACAAACAAAAAACAGCAAGCAAACAAATGCAGGCAGACGAAATCGTATATACCCACAATACGTTGACCTATAAGTCTTTACCTTATAGGCATATGGAAGGGGTTTATGGTATAAATGGTTTAAGCACTTTGGCACAAAGAGCGCACGATTGCGGGGTTGCTGTCTGTCTCTGTCTCTGCCTCTGTCTCTGTTTTTGTCTCTATTTCTCTTCCCCCTATGCCCGGCTTTGCACTGATTGCCTGCTCCACAATAATCAGGTCTCAGCACATGCGCACGCACACGCACACGCACACGCACACATCCTGCAGAATGTTCGACATGCATGACGTCATGATAAGTTTTCACTGCAGCCCATTATAACCAGCAGTAAGTCATTCTCTAGAATCTCTACTTGCAACGCCTCTTGCAACTTTAGCCTAAATAGTGCCGTTGCGATCGCCTCCTCTCTCCCTCTCCTTCTCCTTCTCCCTCTCTCCGTCTCTCCCTTTCTCTCTCTCCCCCTCTCTCTCCTCCTCTCCCTCTCTCTCCCTCTCCCACTCCCTTTCTCCCCCTCTCTCTCCCTCTCTCCTTCTCTTCTTCTCTCCCTCCTGCATGTGAGGCCTCCGCAGCCGCATGCATTCACCATGCACCGCCGACGCCACAGACGCTATATACCGCCGTCAACGCGTGTGTAATATGTATACTGATTTATATCCACGTAGACGTAACCTTACTTGTATATTTATATGTATACATATATTAATTATGTATATATATATATATATATACATACACATATATAGTATATAGTGAATATATGTATATATATATATGTATGGAATTATGTGTATATATATATTATATTATATATGTCTGTTCTCGTCAAGACGAAATAAATGTCAACAGTGGCGCCATCTTCAACCAATCTAAACGGCCTTTAATAAAATTTGTCATATGTTATATTATTAGTAGTATATATATATCTATAAATATATATATACATCCAGACGCATTTATCACAGACACGTACAATCGCACAATCACGCCCTCACATGCATATATATATATATATATATATATATATATATATATATATATATATATATGAGAATGAACACGTGCACATGTGTACGAGTCAATGATTCGTGCTTGAATAAAATTTTATCCTACATTCGGACATATGACATGATTATTACAATTTGTTTGTTCATTCCCTTTTCTTTTAACCTCCTCCCTCCGTCTCTCCGTCCCTCCCTCCCTGCCTCCCTCCCTCCCTCCCTCCTAGTCAGACTCGATAGAAGACGATCGCTGATTCGATGTCGCCAGTTGCAAGCGCTCTTCAACTCTTTTGTATCTGACATCTTATAAGCTCATCTGGTAATTAATAGGCGTCACATGCATGCATGTATACATTGTATAGATATACAAAGTATAAACGTGTTTTTGTTAAATTAAAAGTTGCTTTAAGGCGATCCCTGCAGCATCGAAGATTCAACTGATTCAAATCTTTAGGACGTTGTCATCAGAAGTCCTTGCAATCGGCTCAAAACTTCAACAATATGATTAACTCCGGCGCTACATAAATATCAGACTAAACAGTCTTATTGCGTGCGTTGTGTATAATTGCAGTGCGTCATGTTCGTATACCCTGTCCCGCCCTTCCAACATTCCAACCAGTGTCGCTCATCCCCCACCCATCTCTCCCATCCCTTTTTCTCCCTCCTGACCTCCTCCTCCTCCTTCTCCCTTGCTCGCTCCTTCTCCTACCCTACCTTCTGATCTCCTCCTTCGCTCTCTCCTTCTCCTACCCTCCGTGTCTGATCCGTGTCTGTGGTGTCCTCTGTCGACATGCAATTGAAGTCGCAGTTGCAGGTGAGTGTGGGATAATTAATGACCGCGAATTAAGTTCCGCTTATACATGTGAGACTCGCTTTTGGTCTTTTATTTAATTACGCTTCAACCGTCTGAACGAACACCGTCGTCCATGCAGCGTTGTGTCTATTATAGTCTTTATATGCATATACCCGATTCAGCATGAGTAGCCTCAGTGGTAAAGCTGAAGAGGATGAGGAGAATGAGGAGGAGGAGGAGGAGAAGGAGGAGGATGGAGAGGAGGAGGAAGAGAGGAGGAGAAGGAGGAGTAGGAGGAGGAAGAGGAGGAGGAGGAGGAGAAAAAGAAAAAGAAAGAGGATGAAGAAGAGGAGGAGAAGGAAAAGGAGAAGGAGAAAGAGGAGGAGGAGGAGAAGAAGAAGGAGAGGAAAGGAGGAGTTGGATGAGGAGGATGTGTACGGAGGAAAAAGAGGAGTAGGAAGCGGAAGAAGAGGTAGAGAATGAGAATCAGGCGGAGGAGAAGTATGAGGCGGCGGCGCCGACGGAGGAAGAGGAGAAGGAGGACGAGGAGGAGGAGGAGAAGCGAGTGGGAAGAGGAGAAGTGGAAGGAGGGGTGTCGGAGGAGATTCGTGCGTGTTGGAGCCGGCCAGCGCCCCCACCCCCACCCCACCCCACCCCACCCCGCCTCACCTCACCTCCTCACCCCACCTGCCCATCGGACATGATTCGGGGTCTTGTGGCCACCTGAACAGCGCCTCTAAGCGGACGTCGAGGTATTAACTATGGCATGTTTA
Organism: Lumbricus rubellus; assembly: GCA_945859605.1. NCBI lineage: Eukaryota > Metazoa > Annelida > Clitellata > Crassiclitellata > Lumbricidae > Lumbricus > Lumbricus rubellus. Next base: position 25,240,690 of record OX243817.1, read on the forward strand.
AACGTCGGCGTTGGTCAGATGGAGCTCCGGTTTCAACGCTCATTAGCCAGTTGAAGTCGATGAAGAAGACGACGATGAGACACTCCCTCTCTCCCTCCCTCCCTCCCTAACCGCTTCTCTGCCTCCCCCATGCACCGCCCTCCCCTTCCCCGTGCAGTCCCCCACCCATCGCCAGCCTTCTTTATAGCCGGCTAAGTGATGTCATTACGTCGCTAATATCGGCGCATGTGCGTTGCGCAGTAATGAACTAAAACTAATAACCGACGACCGACAGGGAACCAGCCTTTCTCGTCGGCGACGCTGGTTCCCCGGCTTCCGTGAACATTGCCGGAAATTGCAGGTTCTGACGACGAAGACGACGACGACGATGATGAGGGCGATGGCTTAGCGCTTTGACCAGAAGAGAGAGATATAGAGAGACTGAGTCGTCAGTCAGCTGAACGAATCGCCCAAGTGACGTATTTCACCCGATTACATATCACCGGCGAATTACAAGAGCAACGCGTTTCGCTTTATGTAGCGCCAATGCCCGGAAATTAGTCAAGTATAAGTGTTGAGGTGGACACCGATTTCTGCTTCTCATATAATCGGTGATATTCAGCGACATATATTTATTAAAGGTGCTATGTAAATTGTGATATATAGTTTAATAGAAGTTGCTTCTTAATCGGGTTGAAAGGCAGAAAGAAGGAGAAGAATTAGCATATAGGCTATATACGTCTCTATAAGAAGTCTTCCTCATTAGGCCTATGTTTGTGTATGATTAATATCAGTGATAACTTCTTATTTGATAAAGGTATAACAATAACAATGTGCCAGCAATTGAGATGATAATCATTGAGTTAGAAATCCAAAGGAATAAGTACCCTATAGTCTATAGGTCGCTTGTGACAGTTGTTGTTTAACGACACTGCAATTTCAAATATGATTAGTGTCGCCCTCCCCCTTTATCCAGGCTTGGAACTGGCACTATCGGAGTACAATCATGCAGTGGCGGAGTTCTCAATCTATAGGCTGCTTTATTTCCCTAATATACGTATGACCGTTTCACCCCCGGGCACACCCTCTGAGGACCATGGCATTGTTGACAGATGTGTATCATTCCTCAGAGGCCAATCTGAAGACACGTTATAAGTAGTATACTCAGTAATTCGCACACCTTCTCCTTTATTGTAATGACGATAATTTCTATATTTCTAACACACCATCCACGCTGCTACAATGAAGGGCGCCTCGACCAAGACAAAGTATACATATACAATTATACACAGACAAGCAACGAACTCTTTATAGAATTACTCCTATATATATATATATACATATATATATAATCGTGTCAGTTTGTCTCAATTGCTCGAAGCGCTTGTCATTGAAGTTGTGTATAGGAAGGATCATCTATACCCAAGTGTCAAGTAAAGTAACTCCAACGTTGTCGCTAGGTACTGCTACTATATATACATACCGTATACTATATTATACTCCGTTTGGGATTACGGTGTACACAGTAAGTGCTTCGATGCTCGTGAAGTCTGTTCTTGGTGTCACGTGTATACTACAGTAGTTCCACACTTTTATATATTCGGTCTTTCATTCACTGCAGCAATGAAAGCCATTGTGCAAGAATGACCGCGGGTGTCGTCACTCGTCAATACACTTGTGCCCCTCGCCCTCTTCTTCTTCTCGGCTGCGAACGAGAGATTCACATATATAAAGGGGGTATAATTAGAGGGTGTTACCTTTCAGAGCAGTCGACTAATACCGTAATTACAGTCAGCCTGGATTGCCTTTCGACCGATGATCACAGACGAGGGTCCCTCGTGCGCATGCGCTAAGCCTCTTGAAGCCTAGGCGCCTAAGGATGACGACGTCAAGAGGAAAAGGCGCTTCAACAGTTCAACAGTTCCCTTGCTATACGTCGTGACCGACCTATCTATACGTCTGACTCAGTTTAATTCAATTTTTTGTTGATTGCTTTGCAATGGGAAGGGGAGACTCTGTGTGAATAGGAAAGACCTTCTGCAGTGTATCAGAGGTCACACACACACACACACACACACACACACACACACACACACACACACACACTTGTGAGATGTGGTATTTTCAAACGCATGGAAAGTATATAATATAATAATTAATATGCGGAAATAATATAGATACTAGTCTGCATGTCGAATAGTCATTCACTGCGATTGCTGTTTTAGCTGAAAGTTCGTCCTCGTTTCTGCGTGTGTGTGTGTTCCTGCAAGTGTGTGTGTGTGTGTGCGTTTGTGTGTGTGTGTTTGTGTGTCATTCGTTTCATCGGTGAGACGGGGGTATAAGGGGTAGCGGCCCTAGCGGGGTGTGGTGGTGGGTGGGAGGTCAGATGGAGGATCTGCTGCCAGCGACACCCGCACACAACCTCCCCGATCTCACACCTGCGTCAACACAACCCGAATACTATATCACCTACTATATCACCTACTATCACCTGTCGCTTCGTTATCAGATCTCGGGATTCCAGCGCCAACAACGACGCCAACAACGACAACGACGACGACAACGACGACTGGGGCATGAAGCATCATCATCAAGCCTTGCAGCATGGACATTGGACAACACAACACGCGGGAGTCACACATGCAGGCGCCAACCCTATCTATGTCGGCGATCGGAGGGTGCTTCGACGACCAGCCAACCCCTTTGTCAGCACCCCAGACCGGCGACGCCAAATCCATTAGCGGATGGCGACGGAAACGGGCCCCGTAGTCGGCCCCCGAAGGGCCGAAGGCTCTGCTGCCCCTGTCGTCGGCGGCGCCTCACCCGTCACGCCGCCGCCACCGCCAGTCCCTCACCTCTCCCTCAGCTGACAGACAGACGGACGTAAATGCCTGTCACACACTTTCCATTCACCTGCATTGTCCCCCTATGCAGGTTTATATTGCTATCCAATGACTGGCGCAGTTCAACGGGCGCTCCTGCATGGTAAGCCCTGCCGCCGCCGCCGGCCGCTGGTGCTCCTCCTGACCCCCATCGAAACCTCTCTCGGTGTACCCTTGTATGTACTCGACACAGATGACGAGGGAGGGTGAGCACTGACCTATCCTCCATCGTTGACTGCAGCTGTCAATCCAGATTAGAGATCCTTACGGCTATAGGCTACTGCGTCTGTGGCTTGTAAGATGGCGCTAGATAAAAAAAGGGTTTCAATATTATGACACTCGATGCGTCAGGTAGGACTTGAGGGATCACGTATTTTATGCACATCATAATAAAATATTTTTTGTGTATCATAAATGTTATACAATTGTACACAAAGTCATTTACTCATAGATCTAATGCGTATAATAACGTGCATCTGTGCATGCGTGTGTCTGTTTATTTGTTTGTATATGTGTGTGTGTGTGTGTGTGTGTGTGTGTGTGTGTGTGTGTGTGTGTGTGTGTGTGTGTGTGTGTATGCATATGACTATATACGTTTGTTTGTGCTTGTGTGTATGTGTGCGTGTTTGTGTTTGTGTGTGTATGGACTATTAATAGAGGTCTATACATATATATTCACTTGTGAGATGTCATGAAGGGATCAAAAGTGACGCCTCTTATACATGTCCCATATGTATACCACGGGTATTATTTAACCGATTCTCGTGAGGTGCCAGTCCGAAGCCTAGAAGAGGAGGAGGGCAACTCTATTACATATATTGTAAACAAAACCCATAAACACGCGTCCATTGTTAATCAGAGTCCTGCTCTTGGGCCACTACCTCTGGTCAACACAAAAGTCGACCCTGCAGAAGCCTCATTGGCTGCATGCATGAAATTCATATATTTTGTTTACATCTGATTGGAGTTCATTGAAGCGATTCAATATAAGTGAAGAAGCAAAATAATGGTCTATAATTAATTAGTCTACAAAACTCTACAAGAACTGGAGAAAGTGCTTATCTCCGCATTATACGGTAATTTAAAAGTAAAACAGGTGAACAATTGGATGGATGGATGGATGGATGGACTGATGGACAGACGGACGAATGTACGAATGGATGGATGGATGGATGGATGGACTGATGGACACACGGACACATGGACAAATGTACGAATGGATGGATAGATGGACGGATGGACAAATGCACGAATGGATGGATGGATGGACACACGCACGAATGTACAAATGGATGGATGGATGGAAGGATGAGTGGACAAATGGATGGATGGATCTGTGTGTTATGTGGACGTGTGGATAAGAAGGTTGGACTGCCGAGTGGAAGAGATGGAGGGTGAGTTGGAATGATGGAGAGCATATTATATATATATATATAATATATATATAATATATGAACATATAATATATATTATATATATATATATATTTATATAATATATATAGAGAAGTAATCGTCGTCGTCGGTCAGCGGCGGTGTGTTCTTCTCAATGCAATCATCGTAAGTCGATTAGCGTCGTCGCAGACTATTCGCCTTTCTGCTCACATGTCTCTAATCCCCCCATCACCGATGTATGCTGCTGCTGCTGCTGCTGCTGCAGAATCTCTAATGTTATCATCGTCCTATCTCCCTCTCCCCCTCCCCTCCCCATCCCCATCCCGTCGATAGACGTCGGATTAGACCAGCAGCACCAGCAGCAGCAGCAGCAGCCGTAGCATCCTCCGTCGCTGAAGCCATCGACCACGACCCGCCGCATCCTCCTCAGCATCCTCCCACCGGCTGCTGATGCAGAGACCGTGATGCTCAGGTCGTGCCAACTCGTTAGCGAAATGCGCATGTCAGCAGCGATGGACCGATTATACGATTGGCATGAAGACAGGCGGATACAGAGGCTGAGCAGAGAGAGAGAGAGCAGAGAGAGAGAGAGAGAGGAAAGAGAGAGAGAGAGAGAGAGAGAGAGAGAGAGAGAGAGAGAGAGAGAGAGGAGAGAGAGAGATTGGTGGGTCGACCTTGCAGATGCTACTACCGTCTCTCCAATTACTATAGCGCCATCACTGACGATGATGCTTCTGCTCCAGGGTCGAATATATGTACAGAGGCGAGGAGACGGATATATTTAAACGGACACAGGTCCATGCAATCACGCATGCGGTACTTAATCCATCCATCTGTCCAGTCATCCTTATTCCATCCATCCATCCATCTCTTCATTCATCATTCTTTCGTGTATACGCAACGTTTCTATTGCATTCTTCCTTCGCGCATTTCATCCTGGTGGCAAACAGTCTGAAACAGAGAGAATGAGAGAATGAGAGACAGACAGACAGACAGACAGACAGACAGACAGACAGACAGACAGACAGACAGACAGACAGACAGACAGACAGACAGACAGACAGACAGACAGACAGACAGACAGACAGACAGACAGACAGACAGACAGACAGACAGACAGACAGACAGACAGACAGACAGACAGACAGACAGACAGACAGACAGACAGACAGACAGACAGACAGACAGACAGACAGACAGACAGACAGACAGACAGACAGACAGACAGACAGACAGACAGACAGACAGACAGACAGACATTTCTTCAGCAGATCTTATGCGTATATATATATATATATATGCTGTAATAATATCATATTATGCTTATTATGCATTGTGGGAATTTTTATTGCGCTTCCTTGAAGCAGCACTTGATAACTGCCTGCATGCAGACTCTGAGAAATGACTGATGTGGTACTATATACGTTTTGAACGGAATGAAACTTCAAACATGCACGTCAGGCATATATAACTTTTGACAAGGCCGCAATATATAAATACGACATTATTTTATAATACGGCGTAAATGACATGTGACTGACTGACACGTCTGGTGACTCGGACGACCATGTCGCAATAACTGTCAAAAGACGACTAACGCATTTCTTTGTATGTCACGCAAGATCTTATAACGACCGCCAACACCTTTCATTTAAGGAATTGGCGCCAACGAGCAGACGATAGTATACAATACATTCATGCATGTGGCTGCATGTATACTTTGTATAGAGTGCTGGAATTCCGCATATGCAAGCTTGAGTTCAAATCCAGGGTTTAACATGTATAGTTTGCGAAATTGCAACTGCATGAACCTCCTATTTATTACACGAACGACATGCATAAAATAATTGCATACATTTCCCAGTGTCTGCTATGGACGCCCCTTACCTTTCCAAAAGAAGTGCCATGCAGGACGCACTTACATTTTCAGGTGTGCTGGTCAAATAAGTGGTGGACGGCACAGAGATTTGAAAATAAGTGCATGGACGCCGTCCATGACCGTCCTGCCACACTTTAAGCCATGAAAGCGTGACTGTTATTTCCATTGGTCAACGGTATAACACGTGTCACTTCAGGTATTATACGGAAAGGTCAAATCCGATCACTTGATCTCAAATGCTTAGACCGTGCAAGAGGACAGAACACATGTACACATGCACACATGTACACATGTATGCACACATGTACACATGCACACATGTACACATGTACACATGGGAGGGAGAGACGATCGCCCTTTCCTTTGAACATTTAATACGACTGGAATTAGTTACACTGCAGCGAGGGAAGAAAGGGGACGGAGAGGTGTATATACCTCAAAGGAGGTGGAAAACACACCAATCATCGGTACACGTGGAAGACCCAGCAGCCTATCATCATCATCATCACCGCGAAGTCATTAGCCAAAGTCGTGTGAATTAAGTATACAGTATAAGGGTTAGGAACCGTGTGGGGGTGGGGGGGGGGGATCGGGCGGTCGCCACATCAGTTATAAAAATCCGTGCATGCCTCTCTCCCTCCACTTCTACATCTAACACGACCATAGCCTATACGCCGCTGCATGTATAGTGCCAAGCGTCTTCCATCGATGGAGTGGGTGGAGTGGACGAACACGTTCTCTGATCATCCCACATCGTCTGCATGCACAGGTAATCTAATCAAAGTAGACGTTACCTGTGCACTGCACGTGGCACTACCACCACCACTACAGGTAGATAGATCATCATCATCAGCAGCAGCCACCAATCGTTTGCTATGACGAAGATCAATCGAAAAGCGATCACCGTGATTATTCCATGACCAGCGGCCATCAATCAACCGATGCAGCAGCGATGCAGCAGCAGCGCTGCAGATCGCATCTGTTATCATCGCTTCAAATCTAATTGTAATTACATCTAACAGGTCGTCGTCGTTTTATAGCGCCGCAATCGAGACCCGCTGATGGCAGTGACGGGAGGAAGGGAGAGATTGAAGGGGAGGGTGGGGTATGGACGGCGCCCACCCCTATGTATTATACTACAAAGGGAACAGGTACCTGTAGTTAGATTGGCGCCATTGGTGACCAATCTCAACCGTCGTAATAAAAAAACACCGGTTAGAGCTAGGGGGTGAGGTTAGAGGGGGTGAGGTTAGAGGGGGTGAGGTTAGAGGGGGTGAGGTTAGAGGGGGTGAGGTTAGAGAAGGGGTGAGGTTAGAGGGGTGAGGTTAGAGGAGGTGAGGTTAGAGGAGGGGTGGTGAAGTTAGAGAGGGTGAGGTTAGAGGGGGTGAGGTTGGAGGGGGTGAGGTTAGAGGAGGGGTGAGGTTAGAGAGGGGGCTGATGAGGGTGCACGATGTATTCGACGAAAGAAGATGAAACAGCAGACACTGCCACTATACGAACAGACCAACTGACGGAGGATTAACGGACGGACTGGTGGATGGATGGATGGACGGATGGATGAATTGGATGAATGGATGGATGGATGGATGGATGGATGAATTGGATGAATGGATGGATGGATGGACGGGCGGATGAATGGATGGTCTTTCAGTGATGCATCCTCCACTTGGATATACAGTGAATATAGACTGCAACAGTTGTGGTGACACGAAAGTCGTTGATATTTGGGCTACATATATTTTGCAGACGCCTCAAAAGTAATTTAGCACACCCTACAGATAAAAATGCAGGTTTGAATTTATCTGAGAAACATTTATTGCCATGTATAGAAGCTTTTAGTATTGAACGTCTAACAATTTGTACTATACAAAAATAAAGTGTGTTTAACATTCTAGATTTATACATTTACAGAATCTATCCGCTTTTCAACTGCGACCGATTTGTCGTATGCCTCGAACCAGCACTAGTAGAACGCAAGCATGCATGGTGCATGCATGATGCATACTTGATTCATACATGAGTCATACATGATGCATACATGATGCATACATGATGCATGCATGCTGCAATGCATGATGGCTTCACGGTCCACACGCTGGCTCTCTCGCCGGTTTCATGCACCCTCAGTTTTACCTCATGCATGATGCAGCTTTGGAATTCGTTCAGTTTTATGCGATATATATATATAGGCCTACGCTACGTATAATAGGTCTACTCCACTATATTACTGCAGTTGTAATGTGTAATTCTGCAGGTATTACATTTACCTCGGACACTTGAAAATATAATTATATGAATGACAACATACATGTCGTGCGTGTTCTGTTCAATCTCTCGGATTATACAATATACATGTACATGTAGGCCTATATGTAGGCCTACACACAAGTGCTCTTTTCAATGGATTCATATATGGTGCGAATTTCAAATATATATAATAATTATTAATTAATTATATATGTATATATGTATGTATATGTATATATATATATATATATATATATATATATATATATATATAATATGAGGGTTTCACTTCGAAACGACCAATAATATTATAATATGGACTGCGCCATCACTTGCAGTCACGATAACGCGTCACTGCTGTAGCGTGTGACGTTATCACGTCACTGCACCAGGCATGCGGGGCATTGGAAGGGGGACGCTTCTGCAGGCGCGATGTAGCGCCATTAAAAGTCTAATCTTCGGATTTAGAGTGCATTAGATAGTGACACCGTAATATATAACCACCATTCAAATTGAGATATATATAGACTGAACCTACATGTGCTTCATAAATGTGGCGTTTTTGCATCTCCTGTACAACGTTTGATCAAGTGTAATACTATTATTTTGTTGCACATGCATCATGAACGCAAACCAGAGGTAATGCTTTCCTCTGTCTGTCTATACATGTACCTAGCTGCCTGTCTCTATGTCTCTGTCTGTCTCTGTTTGTCTGTCTACCTGTCTGTCTGTCAGTCTGTCAACCTGGAATGGGCTCCCTGTGGAACTACGTCTAATACCTCGAGCCTTCGAGACTAGGTTCTGCTCTGCTCTTAAGACTGTTCTCTTTAGCCGTGGTTGGGTCGGGAGCGCTTCTGAGTAGATATTCTTGAAGAGGCGCTATATAAATGCCTGAAATGAATGAATGAATGAATGAATGAACGTTTATTTTAGAAGCTGTATCGATTGATCAAGTGTAATACTATTATTTTGTTGCACATGCATCATGAACGCAAACCATGCAGAGGTAATGCTTTCCTCTGTCTGTCTATACATGTACCTAGCTGCCTGTCTCTATGTCTCTGTCTGTCTCTGTTTGTCTGTCTACCTGTCTGTCTGTCAGTTTTTCTGCCTCTCACTGTCTGTCTCTGTCTGTTGCCCGTATGTCGCTGTCTGTCGCTGTCTGTCTGTCTCTGTCTATCTCTGTCTCTGTCTCTGGCCCGTTGTCTCTCTGTCCCTGTTTCTCGCTCTGTCTCTCTCTGTATGTGTCTCTGTTTTTGTGTATGTGTCTCTCTGTCTATCTGTCTCTCTCTCGCGCCACCACCCCCTCCCTGCGGTCCGAAATGGAACATTACCACACCCATTTGCATTATGCCGTCTCCGAGTCTCCCTGTGGCGTGTTACCCCAAACTAATAGAATTCGATATTCGCCTTATCAAAATCGTGCAGGCCTCGAAACGGAAGCCATCCCAGGAGGGGGTGTCTAGTTGGTAGCCCGTGCGGTCCATTCGACCCGTCCCTCCTTCCCCCGCGATAAGATCCCTTAATGGGGCGAAATTACCCCATCGACGAACGACACGCGATCCACTGCCCCACCGAGGGGTCAGGCGCGGGGTCAGACATGACAGACGGTGACCCAGTGACGTGTTGGGCAAATAGGGGAAAATAGGGGGAAATAGGGGACTGGGTGACGATGAGTGAGATGGGGGTAGAGTTGCGGACGGAACGCCTGCCAAGACGTCAACGCCTTGAACGGACGAACGGTGGGTGGGGTTGATTAGGTGTGAGACGGGGGATGGGGGTGACTATAGCGGGATTTGATTGAGGGTGGAAACGCTATAGAGGGTGACGAAAATGAAATTAGCAGCACCCCCTTGCTTCGGTATAAAGGAGGGAGTGGTAGGGGACGAAGTGGGCATGCGAGGGCGAGGGCGAGGGCGAGGGTAAGGGTGAGAAGAGCAGAAAGGGTGACGAAAGAGAAATTAATTAAACGTGTCAATAGATGCTGCAGAATCGTCTGCAAATGTCGGACGATTGACGTGTGATTGTGAAGGAACAGCAGCGAGTTGCAGCAGTCGAGAATGGGGCAAACGGTGCATGGATTATATGCATGTGGTAGAATGAGGTGCCATGCATGTATAGCGAAGTAGGTGCTGTATTAGAAAGCCGTGAAACTGGGTATAGGTGGGGGAACCAAGTAACCCATCCAGTATAGGATATGTTATCAGTTATAATTTATTATACCCGTAATTACTTTTACTACTGCTGTTGTTGTTGTTGTTGTTGTTGTTGTTGTTGTTGTCAGTGCTATATCGTCGACATAATCAACCCAATGAGTAATGGAAGAAACGACGTGAACTTGTGCGCATTGATTGCACAGCAATGCACAACAGGAGTCGGTGCAGTTGATGTCTGATGCCGGACGATTTTTAAAAATGGAGGATTCGAACTGTGGAGGCAACAGTCAAAGATCGTCGCGTTACCACTCAGCCGAGCGACCACGTATAACTATAGTGCTATATCAATTATGTCATTTGCGAAAGGTTTCTCTCGATGGCGCTTCAATTAAGTGACGATGGATGATAATCTAATGCTTCAACGACGACCATTCATGAATCATGAATCATGAATCATGAATCATAATTCGGTTTTCATCATTCAACGCAAATCGACGATGAAATCAAATAATAATATTTCGAAAACATCTGTCGTCGTCATCATCGTCAAATGCGACGATGGACGACAGGCAGCATAGGAGGAAGAGAGAGAGACAGACAGACAGACAGACAGGCAGACAGACAGACAGACAGACAGACAGACAGACAGACACAGACACAGACACAGACAGAAAGTTAGACAGACAGACAGACACATCAGACGGACAGAGACGAAGACATGTATAGACACGAAACAGAGTTAGACAGAAAGTTAGACAGACTGACAGAAACATATGATGATGAGGAGTTGGGACAGTGGGGGGGGGAGAGAATAATTAAGAGAGTGGGTGGAATTTAGGGCTCTGATCAACCCCCACCCCAACTCCCACCTTGTTTAAGCGGACGTGAATGAGCAGGATGAGAAGGAAACGAAACAGGAAGAAGAGGATGAGGAGGAGGAGGAGAAGGTAGGAGAAGGTTAGGAGAAGGGGAGAAGGAGGAGAAGAAGGGGGGAGAGGGAGGAGAAGGAGGAGAAGAAGGGGAGGAGAAGGAGAAGAAGGGGGAGGAAGAGTAGGAAGAGAAGAAGGAAGAGGAGTAGCAGGACGAAGAGAAGGGGAGTGCGGAAAATAGGAGGAGGAGTTGGGTCAATAGCAGCAGCAGCAGCAGCTTTTAGCGGTGCATTACGTCGGCCACTTTGTGTCGCTTTTCATTATGCTCCAGCAGCAGCGTGGCATGGCGCATCTTCGTCAGTGGACAGCGGGGGGGGGGGTGGGGGTGGGTGGGGTGTTGAGGGATGACGGGCGGGAGACAGGAGTAGGTGGAAAGTGGAGGTGGAAGACGATATTGGTGGAAAGATGGTGAAGACGAGGAGAATGCAATTGGACATATATAGGGAAGGACGATTTGCAAAGAGAACGGAATAGCTAAGGAGTAACTGGAGAAGACGTTTTAGCCGACTGGTATTCGCAATACGTTGAATCATTGAATGCCACGTACGTGTGCAATCCTTCGCGGTTGGACTACTGCACACAGTGCATGGTATGGAGGGAGGGAGGAAGTCATGGCGTGGGTCACGTGTCTAGTATCAGCATCCTCTTATTGTTCTTTTTCTGCTTCTTTCTGTCATGCAGTTCGTCCAATCTTAATTTTCTTTCTTTGTTCTGCAGCATGCTTCTTTCTCCAGATCATTCTTCCGTTTATTCGCTTCCGTCTTCTTTCCATCCTTGCGTCTCTCCCTTCCCACCTTCCTTTCTTCCTACAACTCCCTTCTGTCCTCACCCTTCCTTCCTTCCTTCTATCCTTCTTTCAATCTTTCCTTCTTTTCTCACTCTTCTTCTTTCCGCAATCTTCTTTAATTCCTTCTCTTCTTATTTTCCTTCCTTCCCTCTTTCCTCACTCTTCATTCCTCAATTCCTTCCTCACTCCTTCTGTCTTCATCGTGCCTACTCCCTCCCTCCCTCCATTCCTCCCTCCCTCCAGCCGTTCATAGACCCTCCTCCTCCCCCTCCTCCTCCTCCTCCTCCTCCTCCTCCTCCACAGTTCCGTTGCATACGTCGTCGATTCCCCAGCATGCATTGGACGAATTCCGTCGCTCATCCACCTTTGTCCTCCACTTGAACTCCATCTCTTCCTCCCTTCTTCTCCTCCTCCTCCTCCTCGATCCTGCAGGGTCATCCTCTCCACCTCCTCCTCCTCCTTCATCTTCGTTTCCACCCATTCATCCATCCATCCTCCGTCTTCGTCTTGTGTCCCATGAGACGTTGCCACGGATTTCTAATTGACCGCAACAGCCACCGCCTCCTCCGCAGCCTTAACAACGGACGGACGACAGAACACGGTGGCTTCGCTGCATTGAGGGCGCACGCCTAACGACCGGCTCCCGCCAAAATGGCTCAATTTCCCGAGATGCGGCTAATTCCCACTAAGATGCCGCCACCGACGCCGCCGCCGCCGATGACGACAACAGTGCCACCACAACCACCATCCTCCGCAGCAGCTAGGGAGGAAGATGCAGCAGCAGCAGCAGCAGCAGCAGCAATTAGACAGGGATGATGATGCTAAGGCTGCAGCTCGTGAAAGGACGAAGCCAAGTACAGTTATAGATGGAGATGGAGAGAGTGAGATTCTGTGATGTGGACGACGAGTCAACGGAGTGCAAGTGCATGTGGATGACAACATGATGACGAGAAGAAAGAGAGAATGGAACAATGGAAAGGAGAAGAGACAGGGAGAAAGACAGACAGACAGACACACACACAGACAGACAGACAGACAGGACCTTCGCTGAGACCTTCGCTTGACCTCAGTTTGCTTCATTAGCCACACAGACAAACAAGCAGTCAGACAGACATACCTATGTAAACAGATAAAAAAAGAGACAGACAGACACAGACAGACACACAGACACAGACAGATAAGCAGACAGACAGACAGACAAATAGACAGACAAGCAGACACAGACAGATAAACAGACAAAAAACAGACACAGACAGATAGATAGGTAGACACGCAGACAGACATACATACATACATACAGACAGACAGACAGAAAGTCATGCAGAAGATCTCGGCTGCATCATGCAGGTGAGATGCTGATGAAGAAGTCTTTCTTTCGTGTCTTGATCAAACGATTTGCGGGTCGATCGATATTTCTCCCATAAGTGATTCTTAAACTCCATGCATGATGCATACTTCCTTCCCCGCTCTCTCTCCTTTTCTCCCTCTTTCTTTCTCCACTCTTAACTCACTCCTTCCCTCACCCAACCACCCACTCCTCCCCAACCCTCCCCCAATATCCCCCATAATATATATTCCCTCTGTGTATATAATAAACCATGGACCAATCGATCTGTTTAAACTCGATATGTCGTCTGCTCGTCTGGCGACGATCGTTTTAATGATGACGTCAACGACATATCGTCACGAACGGACGTCATCGTGTCTCGGTCGGCGGGAAACTTTGAACTGTCACGAGCGACGAATGGACGACGATGCAGCCCAATGTCTTTGATGGTCACGCTGCGGACGCGAGATAATGGCCGCTTGGCCCCTATCGGTCGGTGGCACAGGTCGGTCGGGGGCTCTCATGGGGGAAAGGACCGCTGGGGCTCCTAGTCGGCCGCTGGGGTGCTACTGCTGCCTCTCCTGCTGCGGTTGATGGGCGGCCGTCGGGACGGTGATGGGTGATGGGTGAGGCTGAGTCGGTGATCGTCCGTTGGGAGGGAGGGAGGGGAGAGGGAGGAGGGAGGGGAGGAGGAGGGGAGGGGAGAGGGAGGGAGACGTGCTGTATATTATATGTGGACGGGTGATGACATCGATGAGAGGCGATCTGGTCTTTCAAGTTGATGAGGCGGAAGATCGGAATCATTAGAGGCAGCGAGCGATGGATGGGTGGCATGGGGTGGGTGGGAGGAATGGGTGGAGGGGTGGTTGGAAGGGTGGGTGGAGGGTGGATGGGTGGGTGGAGGTGAGGGAGGAGAGATTGATGGGTGGTTGGATGGGTGGAGGGGTGGATAGGTGGGTGGAGGATGAATGGGTGGGAGGTTGGGTGGAGGGATGGTGGGTGGAGGGGTGGAGGGTGGATGGGTTGGTGGTTCACAGTGCCTACAGTATAATGTCAAGGTTCTTCCAATACACTATGTGTGTATAGATCTTGGTATAATGTCATGAATGTAGGCTACCTTTATAGAATTCACCATGCCTCTAGTCTATATACACGGTGCAACAAGCTCTGGTTGAGCGTTCCATAGTTCCACAATCCACAGTATAGTATTGAGACGCCGCATGTATTATAATAGTATTGTATGGTATTGTATTGCATAGCATTGTATGGTATTGTATTGCATAGCATTGTATGGTATTGTATTGTATGCTATTATAGTCGTTGGTCGTCGCATCATGCATTAGTCTGATGAGATCGAAATATCGTTGAAGTCTCGTTGAAGTCTCGCAGCAGATAATAATTATCATAGAAATCGAATAAGAAGAATGAGATAAGATAATTGCGTTAAGTGTTCATCGTCGTTGTCGCCATCGTCATGAGGTCAATCCTTCTTGTCCGTCAAGTATGGTGGGTGGAGTGGGGTGGGATGACGGGGGAGCACACCTGTCATGTCTACATATGCCTGTCACTCATCATCATCGTCTCCCGTTGCACGTATTATATGGTCCCCCTCCCCCACGGTCGTAGTTGTAGTGGCATTGGGGAAAGGTTGGGGGGTGGGTGGGGGTGCTGAGCATCGATCCCAGTGCACCATAGACGACGCCGACGCCGTCAAAGGGCGATTAACGGCGGTGGGCCGGTGCATGGGAGGGGGCGGCACCCGGTGAATGGGGGGGGGGTCTGTGCTGCTGCTGCCTTTGTCCCTCGGTCCCCATGGTCAGGCTTGGACCGACCGACCGACGTCAGGCGCTCTCTTCCGTTGGGACAAGACGACGCTCCCCTTCTCTCTTGTGGGGGGGGGGGATGTGGTGGCCCCTTTGTCTCTGTTTTTAGGCGACCGGGTCAACGATTAATCCATTTATTGTATATGAGGAAAACTACGGATCCTCACCATAGCCACACGTGCTTCTTTCATCTGAAACTTTGAGGAAATTAAAGCGCTATACTATTATATAAAAGTCATCTTTATGACATTAGGAAGAACGGTGATGATGATGATGATGATGATGATGATGATGATGATGATGACGATGATGCTGGTGGTGGTGTTGGTGCTGTGGGGGTGTGGTGGTGGTAGTGGTGTAATGGTGGCTGTGGTGGTTTTTGTGGTGGCAGTGGGGTGGTGGTGGTAGTGACGGTGGTGATGATGGTGGAGCTGGTGGTGGTGTGGTGGTTGCGGTGGTAGTGGTGGTGATGAGATTTTAATTGCAGCAGTTCTTGTTGAAATAGTAATAATGACAATAATGACTGCAGCAATAATGATTACAGCAGTAACAACAACAACAACAACAACAACAACAACAACAACAACAACAACAACAACAACAACAACAAAAGTAGAAGTAATAGAAATCATAAGTGACGACGCTACCATAATTAATAGTCGCATGCAGCGTGTCATTTGACGCACTGCCTATTTTACTCTTTTCCTGCCTTATAAGTTACGACCCGCAGCCAAAGAAATTCTTTTAAATTTCTAATAACTTCTTTGCATTAGATTTCTGCTGTATACCTGCTGACCAGTCCTCACCCTCACCGACTTATCCTACCGTCATCAGACTCATCACTGTACAGTCAATGCACTCATTGAAGCTGTGTTGTTGGCTATAGACTATAGAGCGCATGCGCAAGTTGAACAAAAGTCTTTCCATTTGGAATGACCTTCCTCAATGACTAATGTCTCAATTAATTAATTATTACAGGCTTTCCTCATTAGTTCTTTAAGGGCATTTCATATTGTTGGATCTCTGTGCTCGGAGCACCTCTGAATAGTAATTTTATGAGTGGCGCTATAAAAATTGATGGTTACGATACAATATAATTATACGGTGCGATGTCCAGCGATTTATATTCAAGTTTAATTTCCATTTTATTAGTAGTACAGTTTTTGTGTAGGCCTACAGTGAGTGCATTTATTCAATCAATAAATCAATCAGTCGATCAGTCAATCAATCAGTCAATTAATCAATCAGTCAGTCAGTCACTTTCTCAGTCAACAAATCACTCGGCATTTATTCCATTTCAAGATGAATGCGTCCAGTGAATATCTCCAGATCAGTTTCAGAATGCCTTAATAATTATGCTTTACGACTAAATTTCTTTTAACCCGAGTCATTCAAAATCTGGCGCCACAGAAGCTCTCAACTGCAATCGGCTTCAATCCCGTTTATAATTCCCGTCGATACATCAGTCGCCCTGCA
>OX243817.1:25262568-25272568 GCA_945859605.1 Lumbricus rubellus
TTCGCATTAATGTGGAATGAAGTGATTTGAGGAGCATGGCGCGAGTGAAGGAGAGCGCGAATGAACAATGAACAGGTGTGCGAACGAGCGAGTGAACGAGGAAGTGAACAACAGAATAAGTGAACGAGTTATGGTACAGAAAGTGGAATGAACAAGTAAATGATAGAGTGAAGAGAGAGAAAATCAAATCTAATCATGAAGCGAATGAAAAAAGTGAGTGAAGGAACGAATGAGCGAGTGAATGAACAAAGCAATAAACAAATGAATGAACAAATGAACAAACAAGTGAATGAATAAGTGAACGAAGAAGTTAATGAATAAGTGAATGAACAAAGCAATGAACAAGTGAACGAACAAGTGATGGAACAAAGTAATTAATGAAAAAGTGAACGAACAAATGAACGAACAAGTTAATGAATAAGTCAAGGAACAAGTAAATTTTCATGTGAATGAACAAGTGAATAGACAATTTAATGAACAAGTGAATGAACAAACGGACGAACAAATCAATGAATAAGTGAATGGACAAGTGAGCGAAAGAGCGAATGAACAAGTCAATGAACGATAGAATGAGCGAAGGAGCGAATTAGTGAACGGTCGATTGAATAAGCTTATTCAATTGTTTGACCGAATGGATAAGAACTAAAGAAGTCATTGTTCATTTTTTTATAAACCCCTGACAACAACACCCATGCTGCACATAATCACTTGACATGCGGTTCAACCATGCAGGCAGACAGTCGGCACCTACCCTTCGATGCCAGTCAAAATACAGCGCAACGGGGCTGGGGCGGGGCTGATTCTGTCGACGCCTGGGACGATAGCTATAGTCTTATATATACATGTAGAGGGTCATCGGCGACATTGCTAATCATCGTCAATGTATTACTATTACTCATCAAATTCATATTCATCCTCAACCGAGAGACTCCATGACGCGCCACCCTTCCGCTGATAACTTCCAGGTCACCCGATAGATGGCAGACACAAACGAACCAACCCTCTGGCCATTGCATTACCCTCCCCGCTATTCCGTCAATCATAATTATATCCTCTTTGCATCACCAATTCCTCGTATACTATCGTTTCTTCAATCATTCACATCATTATCATTTCTTCATTCCGATGCAGTGACTTATTATTATCCGATGCATAATTGCATATATATATATATATATATATATATATATATATATATATATATATATATATATATATATATACGTACATCAGATATTATAGTATATATATGCGATTTGACAAACCATTCCCGTGTTTTATTTACCATAATATTCTCTGCTCCGTTCACTTTGAAATACTGTGAATTCTTTTATTCACTCACTTTGTTTCTCTATCCTCTTCCGCTCTTCGTTCTTATCCTTCTTCTGTTTCATCGTCGTCATCGTCGTCGGTCGTCGTATATAGCAATCATCATCAGGATCAGGATCGTCAGCATGATCATCAGCATTATCATGATCATCGTCGTCGTCATCGTCATGATGACGACGATGATGATGACGACGACGACGACGACGATGATGATGATGATGACGACGACGACGATGATGATGAGGAGGAGGAGGAGGAGGAGGAGAAGAAGAAGGAGACGGAAGAGACGAAGGAAGAGAAAGAGGAAGAGAGGAGGGAGAAGGAGTAAACTGCTATTTGTATGGAGGGAGGGAGTTGCATGGTCTTTGTGGATATAAACGGTGAACATTGTCTTAGATCGACCGTTGTTATCTCTCTTCAGCTATTTCCTCCTCCTCGTCGTCGTCCTCCTCAATCGGTCCAACGCAACGAGGTCCATCGTTCTCTCGTTAAATGCAAATACTGGTCTCGCATGCAAGTTCATCACGCAACAGGAACAATGAATCGGTTCCTGCTCGGCGCGGAACCTCACGGAACCTCTGAGTGTTTCTCGCATGGATCACAGAATTCAGATATCAATCACCTTCAGCGCAATTGCTCCTCCGTCTCTGTCTATAGACGATCGTCGCTTTTGAGGCGCTATATAAATACATGCGCACGCAATACATGCGAATGCATCGAGGCGCTATATCAACACACAATACATGCAAATGCATTCAGGCGCTATATAAATGCTATATAAATGCACACAATACATGCAAATACATTGAGGCGCTAGATATATGCACACAATACATGCAAATATATTTAGGCGCTAAATGAACACGCACGTATGCATATGCAAATGCATTTCATGCTCCATTCGCTTTAATCTGTGTTTGATTCTGCAGATTCGTATACAGTATTATAATAGTTATTACAGGACGGGAACAGATAAATGATGCGGTTGCCTTCTCTGACCACTTTCAATATTATGAAGATTTCGTTGCGAAGCCACGCGATCTTATTCATGAGTTACATGAATGGGTTAACAAACCTTTTAAAGAAATATTTATAACTGCACAGCCTCTTCATGCCCTTCCCATCCTCCATGGTAAATTACTCCAAATCAGATGACAATGACCTATTTTTAGTACCTATAACTGACAAGAAGCCATCTACAACTCCACAAATGATTTGTGGAGTTGTAGATGGCTTCTTGGATTGTTTGAACATTACAGATCAACCGAGTAATACTCTAAAATCTAAATGGATTTGTGACAAATCCATTTAGAATTTAGAACTGCACCTTTTGTCAAGAACTTTATGCTATAAAAGCTATGTGGGTTACGGGAAATTTGTTTGACCTCAAGATTTTAAAAGTCTCATTCGCAAATAGTCAGTCAGTCAGTCAGTCAGTCAGTCAGTCAGTCAGTCAGTCAGTCAGTCAGTCAGTCAGTCAGTCAGTCAGTCAGTCAGTCAGTCAGTCAGTCAGTCAGTCAGTCAGTCAGTCAGTCAGTCAGTCAGTCAGTCAGTCAGTCAGTCAGTCAGTCAGTCAGTCAGTCAGTCAGCCAGCCAGCCAGTCAGTCAATCAATCAATCAAACAATCGATACTGGATTGGATGAAGATAAAGGTAGGCAACAGAGGACTGAATAAA
The DNA here is from genome assembly GCA_945859605.1 of Lumbricus rubellus. Taxonomy (NCBI): domain Eukaryota; kingdom Metazoa; phylum Annelida; class Clitellata; order Crassiclitellata; family Lumbricidae; genus Lumbricus; species Lumbricus rubellus. The sequence continues at coordinate 25,265,574 of OX243817.1, forward strand.
GATGCACGATACAGAGATGCGTGAATGCGCATCGTTGGACATTCGAACCATGCATGCAGCCTGAGGGACGAGAACGAAGTATGAAGAAAGTGATTGCTGGTGTCATCTAGCGAATGATGTTATGAATAAGTCAAACCTAATTTTGCCAAAGGATCTCATTGTCTATCTGTAACAATCAACCCGAAAAGCTGACTTGAAAGTAAAAATTTTCGAGCCATCTTCAAGAACGTATTTTAATTAATGAAATTCTTCAAGACACTGTCAGTCAGCTCCCAAGGTTCCCGTTCCGCACGCAATTGTGCGTTGTATTTTTGTAAATACTTCACTATCCTACTACATACGGCTTTACAACGGGTCATTTGGTTTTGATGACTTCCATTACGTATAGGCCATTACGTATAGGCCTACTATGCACGTATACTTACGTACGACGTACGTGCGCGCGTATGTATGTGTGTATATATGTGCGTTTGTATGTATGCAGGTTTTTAATCTCGGGCTATATATAAGCACGGTCCTTGCACGGGGCCCTAAATAACATGGCGCCATTCGGAAGGGCACAAGGACGTACGTACAAAGGGGCAAGAGGGCACTCTTCTCCGGTCTCCCCCTTGTAGAGTCTGAAACTGACGCCTACGTTTTCAACTGTAACTTTTTGGATCTTAACACATTTTTCGCACTAAAGCACCAATGCCAAACGGTAGGTCTACAGTATGATGCGTATACTCCTATAAAGTAAAACCGCACCGACATTATTTTATACATTTAGAAACCTCTAGATCAACATATGAAAAATATCAAGTTCCTTATTTCCTGCTTTGTTTTTTTCATTCAACCGTGACCGTTGTGAATCGCCCCTTCTGCGAAATTATCTGCAACAACAATTACCAAAAAATCAATAATAATAATTAATAATTGATTGACTGTACATTTATACTCTCTATCTGTTTCTGAGTGCTTGTGTCTGACTATATCTTCCTGTCGCCTGTCTGTATATAGACTGTTGATGCCTATGTACGTAATGCCAAATATCGCCATTAGCGTGTTGCAGTACTGCAGGTGCAGATTTTGGAATTTTTCTTGTAGTAGAAAAGACGTAGAACACCGGAATAGCTCATTGTAGGCTTACTTTTGCTTCAGCATGGTATTACATTGAAGGCCCACTATAACTCTATCTGAATATCTGCTGTCTGCCTGCCTGTTTGCATGTCTGTCTTCCTGTCCGTACGCCTGTCTTATAGCGTGATCGCATATACGAACCCTTGCTCCGTCTTTCAAAGCGACGAAATAGAACACTTATAGTGTGACAGTTGGGCAGAGTATAAGAAAAATCGCAGTTTCGTAGAACAGTTGGCATCATCACCACTCAATGCATAGTGGCGCCTCCTATATATAAAGGTGTCCAAGTCACACAGGTGTCCAAGTCACACAGGTGTCCAAGTCACACAGTTTGCGGCGCTTCCGAAATGACTTTCAACAGCAAAACACTCCTCCCTCTCTCCCTCCCTCCTTCGCTTCATGCGTTCCTTTATTTCTTCATTCGTTCCTTCCTTCAACTTGTCGACTATATATATAATAGAGAAGATTCCAGCGCCTTGTTCCATCATGACGGTCGTGTGGAAGACGAATGCTTCACGTTTACTATACAAAGAGGGTGAGAAATGTCGTCGTCGAGTTGAGAAATTCGAGTGACGAGTTGAGAAACTCGAGTGACGAGTTTAGAGTTTTTGGTGCAGACTCACTGCTTTGGTTTCACGAGTTTCGTGACAGGAGGTCTATTAAAAGTCGAGTTGGTTGTGTTGACTGTCGAGCTGAGAACTGCGATTAACAGTTCGAAATGTTGTTGATCAGAAGAGACAATGACTATATAGTTGTCTGTTGTCTAAGCACTCATCATCTCACCTGGAATCTATAATTTACATGACTTAGTCTCGAGTCGCTTTAAATGACATGCATGGCATATCATGGATATACTCTTACTCACTATACTTGCTGCCCTACTTCCTTTCTTCTTTCCATCCATCCATTCATCCTTCCATCCATCTATCCATCTTACCTTCCATCCATCTTACCTCCTTAATTCTCTCCTTCCATCAACCATTCCTTAATTCCGTCCTTCCTTTCTTCCATTTTTCATCCTTCCTTTATGCCTTCCTTCCTTCCTTCACTACTTCCATCTAGCCATCCATACATCCCACATTCCATCCTTCTTATCTTCACTTCTTACATCTATCTTTTCTTCCCTGTGTCCTTCTTTCTTACCGTCCTTCCTTCCATCTATTTTTCCTTCCTTCCTGAGATTGCCATAAAGCCTCCTTCTCCGCTCCTCAAAACTTCCAAAATTGCTGGAATACACATAATCGCACAAAGACAATCCAATATCCCACCAGAAACCGCTTACAGGGCACATATCCCGTGGAATAATAATAATTATAATCTATAGGCTTACGGCATCGTTTGCCATTTTCATTTACGTTGGCCCCGTGATTAGAAAATACACATGAACCCTGTGTCTGACGAATGTCGGGACCCCTCCCACTCCCCCCACTGCATCTTGGCAATCATCCGCAATGCCTCGATCCGCCGCCATTCCGTCAACATTGACCGAATCCTGCAGCAACTGTCGGCGGCGTCGGCGTCGGTGTCGGCGTCGCTGGACAAACATCTCTCTACGATTGCCATGTCTAGACACCACCATCATCATCGTCGTCGTTCCTCCGTCGTCGTCACAAGGACTGTTTCCACAGCGCTTTCTCCAGCAGCAACAACACCATCAGAGATGGATGGATAGATACAGCGCGTGCATCGCCTCCAGCAGCAGCTGCATTCGTCCACATACTTACTCACAGCCCCTCCCCTATATTCATCCCCCGGATGATAAATGAGGGGGCCGGTCCGACGGGACGCCGCGTGGACACACGCCGACGACGACGACGTGTTCCCGGTTAGGGTCCTTCGTCGACGTTGTAGCGGTGGACACGGCGGGCGAGAGAGTGGACAGCTTAAGCGTCGCTTCGCTGCGTCGTAACTGACGTAATGACCGATCGAAAGCAGACGACATCAAAGCGGGAAAGACCGCGAAATCGATGAAAGGCGAACGAGAGACGATGGCGGTGGCGGCGACGACGCCACCGCACCGCCGAATCGACGCCACCGCCGCCCTGCAGGGCCCGTCATACCGACACGCTTTCGGCTTTCATCGTATACGCATGCGCTTGTGGACCCGGCCAATTCGCGGCGTGATTTATAGGTCGTTGCCAGTGGCAACGGTCTGCAGTCCGATATCATAGGTTTTTGGAAGTGTAGGTTTGAAGGCTCGTTCGGTTATGACCAATGAGAAACGTGATTTATAGGTCGTTGTCACCATGGCAACGTGTTTTAGACACTGCAAATGAATGTTTGCATTTTTTATCTCTCTCTCTCTCTCTCCAAAGTTCGTCTGGTGATCAATCATCATATTCTTTATTTCTATTATTATTTCAAACATCAAACGCAGTATAATAATAATACATTGTATAGGCTAATTACATGTACAATCAGTAATGAACGGATGGTTACATGTTTTCACAGGGGTCGAATTTAACTGTATACCTTACATGCGACAGCCATGCAAGGCGTTAATCACGTTGTATACTATTCACTTTACCATCGCCCTCTAGCGAATGATAGGCTGAGTGGATCTTTGGGAGAGTAGCAGGCCCACAACTTAACTTATAAACCCTATGCCTAATATAATTTTCATTCACCAGGAGCGGTGTTACTAATGGTGCTTGCCAGAAACGAGGCCACGATTGTATAGAAACGCTGCTAACAAACCGCGATCGAATTTTAATGGAAATGCCCTTAAACAATCCGCAAAAACTTTTATAAGTTTGTAAATTGACAAATCACCATGCATGCATGCATGGAAGAAATTCCCTCAGTGCATGTATGTGGGGAAAACCAGCAAAAGCCCAGACGATGCGGTGACGTCTGCAGTGACGTCCACTTTCATCTCCCGCCACCGACGTCACCGCCGACGTCACCACCGACGCCACCATCGTCTGCCTCCTCATCGCCTCGTCGCGCCATCGTCGTCTCTTTCCCGCCGTCCGTCCCACCGCAGAGCCATGCGCCGCGTCAGTTCTGTCGCCAGCGGCGGCGACAGAGCCGTGCGCCGCGCGAGTTCTGTCGCCGGCCGGCGTCAAGACCGAGGCCTGCCGTAAACCAACAACGTGACGGCCGCGGCCGGACACTTAGCCAGTGATGGATGACGTCCGAGGGCGCACAGGCCGGCGAATTACCGACAGCCGACGACGACGGCGACGACGTCGACGAAGGCGACGGCGGTGCGGATCAAAGGGAAGATCAAAGCAGGCCGCCGAAGATCTATGGCTCCCCCGCGTCCGCAATTACTGCTATCGGCGTCCGCCAAAATCCGGAACCGAGCGGGATATGGTTACACGGATGTGATCCAGGCAGAAACGACCCACCGCCCGCCAGTCACTGCGTCCGTACGTCCGTCCACCCATCAGCCACCGTCCGCCGCAATCCCGTCCATGCAATCTTCCCACCGTCCTCCTTCCCTCCATCCTCCGTTGCCGTCGAATGTCGATAATGACATCTCTGGATTTGGCGTTTAAACAGCCACGATAACGACGACGACGATGACGACGACGACGCGTAATGATGATGACGACGACGACAACGACTCAATAATAGCGGCGACGACGACGACGACGACGACGTGAGTTGACGACGATGACAGGCGACATGCAACGGACAAACAGATCAATGGAGACATATAAGGAAACGAAAGAGACATCTGGAGACAGGAATGGGAAGAAGGCTTGAGATTATAGAAGGCAGCAAGGAGGAAAAGTTAGGGAAGAAGGCATGAGAGTATAGAAATAAAGGGAAGAAGGCATGAGAGTATAGAAATAAAGGGAAGAAGGCATGAGAGTATAGAAATAAAGGGAAGAAGGCATTAGAGTTGGAAGGCAGCGAGTAGGGGAAACGAAGGGGAGAAGGCTTGAGAGTATAGGAAGGCAGCGAGGAAGAAAAAGTTATGGAAGTAGGCATGACGCCGCATGAGAGTAGGAAGTCAGCAAAGAGGAAAAGTTAGGGAAGAATGACAGTAGGAAAGTATGCAGCGAGAGAGATAAAGGGAGGGAAGAAGGCAGACAGAGAATGAAGTGAAGCAGAGAAATTGAGAGCAGAGAAGAATGAAGTTAGAGAGAGAGAGAGAAGAATGTCGCAGAAGAAAGGAAGGCTGAGACAAGACAAGCAGAGCATATGATACAAAGAAGGAGAGTAGCCAAAAAGACAGGAAAGATGCATTGCATTCCATTCATGAAATGCATTGAGAAAAGGAGAATGAAATGGAGAGAAAATGAAAGAATGGAGGCTGGCAGACAGGCTCATAAAGATTGAAGGAAATAAAGCAAAAGAGGCAGATTAGAAGGTGGACATAGAAGAAAGGAGGGGGGTATGATGGAAGACAGATAGAAACAAAGACGCTGAAGATGGAAGGCAGAAAATGGAAATTAGGGACGAAGGTATATCCTGACGGAGAAAGACAGGAATGATGGATGGATTCGGGCAAATGGGAGAAGAAATGTAAATAAGATCTGAGGCAGACTGCAGCTTTTGAAAGTGTATCAGTTTACAAAGATATCAATCATCGACAGAATGAATATATCAGTTGAAATCTTAATGTATTGAAATCGTCAATTTATGAAGAGATTCTTTCTAACAAAGCAAATTATTCAGAGTCGTTCAGAGTTGGCGCTCAATTGTCTTCCACAACTGTTTTGTTTCCAGCCGTTTCTCTGGACCTTCTTTAACCCTTTGACAACCTGCAGCGTGTACTAAAATGAATGCTAAACAATGTGTAGCTGGTTTTTAAAGGGTTAATCTGGTTCTTCTTGCTAGGTCGACTTAGTTCATCGATGTTGTTTTCGCTTTCTTTCAAAACTTAGCACCCGTGAGTAGGTCTATTCAATATGCCGATAATAGCACACACTGCAGCAAATTGTGTAGGCTTTAATAGGCCGTATCAAGGCTCAATCTAACACTGGGCGTTTTGCTATTAAATCTTATGGCACTAAAGTATGGAACGCAATACCAATAGATATTCGTCAATCCAGTAGTCTGCAGGAATTTAAAAAGAAACTTCGTGTTTTTCTACTTCCCTGCAGGCCTACTAGGCCTAAAGCTACTTGAAGTGCACATGACCATGTGTATAGCCTAAAGCTACCCGTACTTGAAGTGCACATGACCATGACCATGTGTAGTTAAGGTTTTACTTAAGGCTTTAATTAAGTACATAGTTAAGTTTGTTTCTCTACATGCTCTTGTCAGTTTTAACTTTTCTGCAATCTGTCTTCGCCTAATTTGATTTAATTTCTTTGATTAATTTTTCTTGGGAATTTTTTACTTGGGTGACCCTTCCCATCGGGATGTCCATCCCTTTTGGCCCCTTTTTGTAGCCAATGCATGCATGTTTTGTACTTTTATTGTTTTCTTGTTTTCTGGTTACAATAAAGTGAATTGTATTGTATTGTAATTGTATTGTATTGTATTGATTTTGGCTGTCACTTGGGTGACCCTCCCCCAGCGAGATGTCCATCTCTTTAGGGCCCACCTTTGTAGCCAATGCATGTATATTTTCTACTTTTGTTGTCATCTTGTTTTTTATTGCAATAAAGTGAATTGATTGATTGATTGATTGATTGATTGATTGATTGATATCTTCATATCTTTTTCTAGGCCTACTTCTAGATCTTTGTATCATATCTTTATATCTTTAAAAAAAAATCTTTATTGCCTTCCGTCTTCACGGTTGGAGCTTTAGCGTATGAATGTTGAAGCTGTAGGTTAAATTGGTTAACGTAAACCTAACGTCGACAAGTAGCCTCTTGCAATGCTGATTCTGCAGTCAGTGGGTAATACAAGCTCTGCCTAATTACATACAAGTCATTACACAACCTCATGCCTGAATACATCGCCGATTT
>OX243817.1:25275068-25336981 GCA_945859605.1 Lumbricus rubellus
TGTGAAATGTGGCAGCCGTGTGGGACGTGTTGAATTTGTAAATGGCGGACGAACGGATTGCAAAGTTCACTTTTTGTGGAAAAGATTGGGTTTTTTCGTGGAAAAGAAATCTAAAGACACGGTGCTATTGGAATGGAAGGTTTTGGTAAATTTTCACAACAATCGCTGCGTAACTTTCGGCGTGATTGTAACATTAACTATTGGAAAGTTTCATTTTTATTTATATAGATTCGTTTAATGGGAAAAACTTGATAGACTATTGTGCGTTTGCTGGTGGTCAAATAAAGAACATTCTTACTTACTTACTTACTTACTTACTTACTTACTTACTTACTTACTTACTTACTTACTTACTTACTTACACCACACCGTTATCAGGTACAAAAGCAGTTGATCAAATAGAATATAATAGGGCCTACATAAGCACGTTTTTAACCAGGCTGGTCAAAACTTCCACAAATGTAATAAGGGGTTTTAACCATTTTAACTCGCTTATGCCAAAGTCTTTTCCCGCGGATGACCAATATTAAGCAAATACCAGCGTCCATCATGTGCTCGCTCAGATGTTCGTTTGAACATTACAGATCAACCGAGTAATACTCCGAACCACGATCTAAAAAGTTGTGAACACACGCCAGAATGTTTTTTTATTGGTTTCACGCATGGTGTAAGAAGGGATGGTGTGCGCACTTCCTATACTGGCCATACAACGTTTTTGGCTAGACTTATTTTAGTTCAGCCGGTGGCGCTACTGTCCCGATTTGCGCGGATGCAGCACAGGGAATATAGAGCAAGAAGTAAGGAACATTCGAAACATGGAACATAGGGACACGGAGAGCGCAGGAACATAGCATGGAACATCACTTGGAATATACTAGGGGCGATGAGGGTCAGGTAACATTGCAGGGAACATGGAACATCACACGGAACACCTAGGAACATAGGCCTAATATACAACAAAGAAGGTGGAACGTAGAAAACATGAAGCATGACAGATAACAATGCTCAGAGAATATGGGAATATAGGACGAAGAACACGGAACATGCATGCATTCCGGAACGCGCTACAAGGGCTGTAGAACGTAAGGAACATGGAACATCAGAGGAAACATCAAAAACATTCAGGAACGTGGAACATAAGAGGAAACATCAAAAACATTCAGGAACATGGAACATAAGAGGAAACATTAAGGAACATGGAACACGGAAAGTGTAACCGGAATTGGATCCCAAGGAACATGGACCATCAGGTGAAATACGGAACATGGAACATCAGGGGAATTTAGAATCAGTGAAGAACAAGGAATGAGGGACGCAAAGAACAGGGAGCATCAGAGAGCATAAGGAACATGAAACATCACATGGGACACCAGAGACATCAGAGAAAAAGACGCGGAACAAGCAATAAGGACCGTGGAACATAAGCAATATACAACAAGGACCATGGAACATAGACAACCTGGAACATCACGGGAAAATGAGAAACATTAGAGAACACGGAATGTGGAACACGCAACATGGTACGTGGAACGTAATGAACATGGAACATAAAAGGGAAGATCAGAACCATTAAGAAACATGTAACACGGAATGTGGAACAAGGAATGTGGAACACAAGGAACAGGTGAACATCAGGGAACGTTCGCTGGAAAACAGAACACGGAATGTGGAACACGCAAAAGGTCCGTGGAACGCAAAGAACAAGGAACATAAGAGGGAACACAAGAAACATTAAGGAACATGGAACCAGTAATATGCAACAAGGAATATAAGGAACACAAGAAACACAAGGTAACATAAGAAACAAGGAACATCGTAGGAACTTCAGAGGCAATAAAAAATACGGAACGCGGAACACGCAACAAAAACTGTGGAGCTTAATGAACATGGAACACCAGAGGGAACATCAGAAACATTAAGGAACAAGGAACGCAAAACACGCAACAAGGGCCGTGGAACAAAAGGAACATGAATCATCAGGATAAACATAAGAAATATTACCGGTAAGCAACATGGAACATGTAACAACGACTGTGGAACATAAGAAACAGGGAACACCAAGGAACACCAGGAACATGGAACATCACATTCAACACCAGCGACATAAGAAAACAAAGGACGCGAAACAAACAACAAGGACCGTGGAACATAAGGAATATAAAAAATTAAGGAGCATGGAACATAAGGAACCTGGAATTTCACAGGGAACAAGGAACACGGAACATCAATTAACAGGGAACAGAGGGCACATCACAGAGAACAAGGGAACACGGAACATCGATATGAACATCAGGGTTAGAGGACATAGAAAACATTGGAACACAGGGAACACAATAACATCACATGGAACAGAGAACACGGAACACAAGAGAAAAGGAAACAAAAAGCATATGGAACAGAACATAGCAAAGATAATTTGTGTCGCCCTCCTCCTCCTTCGTCCAGACATGAGACTGGCACTAAGGAATGGACATGCAGTACATGAGTATAAGTATATATGCCATACAATATCATGAAATTCCATTAGGCTTATAGGTGAGGTCCGTCAACTGTTGCATGCTACGCCATCTAGCGACTTTAGCCACAAATTTCACCCAAGTGCGCACACCATCCCTTCTTACACCATGGTTTCACGCGTGGTTGGCTTATATATTAGGTTTCGCTTGAAGGGCATGTTATCGCTCAGCCCCAGAATCTGACCTAAACATAAACGAAAGATTTAAAATCGTTGGACTAAAGTACAGTCAGTATACTAATTACAAATAGCTAATGAAAATGCACTGCTTCCAATTTTTGAGCTGAGCGTGTCTTCTTATCTTGGGCCTATGCAGTTTGAGCAAAGGAACGGCTACAGCGGCGATACTGAACTTTTCAATTTGTTGTCATATTGATCTGTGCATGTATAATTTTAGCTAACCTTGAAAAGTCGTGGTGTTGCGTTTTTTCAGTCTGAAAATGACGACACTGTTCGGAGGCGAGGAGCATGCAAGTCTCTACGTCCGTTATCGACCGGAATATCCGATTGAGCTGCATGATCGAATCTTGAAGTATCTGAACGAAGGTGGAGAGATTAAGCGTGGAGCACGCGCGGTCGACGCAGGGTGTGGCAGCGGTCAAAACACCCGCATCTTGGCTAAATATTTCGACGAGGTCATTGGAATCGATACGAGTGAAGCCCAGATCGAAGAGGCACGGAAGGCTTCTACCGATCTGACGAATGTCATCTTCAGGTGTGGTTCTGCAGATGACATGAGTGGATCAATTACAGATGGAAGTGTTGATCTTGTCACGGTTGCTACTGCCCTGCACTGGTTTGACGTGGAGGCATTCTTTCGAGAATGTTTGAGGATTCTGAGACCTGGTGGAGTGTTGGCAGCGTTTTCATACGAGCATGGCCACATCAATGAACCAAAGGCAGAAAGTGCTTACTTTCAGGTACTAACCAGCGATTATGAATCCTAATCAAATATTTTTATATAAATGTCCTCTCAGGCCTCAGCCTTTCACATGGTTGATGATGAAATTCTGCTACAGCGTCTTGAGACCTGCTGTGAACTCAAGAGTTCCCCTCTCCTTTGGTTCCAGTTCTACCTGTCTACCCGGTAATTGCATCCATATGATTGCCTGTGGTAAATCTAGGACTCAGTGGGTTGCTGTTGTTTTGGGTGTTCCTTTGGATTCTGTCCAAGGCTTACACATTTTCACTTTATAAATGGCTGACATTCCCTGCTTTTTCCCTAACCATACGGCAGTTTGCCGCCTTTTATCCAACAATGTCCAGGCTTATGTCCATGGACCCCTTCTGTCCAACTCCTTGCTAGTCAAATTTAGATCTGCATCGTCATCATTGGATGCACGCATGTTCTAATCATCTTTCAATTGACTGACCACATTGTTGCTGTTTCAAAACCCAGCTGATTTGGTTTCGTACCCTCTATCAGCTCCAAAGCATTTCCATCTTGCAGATCTGTTTTAACATTGACCTTTGCCTCAATTGCTCTCGAAATCATTAGTTTGTTCTCGGATGTACTATTTTAATTCACTCCATGTTGGCCTCCTTAAGTTTCATCTATCTACTCTACAATGAACTTTCCCCCACAGTCTTCTCTGTGGCAGTCATTCCTCAACTTTCTCTCTTCTCAAATCTTGACATTTCTCTTGAGGTTTTTCACAATAGGATTGTTTCTGTGAGGAAACAGTTTAGAATTATAATTATCACAGCACGCTCTAGAATTTGTGGTTTGAATATACCTGGTGAATGGTTTTTTGTTTGTTTAGTTAATGGAAGGGACATTGCGTCCTTACTGGGCACCACAAGTTAAACTTGCATGGAATCAGTACAAGGACCTGTTTCCTATTCTTCAGAAGTTCTTTCCAAAATCAGAGCGGTATAAATGAATCTGATAAAGGCATAAATTTGGTCATGTATACATGTGTGTGTGTGTGTGTGTAATACTGTGTATTTGTATGTGTGACAAAGATACATAATGCATACTCTTTTTAGTTTGTGAAGTTTTGTGAACACATGGGGTCATGTAATCATTTACAGGGTTGTCACATATCCTTGAAAACCTAGACAGTCATGGAAATACATCTCAGAACTCCTTTTCACCCTTTAACGAAGTGTAGTTACTGATACGGTATATCCTATACACTTGGTCGGTAAAGGGTTAAGCCGTACTGGAGTTGGAGTGCTCCTGAGTAGTGGTGCTATGTGAATCTTCGTTATGAATGGATGTTCAATTAAACTAAATATATTAAAGTTTCCTAGCATAACTTATTTTAAATTTTTTACTCATTTTATCATTAGTTTGCTAATTGGTGCTGTTTTTTCAGGGACGACTCGTTTGAAATCAAACACAGATATACAATCAAAGAATTCTGTGGCTACGTCTCAACATTCTCACCATATCAGACTTACAGGAGAGAGAATCCCACCGTCCCAGATCCTCTGATTGAACTGGCCAAAGAGTAAGACTTACTTTTGTGAAGCTTAAACAAATCAAATCCTAGTCCAAATGTGACCCGATCTAGCAAAAGGAGGCGGAAGTGACAAAATGAATTTTGTATGTTTTTGACAAAATATGATAAGCAATCATTTCTGTTTAAAACGCTGAACAAATTATTATTCTATTCTTAATTGGTTCCCGAGATATGAATTTTATAATGTGATGCCGGTCGGAAGTACAATTTCGAGAAACGACCCTTAAAATGCGTTTAAAATCGGGACAAATGTTACACATTTTTGCCAATTTTAAACGCATTTTAAGGGTCGTTTTGTAGGACAATTGTCCAACAAAATTCTTAGATTTGTCGCGAAAGAGGTCAAATAATATTAAATCAATATATTTTTTCAGGTAAAACATGATCTTGTTGAGTGATATATGCGAAAAAACGAAAATCGAAATATTTACGCCTGGTTGGTGTTTTATGGAATTTCCTCTGTTTGATCATTTTCAACTTCGCCTCCTTATGAGCGAGCAGGTCACATAATCACACTGTTGTCTAAATTGTCCAAAGTTCCATTTAAAATTAGCAGAATGGCTTGTGGATTTCTCATAGTTGTGTGCAAGTTATAAATTTGTTTGTCAAACTATTTTAGTCAAGGTTTGGAGTGAAGGTTTGAAGTGAAAAGGTGCAAAACTGTCAAAATGCATCTCAGACAAACAGAACAGACGGACAGACAGACACACAGAATCTTCTTTATTTATATAGATACTATAGAAAATCTTCATAACAAAAGATAAAGTATTTTGTACATTGTTTGCTTTCTGCATTTTATCAAAACTTTTCCGTCATCTCATTTGATCTACGCCAAAGCTGCAGTCTGTAAGGTTTATAATCAGCTTGTTTTTTTTGTTTACAGGTTGGAGGTCATCTATGGAACACACTCCGAAGACGCGAAGGTGGTAGTTGGTCATCAAGGTATCTTCATGCTACTTGGAAGAAAGCCGTAGCATCTTTGATGCTCTCAATCAACATCAAATCTATTGCATGTCTTTCAGAGACGAACAGTAATTACCTTTTAACAAGCATATCTGAACTTATTGAACTATCAGTTGTATAATATTTTCAATTTTATTTGTGATTAACTTATCAAAGAATAGTATACCGGTAACTAATCTATATGTTTTTATTACTTGTGTATCCCTGCAGAGTATATATAGTAAGTTTTAGTTAGCGTTAACTGTACCTGAAACCTATAGTTAGTGATGACTCATGGTTAAAACTAATATTAAAATTGTCATACTAACAATAAAGAAAATAAATGGTGCAAACCAAAAGAAAACTCAATTAACACTGGTACTTGTCAGTACTTGATTAAAATTGAGAGTTAGCCTACAGCTAGGCATTGAACACTGGTGTCCTTCTAATGATTCTAATAACGGTACATTCCACGTCTGCATCCTTGTTTTTCCAACATCCAGTTTTACTTTATTCAGACAACTCCGTTATGACAGTTCAACGTTCTGTAGGACTTTTAAATACTTGAGCAGGGCCGGATTAAGGCATGTTCAACATGTTCGGCCGAACAGGGGCCCCCACACTTTAGGGGGCCCCACACATCTGCGAAAAACAATTTTACGACCTTTTTTAGTCATCAGAGATTTTGGCGAGCGAGAAATTGGGGGAAAATGGGAAATTCCTGGGAAATTTCCAGGAGATTTCGATAGAATGGCTAAAAAAAGGCCGTCAGAAATTTTCGCGACCGAAAATGGAAAACATTTTTGGAAAAAACGTCGTCAGAATTTTCGTCACAAATTTTTCCCAACAAGGTCCCCACATTTCTTAATCGGGCCCTGTACTTGAGCTCAATTGATTTAAGTTTAGCTTTCAATCGTAAATGGCTGGAAATATAACTAGTTGGCAGTAGACCAAAGACAGGTGGTGTTTGGGAATATGTCAATAATGACATCCAGAAAATGTTGTAGGGTGGAACTAGCTATTTGTAAGAATCTTCAATGTAACACTTGATATGGAGATGAATCATGATAACACACAGTAAGGACATGGATTTTGGAATTAACTTACGGAAAACACACGTATTGTTAAGACACCATTACAATGAGTGTCTGGCATAAACGATCTTCAACAGTTTGTAACATCAATGTTGATCAACATGAGCATATACAGCAAAACATCACGATGAAAACGTTAACAGTTTAATCCAATGTATCTATAATTAAAATCAAACGAATCGGAGTAAGTCATGTAAGCCGTTTATAACAATTAGGAATGTTAATGCAAAAGCTCTCTTAAGATCAATGAACATGTCGAGTACATCACATGCTTTTTTCAAGTGAGTGTATATATATTATACCATCTGCTACTCACTCAAAGCTAAAACATTTTAACTTAACACATGATTATTTATTGTACACGATTGTCACTTGCAGATACTTTATACATTATCTACCAAAATGACCAGATCATACGTGGCTTTATTTAATCTAAATTCATGATTAGAGTCTAAAAACAATGTCGGTCATGTTGGAATGCCAGTACGTAAAATGATTCTGCATTAACCAATGCGTGAGCGCGTTTCTCACTTTGTTCTCAAGCTATGCAACATCTAAAAATACAAATCCTGTTGTAACTTCAGCCAAACAATCCACAAATACAGAACTGCTTAATTAACCCTTTACTCGTTTGGCCCGAGAATATTCGCTGAAAACACGGGCTTAACGGGAAAAATGAACGGGTAAAGGGTTAAGACAATGGTTCGCAGTAAATCTGTAGCTTAAACACTCATTACATTATGCAGATATAATGCTTTGACTAGAGAAAAAGCACAATCTGTCAAACAGATTTACAACAAATTTCATCATACATAATAATAAGACAACAGACATTACCAACACATACTTAGGCAGTTTCTGTCAGAAAGCAATTGTACTGGCAGTCAATGTAAATTAATGTAAATGTAATGCATGTGCCTCTGTCCAAACTTGATAGCACAAACACCACTTGAGATCGATATGAGGCAATAACGATAACAACATAATAATAAAAATAAAATAATAACAATAAATGCAGTTCAATAGCATCAATGCAAGCAACATTTACATTGAGCCGTTAATCTTTCTGCAACTATAGATTTAAGTTTCAATTTTTTACTACGATTCTAGGTCACTGCTCCTGACCTGTTTGAATTTGAAACACTTTGGAAAGGAATATTGAATTGGTTAAACCATGCTCTAAGAGCATTTCGTTCATTTCGGTAACAGCTTTGAATATTAACATGTAATACAAAACGTAAGAAATCTTTGCCATAAACGATAAACCAAGCAATTTTACAATCTGCCAGAACCAATTCCAATCTAAACATGTAAATGCATTGTAGATAGAACCGTTGCACTCTAAACAGACGAATGTTTAACTTGACTCGAAGTGAACACTTAATGGGCAAAACAGTCCCATCAATCCCATATGAGGTTTATGAACATTAAAGAATTCAAGCACAGACCACCATTCATCACAGCATGAAATGAGAACAGTTTCAATGTTTCATGATAGGTTCAAAGAGTAATTTTATACACCCAGTAACAATTTTCAAAAGTTGGAATTATTAGCACGACATAGTTAGGCGTTCGATTATAAAAATTCTCAATGAACTATCAGCAAGGGAACATTAAGTCGAGGTTAGATGTGACAACAATTAATTATCGGGCTAAGACTATGCGAGAGATCAGGACAAAATAACGGAAACTCAAATGAGGAGTTGAAGATAAATGGCCAACCAAGATCAAAACAAACCTCGGTGTCTCAGTAGTAGTGTGCAAAGATTCACTCAAATCACATTAAGGGAATGTTCTTAAAATCCATTCCAAAATCTGCACTGCCACCTGGAGATGAAAAGCAACATCTTCCAGGCATGGGCGGAGTTTGGTTTCCATTCTTAGGGGGCATGGGCGCCCGCAGAAAATTTTGCAGGAGGGGGCAAAAATTTTACGATGGTCACGGTTGAATTTTTCACTGACAAAAGCATGAAAAATAGAGCGCTGGAAATTAAAAACACGTGTATTTTTTCAAAGAGGTTTCTTGATGCAAATTTCTCAGTTACATTTTGTGTATTATTTTTAATATAAACAGTTTCCCAAGTGCGAAATTTTTTTAAGAATCCAAAAGTAGATGTTAAAAAATAGGCACTATATATATTTATTTCTATAGAGATTTCTAAACATAAATTTATGACTTTCACTGTGTGTATCATTGTTATTATTACTGTTTTAATGCGAAGAAATTAGTTAAAAACTCAAAAGTGGTAGTTAGAAAAATAAGTGTCACTTTTCCAGGGGGGGCAAGTGCCCCCCCTTGCCCCTATGTGCGGGCGCCCATGTTAGGGGGGGCTAATGCCTTCTTGGAGGGGGGGGGGATAAGCCCGAAAAAGATGCCATTTTCATGGTAAAAAAACTGAATTTGGGCCTTCTTGGGGGGGCTTAGCCCATCTAGCCCCTGATAAACTCCGACCATGCTTCCAGGTATTTCAATCACATTCTCTTTGTAGTCCACTAAGCATCCTGAACAATAATCCAACTCGGGCGGTGAATAATTCTAACCATTAGGAGTAGACGGTTTCGATCAGTGCAAATTAGTAAATTGATTTTCACTGGGTCAAGTCAAGACTGTTGAATGTTGCTGAGTGACCATGACGTGAGCATCGAAGTCGGTGAAGCGTAGCTGGACTTGGACTCGCACCAAATGACGAGCGTGACTTGCTTCGTGAGTAGCGCGAGTAGGACGACCAGCTGCCGGACCGGTCGGACGATGGACTAGGTCGATAGTACGGAACTGGCCGCTTGCGAGCACTAAACAAACGTAAGCAATAAAAAAATGTTGCAGTATTATTCTGAAATATTATTATTTTGCTGCAGTGATGTTAGTATTATCACACCTGCTGTCATTTTCTTGCTTAATTGCCACAGTTGGAAAAAAGCGATATATTTATGAAAATTTCCTGTTTTCACAAATGATTTCAGAACATCATGAAATAATCTTTTCACAGCACAGTACAGCTATACAGTCCTAGGTCACAAATGTTGACATTTACATTTTAAAATACTGTATAATTTGTATATTAACCAAGTCAAAATGACTGAAATGGTGTGAGCTGATTGTTGTCATGGAAATACCATGTTAAGGTGACTTGAAACCCAATTAAGTTTTAGGTGTATTGAAACCAGTTTTAGTTTTAGGTATCTTGAAATCAGTTTAAGTTTTAGGTATCTTGTGGGCCTCAAATCCAAAAGTGATTCTTGCAGAACATCCATTGAACCAACTTTAAATGATATTCTACCAATTTCAGTGTTAAAACCACTGGACTAAAGCATTAAGTGTTTCTCACAAGAATTAGCCATTAAAAATAGCTCATGACCTTTGCATACTTGCTAAAAAAATATCCTTTGAATAAATTACAAACAATGTTTAAGTCTCGGCATCCCTGATAGGCTACAAAAGGTGCAATATAAATGGTTAAGAGACATACCATACAACAGCGCACATTGCATAAACACCTCAAAATGCTGTAGTACAAAATCAACTGACCTGTTTGTTCTCAGCTTTTTACGTTCATAGTCTTCACAGATGACACAGAAGGCAAAACCAAAAATAAGAGAAAAATCAAATGAATAAAACCAAAGTACCAGATAAACTAAATCAACAAAAAAGCAAACATAAAAGAAATTCTTATTTTCTTAAACAGAAATCTCAACATAAAATAATCACCAACAAAATCCAAGCAAAATTAAATTGATTGTAGAACTTAAATTTAATAACCAAATACCAACTCAATAATGAATAAAGAAGGAATCTATCTCATACATCAACAAACTAAAGCATTTAATGTTTCTCACAAGAATTAGCTACTTTGTTCCTCAATCTTGGAATATTACAACAATGACTGTCAAGTAAAATACAAATTGGAACTATAATATCACTTAGCAGTAACCCATCCAAGCAATATCCAGAACCCATTTGTAGCAAAACGTCGACAAGGTTCACCGGTCTTTATGAAAAGCACGGATCAAAAACACAGCTCAAATGAAAAATTATTTTAAAAATAAAACCAAAAACAATCCTCCATGTATAAAGCAAAATAAAGCAACATTTTAAATTAATTGATAAAACACAGCTTCATAATTTCTTTTTTAAAAATCTGGTGCAATAAAATAAATAGATGAAAAGCTTTAACAAAGTCTGTCACCTGGTGATACGTCTCCGGTCCAAGTGACTTGGTGATCCCTTTCGTCTCCTGATTGAAGGACTACGCGACCGTGACAGGCTTCGTGACGGTGGCGACCAATCACTTCTGTGCACACTTCTACGAGAAGAACTATGCCTATCAACAACAATCCACATTTTTACTACACGTGTAACTGCATTTAGAAATAGGATGTCCATATTATGTTATGTATACAACAGATCAGTCTACTCACAGATATGCTCTAAACACAAAGAAATGTTGAAGTTTATGAAGAAAGTTATATATTAAGTATCAGTTTTGACATGAAAAATTATTAGCAATGTCGTTTTACAATATTTTCATTGTAATGTAGGCTACTGTCCAT
Source organism: Lumbricus rubellus (assembly GCA_945859605.1). NCBI lineage: Eukaryota > Metazoa > Annelida > Clitellata > Crassiclitellata > Lumbricidae > Lumbricus > Lumbricus rubellus. Next base: position 25,286,636 of record OX243817.1, read on the forward strand.
CAAATTTCAATTATAGATCTCGATTAGAAAGTGCAATAACTGCAATATTTAATTACAAAGTGCTGTTAAAAATATTTAAATGTTCACTAAAATTTAGTTTTGAATTTTAATTAAAACAGTATAATGATTGCAAATGCTGAAGTACTTTGTACAAGCAGAGAAAATAGTCCATCAAATTAGAGTCGTAAATTATCTAAATTGAACTAGTAAAGTAACTGTATTCAACATGCATAATTGCATATTCCCTAATCTCTACAAATAATCACTCAATGCCACTACTCTAGAACTCATTACATCATTCCTGGTATGTTTGAGAAAACTCCAACACACCCTACGAGTCCGTGGATGGGTAGGTTTCTTGAAGGCTGCAATATAAATCCATAGAATGAATGAATGATTGACTGACCTGTCATTTGACCTGTCTCTTGCTCTTTCTTGTGGCGACATGCTTCGTGAGTAAGTTCTTCTATTTCGCTTCTCAGCAGACTGTGACCGAGAGTTTCGATGATGCTGTTCAGAAAGTGTCCCAGCAGTGCTACTACTGTTCTTGGCACTTCTTTTGCAAGCAGGTGCATGTTTAGCATCATCTGAGATGACAGATGGATGCAACTTCGAAGGAGATGACTTGGCGTTCTTATTTGACTTCTGAGAAGCTTTTGACCTACATAATTTATGAAATAAAAGCACTGTCATAAACTGCCAATTTAATCCAGATTTTCAAAAATAAAAACCTGACAGGTTAATAAATAACAATTGTAAACAAGTTTTAATATGAACCATACTATCAGAGAAAAATCTTAATCAATTTAATTATTTAAAAAAATAACACTCAAACCAATTTCTTATTTTGATACTTTCAGTACAAGGTATAACTTTCTAACTTCTCTAACAAATTTTTTTCTAAATGACATGCAAAACTATTTTCAAAAATACTCATAAACACTTTTCAAAACATCTTGAAAATATTTATAAAAATTAGCATTTTAAAACTACATTTGGAAATAATTTTTCAAAATACTTTTGAGAATCAACATTTGGTACTTTTCATCACTAATCGCTATTGTGTGCATTTACATTGGATTAATTAGTGTTCTCAACAGTGATCTAAATTAATTTCTTATGACTTGAAGCACAGATAAAATTGTCTTTAACAGAACGATAACTAATTTACGTTTAGATTATCACTCACTTTTCGGACAAAGCTGGCGAGATTCCGTTAACAATCTGTGAGTGAGGAGTAGAAAGCTTCAATTCATTGTTGGTTCTGTTAAACATTACAGATACACGGCTAAGTCACTACCGTTAATGAGCCAATGCAAAGCAGCATGTCATGAAGACTGCAAGCACAGGAAAACAGCAGCAGATAACGATCAAAAAGAAATGAAGAATGACTTCAAAAGGCTGCTTATAAGTTCCACATAATGCCTTGACACACACACAAACAAACAGACACACACACACACACTTCAAATCATAATATGTTTGGCCACTTTATAATTATGATAAACAGTTTAAAGTAATTTAAAAGCTAGATCTACCTTTTCTGTTTTAAATTGATGTCCAGATCAAGTGGTTTCGATTTTCCATTAATGCTACCTATTTCTTCTTCTTTTTCCCTACAATCAACAATGCAAAAAATTTACAACAACAATAAAAAGTTGGATTTACATAACAGTACATGGCAAACTAGCTGTCTTTCTGCTGAAATTACATTACAAGGCAAACTAATGAATTATTTATTTCTTGACAAATTGATCAACTAAACCGATAACTCATTAAACCTTTGGCAAAACAATCAGACATCACTTCATCAGTACATTACAGTGCGTAACTAAGCCCCAATCTGAGAGAGTTTAGCACAACGTCTTCAACCACAGTGCTTTATTTTCGATTCTACAATGTAGTGATACTTGTCGTACTTTACAAACTTCAAATTAATTATGTCTGTACCAGGTGTACCTCCGCAAAATTTCAGTTATTCTGCATGCATATATTTTGTCAGCCGAGGATGACATCAAAACTGACAAGAGAGAAACTAAGTGACAAGGGAAACAGTTGTGGATACTATTGATCTTTAAAGCTGCCAGGTTGGGGGTCCGGTAGTGCGTTGGGTATCAGCGGACCCGAGTTCGAGTCCCGTATTGTAGGCTGCAACTAGTGCCATGTATTGCAAGCTATCTGTTCTGTTAGTAGTTAAGATCGATGTTAAGATTGATGCATAACTTGTACATGTGCAGCGCTGTGCATTTGCAGGCATTTCATTAAAGAAAAAATATTATTATTATTATTATCACTCTTGCCTCTAACAGAAAAATAAGAAAAGTTAAATTTATACCCTTTATTTTTCCTAGACTTCTTTGAAGTTTTACTCGGCTTTGAATCGTTGGCCTTTCTGGAGAAAGAATAAACACGCAAACGTTACCATGGTATTAGAAATCCTTGTTATTTGATTTCAGCGGCAAATCATTTCTTCTAAATTTCAAAGCAACATTGCAGACTTTTTAATAAAACAGTTACCTTAAAAACCACGAAATCACAACACAGTGAACTAAAGTAAATGTGAAGAAATAATTTAAGAAACTTAAAAGAAACTTTAAAATTAGCAAGTAAGAAGGTCCACCATTATACAGTTTTCAAAATACTACTCAAAAGATGATACACCATATTCACAGCTCAGAACAATCCTTTATGTCACATGCAAATACTTAGACCAGAACTCAAAATAAATAAGACCATCCCAAATAATATCAGTCAAGCTGATGGTTCTAAGTCAATCTGGTCAGTCAGCTAAATACAGGTCCAGATTGGCATCAATGGACTATGGAGCTATTCTGAACTAATACCCTCCAACTACAAAACAAATTAGAACGCACGCTAAACTTCTTGCCATAACCCGACCAACAAATCAGCTGACATACAACATCTAATTTGTAAACGAAATAACTAATAAATTGAACAAAATAAAATCTCATGCAAAGAAACAAACAGGAAATAAAACAAACTCAAAAGAAATCAAATTAATATCTTCTCTTGAAAGCAAGATTAAATATATTTTAAGCAACCCAAAGCTTTGATTTTTAAAGCTAAATGCTTCTTATGAATATTATGCATGTGAACATTTATGTAGAGCTATAGATGAACTCTCTTAGTAATACACAAGGTTTATCAACTGAAAGTCACCACTTTAAGTCTAAGACCAGTCAACAAACATAAAGCCACCACTAGTGAAATTCTGGTTAGCAGAATTGCATACGGTAGCAACATAGACTTAGAAAAGCATCAGGTAGATTCAGCATTCATGAAAATCAAGAGAAATGAAATGAAAGAGGAAATAAAAACACTATTCTATAGATTCAAAAAGGGGAAAATTATGACAGTGGGGCCATCACCATCTTCAATCAATTCAACAAAACATCACCCTCATCCAGTGATAAGCAGTTACACATTAATAATAATCATTACATTACGGTTTAACACAAGCAGTGCATAAAGTCATGAAACAGAAAATCCAAGTGTAGCAGGACTATGATTTCAGGTGTACTCATTGTACTTTGTCTGGTAATAGAGGATTTTAATGAAGTCAGAAAAGGCACTATATAAAGTACACTGAGACATACATAAGTACATATGCAATGTCTCCGTTGTAGTCAGGAGCACCTCTGAGTAGCGAGCTTGAATGGGCGCTCTAGCAAATATGATAAACAGATATGATCATCTTCAGTGAGAATGGCACTGACATCAAATAGTATCTAGATAACAATGTGGTCTTCTGTAGCATTCACTGGACAGCAATGAAGAGTGAATTAAACTGTGATCCTGGGTTACTTAAGACGTTCAGACATGATTGTGAAAGTCATTTGCTATCAGACACTTCCTTGTAGAGTTTAGTGCTACCAGACGCTTCTTTTAAGGAGCTAGGGTTTTGCACGCTGCACAACATAAAAATTTTCTAGGAAACTTTCTCTATGTCTTCCTCTGTCTCTCCCCTATCCTATATGCAAAATATAAAGTACTAGGACACTTTAGGTATCCTACAAAAATTGACTACACCGTAAGCCTATAGTTTCATCAACTATAACATCTGCAAAATACCAGTGCATTAGTACTGATTTAGAATGCCAAACCATAGCTAACCAATGAGGCATACACTTTGCACAGTGCCCTGTTTTTAGACAAGCAAAACTCAAAACTTGGATTTAAATGTAGTCAAGGTAAAAGTATCTGTACAACAGGCTATACAACAGCTAAACCTGGCTTACAGCATGAACTAAATTGAGATGCAAAGCTAAAAGAAAAGCAAAAACTTCTTTTTATAACATCAACAAAGACGTTAAAGGGCTAACCTATGACTGGATTAAATCCTCAGTTTGAGACATTTAACAAAAATTAAGTTCGTTTACATAAAAAGGATAACAAATATAGCTAAAGCGTAGTGAAAGAATACAGCTATAAGGTAGTGCTAATTAAACACTGTAAGAGTGCACAGTGTGCAATGGTTACAGCAACTGAGATGATATTCATTTCATTAAACTGCTGCATCCAAGGTTTTTAGGGCATCTGTCACATAAATGTCTAATGCTACTTAAACATTTCTACTTCTGGCCAGATTAAATACTTGCCAAAACTTTAAGACTTAAACTCATTAATAAAACCACTCTATGACTGAAAGCTCCTATTTAAAGTAAAAACCATATACGTAGAATACCATAATCAGGAAGCTGTCATGAATAAAAATTTTGACTCTGGCTATACTATAATATTTAAAGCCCTTATCATCGGTGAAGCTTCTGATAAAAGATAAAAATATAAAAGACATTTGGAAACCTGTCCACAAACATAATAAGCTCTGTATGGGTAATGAATTCAGTAAACAAAAGCTCCATTTTTAACAGACCAAACAGAACATAACAAAGAAGGAGGATTCGTAAACAACTTTCCAGCTAGTAATAGCATGCAACAACAACGCTGAAACATGAACCAGATCTATAATGTACAGCGTAATCGTAATCTCTTGATCAATTAGATTGTAACATTGATGCTAATAGTGTTGGACGAATTATACAATTAAACTCAACATTTAAGTTTGTTATACAATAACACAGATAAACTAAAGAAGTTATATGAAGAAATTTATCACAGGACACAGTCTGCACGTACTATAATAATTACCTAATGGAAACAAAGGCACATATCACAACCGACTGACATAAAAAAGAGTATCAATATGGCATTCATTCGTTCATTTATATAGCACCTATTCAAAGAGGACTACTCAGAAGCATTTCCTATTCCAGCACGGCAAAAAAGCACAGTTTCGAGTTTAATATAAAAAAAGCTTGAGTAAGAGCTCCAGGAAGCACACGTAGCTCCAGTGATTTTATGCTACTGCCTATGTTACTTTGTATCTCAGCATTCAAAGGGTTAAATTTCTTGATCAAGGTCTAGAAGAAAAATAAGATAACTGGACCAAATTCTAGATAAAACTAAGCTGACAGGATTGTTTATTCATTACTGCAATTCTCTCATTTTTACTAGGAACATTTTAAAATATTATTGTCACTTAAGCAAGAGTGCGGTAACTGATTCTGGACATGAAACTCAAACTTCTGATCATAACTAAAGATCTTGATAAAGATGGATTGATGGAAAAACACCAATTAAAACAAGTAAAACTAAGATGGCTGGGTGCCTGCTTATTTCATGTTGTGCTCGTATTGACAGATGACTGTTATAAAACGTATGTATACAAGAGTGCAGATATGCAGTTGGTTTAATAACGCTAGTTTAATACTTACTTACTGACTTATTTATGAAGCTCTTGTATGTTTCCTGAACTGCTTCAATGCACTGTCACCACAAATCAGTAAGCTTCACTACATCCATCAAACTCTACGCTTTCTCATTCTTGTGTCCTTTCACTTTGCTCTTTAGCACCCAACTGTTATATTACAAGAACGGGGACCAGTATAACAAAACTAATTTCAGGACTAAAATGTTACAGTAAATAATCTCAACAACTGCTAAGCTAGACAGAAAAGGAGTCGGAACATGGCATTCAAACACTTGAAAGCTTTAAAACAATCTATTATAAATAATTGAGGTCACAGTGTTATTCAATGTTATTCAGAAGCTATGAAGTTTATCATTAATCAAGTTAAGTAAAACCAAGCAATCAATAAAATTTCAGAAACTACACAGAGAAAACAGTAAACCAGTCAATGAACCAGTCATAGAGAGCAGTCTGTATGTAAACCAGTCCAGCAAGTCAAAGGTCAAAAGGTGCACAAAGCTCTGTTAGATTGAAATATTTGAGTTATGAGTTCGTTAACAACTGGCTAATTAATATATTCCGTGAGTATCGTATCACGGTTAAGACACAATGATACTATCGTGATCTTACCTTAGACCGTTAGGGCCTACACGAGCACCAGATGCATTATACAGGGAAGCAGTAAGACATGTTAGTTGCATTAAAATAACACTACATTAGTAACCAACATGTCTAGCTCATAACATTCCTACCATCTCGGCAAATCATGTTAATAAATTGTTAATAAATTATGTTAATAAATTATGTTAATAATGCCAAATTATCAAGTCTAGGCTCTTCTTTAATCACTTTCTTAGACCATTCAGACAGCTTACTGTCTTTATGAAGAAAGAATTGAAACTGCTAAGGCTTGTGCATTAATTGTCATTTTGTTCGATGTAAATTATTCAAATTGCTAAAGCATTTTAGGAATCATGTTAGAACCTAGAAAAGCAGAATTTTGAAAGCATGCCAACCCTATTTACCAGTTAAAGATTTTTGCTTCAACTTAAAACATGTCTCTCTCTTGAAAATTTACTGCAACAAGAAGACAATTTTCCCTCAGTGACATTGAAGAATTTATAGACAAAAACTAAATACTTAGAAAGTGGGGAGTTACTCATACTCTGGGGGTATGAGAAAAATTTGCAATACCCACAAGAAAGGATACAAACTAGGAGCTATTTAACCAATTATAAAATAAGCTAATAGATATATCTGTGACTAATGACTAACTCTGAGTCTATTATTTATGCAACATATGGATTCTAGATTTATTGCTTCTGTGAGCATTTGAGCCAATTTCAACCTTACATGATCAGACCTGATGCTGATAAGTGGGCACAGGTACTGTATGACAAATTCAAGCTTACTCATGTTTTCCACCAGCTCTTTGGATTTGTCGTCTTTCCTTAGGAATTTTAGACTTTTTATCATAAAAGGAGCTAACCAAATATGTTCTAATGTAATAGTGATTTAATAAATGTGACAGCATCAGTATCACGCACAGAACTGCATTAGAAGCACACTACAATGAACTGCTTTGGGTAATAAATAAGGAAGAAATAATATGCAGATAAAATATTATTAATTATCAACAATGGCAACAGTGTTTTCTCCTGCTCCTTCGCTAACTATTATTAACTCCTATGCAGTTTCACTTTAGAAAATAAAAAGTATAAAATATACGATTTAAAATAAAACTACATCCTACCTATTTATTCAATCACACATGATGAACATTGCAAGATGTTAAAATTGCTCATGCTCAATGCACATGAAATAGAGGAGCTATAAAACACTAATACTTGATCCAATAATAATCTGCCATTTTTCTACTCACTCGATTGGCTGATTTGGCGCACCATCTTCGTCGGGTATTTCTTCCTTGTCGAAGAGCATTTGCCGAAAGATGAGGACACGATCGTTGATTTCGTCATCGTTCAACGATATGCTGCTTCTCAAATTCAGAAAAGGCAGAACAGTAATTATTTCCTGCCATCTATTCATTCATTCCGAGTATTTATATAGCGCCTCTTCAAGAAATCTACTCAGAGGCACTCTCTGCGCAATCTAGACGAAATGATGTTAAGTGTCATAACAACAAGAAAATTTCATCAATTAGCAAAATAAAATCTAGTTGATAAAGCTCAGAGTTATAAATATCTTACAATAATCTTATAATTATTATAAGTGTTAATATTATAATCTAATTTACAATTAGTTTACCATTGTTATTTAATTGTTTAATCTAATCTACTATGGTCTGAATATAAAGTCCATGAAATACTTCCAAGGTTTTGTTCAAACATGCTGTGTTGTGAGTTGCTTATAAGACAACTTTTATATATGCTATTATTACTAAAAACCGAGCAAAACAAACTTGCAAATGTTCTTAATTTACTTATGTTGTTTCATCTTCTCTTTCATTTCCATGCATTTTAAGTCGATTTTCTTGCGGATGCTTTTGATTCGACTAGACTCCGTCCCATGATTTCTCTCGCGTTTCTTCATCACTGCTTCAAAAAGCCTGCAGATATAAAAAAATTCATTTCTTTCGAGCAAAACCGCACCTTTTCAACATCTTCCACTACAACAACTTAATGAAACAATGATCCGAACAACACACCAGTAGCAAAGCTCAACATTCACAAGTTTAGCTAAATTCTTTACGCTTTTTGAGCACTGCCCAACTCCCAGGATGCGTATGCAAATCACGTATTTTACCTCTTTTAATACTCTTTCTCTAGCTTTTACTATTCCCTGCGTTTTTCGCAGGATAGTTTCTAACGGAAGATATAAACCGCCTATCGGAATCGTAGCCATTGCGAACGTTATTAATGCCGAGAAAGGCATCCTAGAAGCACAGTGGAACGGGAACTACATTTAATTAGAGACACGCACAGCGACAGAGGAAAGTAGCTGTGCTGGTATCATGCACAAAGCCATCGCAACAGTTAAAAATGCAAGACAAATGCATCTGAAACGAATCAATAGAGCAAAAATACCTACTAAGATCGACTTCTACAAGACATTTAAACAAATATGGCGGCACAGAGTACGCATTTCCTTCCATCACCATGATGATAACAAGAACCACCAGCGTTTTTGGAGCAACGCATAGCGTCACCTAGTTACTGACTATACAAACTGTATTGAATAGCGCTGTGTCAAACCACATAATTATTATATTAGGCCTACTGATGGTCAAATAAACTGTGTAAAATCGAAACATTAAAATTTTATACTTATAGCAAAGACCTTTTAGAACTAAAAGGTCTTTATTTATAGTAGGCCTACTTCTGAAATTCTGAGTCTGCGCAACACGATTTAGCTAGGCCTAGAACCTACAGGGTCTAGCTTGTCTAAATGAAAGATTTGGTCCAACATAAGGCCTACAGACCTATTACGACTAGGCCTATAGTCTATAGGCCTACAGAAAGATGTTCGGATGTAGACTACCAGCAGGGCACTGTGACTAAACTTATTCTCGGGTTAAATTGTAGGGCCGTCCATCTGGAATGACCTCCCTTCAAAGCTGCATTATTTTGTTAGGCTACATCTGCATGATGATCTGATTAGGCTAATCAAACTTTTTTCATAAATCTCTCCTCCTTTTTCTTTTGCCCATGCTGGGCCGGGAGCGCTCATGAGTAAATTCTTGAAGGGAAGCTATGTGCAGTAGGCCTATAGGCTAAATCCATAGGCTGAATGATTGAAGAATGAATGAATGAATGAATGAATGAATGAGCGAATGAGTGATGAGTGAGTGAGTGAGTGAGTAAGTGAGTGAATGAATGAATGAATGAATGAATGAATGAATGAATGAATGAATGAATGAATGAATGAATGAATGAATGAATATGCCCTATATATTTATTACGTGTCGAGCTCCAAACAGAAAGGCCGAGCTGCAGGCTCGGCCTTTCTGCTTGGAGCTCGACACGTCCTGGGATCTCTGAAGTGGTTTAGGCCGACAATCGAGGGGAATTATATAATGACGGCTGTGCAAAGAGTTCACATGAAGTTTATGTAAGACAGGTGCATAAAATCGGTGCATTTTGATGTGAGAAGCGCTTCATAAATTGTCAGATACAATGCAAATTATACAATACAATGCATTCATACATGCATACATGTAGGCCTATATAGGTCTATCGCCTTTTTGAGGAATGTCGTAGCCTATCTCGACGCTTGCTGGAAACATATCGAAGTCGCTGCTTCAGTTAGACCTACAAGAGCAAACAACCTGGGTCCAACCTACACATAGACCTAGATGCACACAAATTATTGTGCAATGCATGATCGGTGTCTAGGCCAATTTGAAAAGGAAGCAGAGGTCTAAAAGAGTTTGTGCTACCATGCATTTGTAGTTGATCAAACACTTGAGTTTTCAACACCCGTAAAGCGTATAAAGTAGTTCTAAAGGCATGCATCAGTTCTGTAGGCATGACATAGCACATAGAGTGTATGCATGAACAGATGACATTGGCCTGTACATACATGTAGGCATGCATGCATAATTATCATCATGGTATCTGCAGAATACATGATTAGGAAGACGTCAGCAACGATATGAAAACCTACGTGTAGGCCTAGGCTAATAATAATCATTCTGATTGAATGTAGGCCTATTATTAATAGTCAGAACATTCCGATGGTTTTGTCACGGGTCAAAATAGAGGCCTCGACAACATAGGGCTGTGGGTTTCAATAATCAAATCTTTGTCTCTTAAGAGGCTATAACAGCTCTTCAAATCACCTAGACAGTCCTATAATCCTATTGTCATATTATAATTATTATACGGGCACTTACAAACCCACCACAGGAGTAATTTAAAACCCACATGCAGCAAGTCGTCTGCTTATTCCGGGTCATAGGTGCATCCTGTTGAGTACGGCGGGAAGGCAGAGACAGACAGACAAGCACAGAGACATACACAGAGAGACACAGAGACAGGGAAAGAGATCTAGAGAGAAAGGCTCGTCTTTTGCGATCAGTCAATGACTTGATAACTATGTCCAGGGTCATCACGCGTACATGCAGGCCTAGCCACGTTTCGCCTTCATGCAGGCTATGATAATGTTGACCTATTGGAGTCAATCGTGTCTTAATTTTCTCATTCCTATCTTGCATGTATAATTTGTAGGCCTACTATTGTTTAGCAGTGGAGGTTCCTGACCGAACCGGTGTACAGTTGAGAACGGGTGAGTGAGAATAATTCGTCATTAGGCCTACTATGTACCCGCTGCTTAGATTATTTACTCGTTCTTATAACTAGGCAAATTCCACGCACAAACTATATACACGGTGATTCATAAAAAACCATCCCCCTGCGTAAGTTCGGATAACTCATGTAGATGACCATCAAATTTAACGAAATTTCACAGTAATGAAGCTTGATGTTCTAGCCAAGTGCTGTATAAATTATTTCACATTCAGAGCTATAATGACGTAACGCGGATGACGAAACTAATGACGTCACGATAATCTCGAGAAACAAGCAATATTCCAACGTTCCTGTCAGTCACTCAGGTTGTATCATGCAAACCTGGTCAATTTAATCTGGTTTAGCCTCCAGGTGAGAAATTGTTTACTGTGGCAGCACCCAGTAACAATCAGAATGTTCGCAAACACGTATCTGCCGGTACACAGAAGAGGGACGTTCCAGCAAATCGTCTTTTGCGGAATCGACCAACTTTCAGCAAATCCCTTATGGCATCGGTCGGGTCTCTGACTTGGTCGTACGAACATATCCATTTCACCGAACCAGTTGTCGTGAGGTCAATGGACAATATTACAGAGATGTTCCACTAAAACAGGGCCTTTTACCAGACATTCGTGACATTACCGATGAGGATTTTATCTTCCAGCAAGATAGCGCCCCTGCGCACAGAGCACGGGACACTGTTGCGTTACTGGAAACTGAAACACCTGATTTCATCCCGCCTACTTTGTGGCCACCCAACAGCCCTGATTTAAATCCAGTGGACTATAAGATATGGAGTGTCATGCAAGAGAAGCTAGGTCTACAGATCTCGAATATGTTATGTCAGTGAGTTGCGAAGTCGAATTGTGGAGGCATGGGACGAGATGGATCAGCGCATCATTGATGAATCAGTCAAACAGTGGCGTACTCGTCTTCGCGCATGCGTCGCTGCCAAAGGGGGGGGGGTCAATTTGAACATAAACTTTAACTTTCCGAATGTTTAGAAATAACTCCTCTGTCTTCCTTTAAAATTTCTTTCACATAGCATGACATTTGACGGAGTTACAGTGAAATATGCAGGGGGATGGTTTTTTATGAATCACCGTGTATATAGGCCTATAAGCAGCACTGAATGGTATACAGGTGCGAATTGCACGCTTAATCATGCGCATAATCTGCGCGCACACCGTGAGATCTATGCGAGTTGTTCTCACCTGTGGCGATTCTAAAGTTTTTGTACAGAAAAGGGGAGCTAAAACTTGCTCTAGCAGCTTCCCTCCGCATGATTGTACAATGTACAAAAAATTGTACATGTTATTGTTTGTTATTTATACTGCAAAGTGTTCTGACCCCGGATATGCGACTCAGCAACCTGTTGGAATGAAAATTCGTTTTGTCTGGCCGACATTCTGATAAACAGAATAATTTCTAAAGTAGGCCTACTAATTATGCTGGATATGGTAACCATGGGCGGAGTTTATCAGGGGCTAGGGGGAGCTAAGCCCCCCAGGAAGGCCCAGATTCAGCTTTTTTACCATGAAAATTATATATTTTTCGGGTTTAGCCCCCCTAAGAAGGCATTAGCCCCTCCAAGAACGGAAACCAAACTCCGCCTATGATGGTAACGGTAGTAAAACGACATCTCACTCAACCAGGGTGAGAATTTCCCGAGGGTTGAAGGAAGTTCAACCCTTGCTAGTCTTTCTTAGGGTCACATAGTAAAGTCTTTTCACCTTTTCACAACCCAACTCCACGTGGGTCCCAAAGGTTATTTTTCAACAATTCTCATACTGCTCTCAAATCTTCTCAGCTTTCAACCCAGAATCAGGTAGACACCAAATTGAGCAAGTGTGAATCAGAATTCTAGGGAGTATACAGGGTGGTCCAAAATAAACCGCACAGTGACAGTTTTCTTGATATAATTATGTATAACAATTCAATGTTTAATGCCATTTTTCTTGCGTATGATGAAAGAATTTCCAAATAAGACATGGAAACGTCGTCCTATCGATGACCTCATTAAAAAAATTGATACCGAAGGTACCACAGCTAGGAAGCCGGGTAGCGGACGTCCGAAATCAGCTCGAACAGATGCAAATATCAAGTTGGTAAGCGACCTTATCTGTAGCCAGGAAGACAAACCGATAAGCCATAAGAGCCCACGGGAGATCGCACGTGAAACCGGCATTTCACGTTCAACTGTTAAACGTATTGTAAAGAAAGATCTCGGACTTAACCAGTACAGGCGCAAAGTTGGACAGCAGTTGAACAGCGATTGCGTTTCATTGACCGCGCAATTGATCAATGGCGTCGTCGGCTTCAATGCGTGGTCGAGCAGCAAGGAGGACACATTGAACATTTTATGTAACGAAATCCATCCATTTAATGTTACAGTAAAAATAATTGCTGTGTTTTTGTGAATTTTCACGGTTATATTTGAATTGGTCTGAATAAAGTAATATCAATTTATCATTGTGCGGTTTATTTTGGACCACCCTGTATATATAGGGAATCACGTATTTGTCCCAACGTTTGCACTTGTAAGAAATACTGCTAAACTTATTTTTAAGCACCGTGAAAAATTGATGGTTAGGTATATCTTTTTGGTGTGAAAATTTCACATCATGGACCAGAATTTATAGATGATTAACATTTTTTTGCTGAACAAAATGCTAGTAAGAAAACTCTATGTTGTCATGGGCATTTTTTAAAATTGTTTTTAGCAAGCCTTCTAGTATAATAACTTCTCGATAAGTCTGCAGCGTGATAAATTTTTTAATTCTACTGGGAAATCACTGCAGTTATAGCACTTTACCTGTCTCATTCGAGCAGCTGCAGCATTCATGTTTTTTTCTGTGAGTGAGTCGCATTGCATTTGTTAGCCTTATAGCAAATGCCATAGGTTAGTTTTGGTGATCCTGAATTGCAAGAACGCAAAGATACCAAACGTACAAGGTCAAACATGCAGGATATATGCGTTGTAGTCTTTATTACCAACCGTGAACCATAACCCGCTCTAACCCCAAATTGGTTGGGAACAGCTACCCTGTGGCTATATATGGGCCTATACCCTATATCACATGTGCATGTAGTTATATTCTCTTTGGCTATATAAAATTATACATTATACACGTATACATATATACTTTATCAATCTCTTGTGGATTTTATATGTCATGACACTGTTATTCGAGTCAGAAATATAGAAACGACACCAGACACGAGATGATACGATGGATTATAAGAATTTCTTAGCCTTAGGACGCCATTTTGAAAAAGCCTCCATTTTGAATTCTAATGAAAATTTCGGATGTCTTCCCTTTTTAAAATGTTCCCTTAGGTCCCAACTACAACTTTGCCAAGCGGCAACCCGTGTTCAAAAAGTGCAGTTTACTTTCCTGTAGCCTACCGCCTATAGGGCCCTAGACTACGAGCCTATCATAATGGCAGTCATTAAAGTATATATATATATATATATATATATATATATATATATAGTTTACGAGGTCTTTGATACAAAGTATTGAGCTGAATTAAATTGGGTACCTAGTATATGAATTGCCTTTAAGCCTGTAAATTCTGATTTAAAAATTCTTACTTCGGGCCAAGACATTGACAAAAACCTTAAAGGAGGGTCTTTTTACCCACTCTGTATGTTTGTATAGATATGGGTACATGTTTGAGCGTCAACAGAGCCTTTCAAGAGTCTCTCTACGGCTCTGAAATTGATGCCCTTAAGAAGTCTAACACTGCATGATGTAGCATGAATTTCAATAGTTCGGAAACAGTATGCATAGCTACTTATAAGCATGCAACACCAAAAGAAATACCGAGACGTCTTTGCTTCACGGCAGGTCAATAGGTCAATCGAGGATCATGCAAATCGAAAGATCCCTTTATAATTATAGCTTAGCTGAAAGCGACGTCATTATGACTCTGCCAGTGCTAAAAGTGTAAGAAAATGAATGCCTGGACGCCCCTTACCTTTCCAAAAGAAGTGCCAGGACGCCCCTTATACATTTTCAGGTGTGCTGACCAAATTATAAGTGGTATAGGACGGCATAGAGATTTTAAAATAAGTGTCAGGACGCCGTCCATGACCTGCCACACTTTAAGCCCTGGACTCTGCATTTTCTCACGCCGACAGCAACGGACGTGTAATGTTTTTAAAGATCATTGACGTCATGTCTACGTCTAACAAAACTAACGTAAATTATTTGGTGGCAGCGGTTCTAGGCTTCTCTTCAGGGCTCTCTCGTCACAGTCTCGTGCATGCAGCTCGTGACGGCCTCGAGTATAAAATGACACAGTCATCTGTGGGTTTTTGCGTCATATTTCAACTATAGGCCTATAGGCTATAGGATACTAATATTATGATACTAATAATACAACGTCTTATTTGCAATGTAGGAATATTTGCACTTTAATCCAGATCATTTGCAGATCATTTGCTTGTATTAACCCTCCCTATGGGATGGACTTCCCTCATCAGTTCGCTCTTCCATCCTCTCTGGTATACTACATGTATAAGCTTATAAGAGAACTTAGTCTTTCGTTAACTTTCTCTGATCTCAAAACTTGCCTTTTCTCTCGGAGTTGCACGCACCAGGAGTGCTTCTGTAAGGCTCTTGCTGCGAGAAGCGCTTTATAAGTTGTCAACTACAATACAAAACAATACACTGTATACCGGTACTGAGGGGTTGAAACCCCAACTCCCTCAAATTCTCATCCTGCGTCGGTCATGGAGTCCCTAATTCCTCTTGAAGTCGATATCTTATATTATCTGAAACCTTCCGAGATTGAAACCAACTTCCAATTCCTGTTCATTCCTTCCTTCACTGTCATGTCCCAGTCCACTTCTCCTAATTTTTCATGTCACATCCAGTACTCCACATCTATGTCTACGCTCAACATCCGTTCTGTCCTTTCCCAACTTTATTGTGGAGATGCACTGTATTCAATTACTGTGATGATCATCTCATCATCAGCTATTGTACCTCTGCCTATCTTCTGTCAGTCTGCGTCTGTGCATAATATGATATTCAGAGATAATTTTATTTCGTTAGTGTTAAGCCGAACCCACTGCTGTAAAGCCGAACTGCGTGTCGTGCTATAGTGGGCCGTATTTCGTACAACCTGTAGGCCCCTACTGTAACCATTCTGCGGTTTGTCAGATTGAATCATTAAAGAATATATTATTATATTATTATGTAATTATATTATTATGTTAATATAGTTCTTTGTCTGGCTTAGCCTATATATATATACACTAGAAGGGGTACCCGGCGTTGCCCGGGGAAATTTAGGATACGACCCGCTTCGGCCACAACCCAACCCAACCACACCCCCACCCCTCCACCCACCCCACCCCGCCCCCACCACACCCCCACCTCCACTTCAAACTCCCCACCCCGTCCACCCGCCTCCACCCTACCCCTCCACCCCCTCCTACACCCCTACCTCAAGCCCCACCCCACGCCGTACACCCCACCCTTTCAACCCGGCAACAGCCCAACCACACCAAACACCCCACCTCCTCCCCCAAAGCCCCACTCCACCCCATACACCTCGACCCGCCACACCCCACTCCTCCACCCCACCTCCACCCCTACCTTCACCACACCTTCAACCTTCACCCCAAACTCCCACCCCGTCCACCCACCCAGTTCACTTGCCCTCACCCTACCCCCTCCACACTCAACACCGCCACCCCACCTCCACCCCCAATGCCACACCCCACACTGCACACACCACTCCTTCCACCCGCCCCACCACTCCACCCGCCTCCATGCCATCTCCTCCACCCCACCTCTCACCACACCTCCACCCCAAACCCCCCACCTCACCACCCCACCACATTCAACCGCCCCACCTTATCCCTTCCACCCCTCCACCCCACCATCCCACCCTCACACCTACCCTCCACCCCACCCTAATCCCGCCCATCCCAACCCCCTCCCTCCACCAACACACCAACCTCCACTCCATCCCCGCCCCCGCCTCACAACATTTCGACCTGCAACGGTACACCATCGTTGAAATTTTGGTTTTCGGGAAAAATTTTCCTGCCACCCCCACTGCCACCCCTAAACCCACCCCCAAACCCAAACCCACCCCCAAACTCACCCATCCGACCGACAACACCCCACCACACTCCGACCTATCCACCGGTACACCACACGTGAAATTTGGGTTTTCGTGAAAATCCCCCCCACCCCCCACAACACGCCACCACTAACTCGGACCTCCACCGGTAGGCCAACGCGTAAATTTACTATAATAGTAGGACTTGACAGCAAAGCAAATTCGAAGATCATTTAAATCATCTCCTTTCGCGAATTATATAATGACCACGTGAGCGTTTAAAAAGGTGTTTAATAAACTGCCGTCTTCGCCTCCCCCACCGTGACCCCAATGGTGGGGGAGATTCGCAAACCACTTAACTGGGTGGTTTCGATGGCCCTCTGTCTAGGTGCAAAGTTTGAGATCAATACCTGCATTTTACGGGAAAAAAATTGGGGGGTTTCGGCCCCCATTTTGGCCCCCATGGTGGGGAGATTCGCAAACCCCCAACTTTGCGTCTCACGCCCAGACGGAAACATTAGTGAAGGTTTGGAGTGAAAAGCTCGAAAACTGTGGAAATGCATTCCGGTCAAACAGACACACAGACACACAGACACACAGACACACATAGTTTCTTCTTTATTAATATAGATATACACACATAATTAAAATTAATTATATATAGCCTACATCTGTTCATTTTAGTTTTCACAACGCTAAACGTGTAAAACGTAGGCCTATAAGAAACTTCACTCAGTCACTCATTATCGAAGTCTCGTTCTTCAATTAAAGACATAGGTAGTCCTAATTGCTCTGCGAGCAACAATTAACTTGTAGGCCTACTGGGCCTATAGGGCTTAGTTACAAAAAAATCCGCATTCGCAACTTCTCTCAGCTGTTCGCGATCTCAACAGACCGACCACATGCAGACTTTCAACTGTTCGAGACTCCGACCCTATATATATATATATATATGTATATATATATATGTATATATATATATATGTATATATGTGTGTATATGTATATATTATGTATATATGTATATATATATATATATATATAGCAGATGAATGTCACCCATGCTGGCCATGCAGTCTCCCTATAATAGGCCTATGCGACATAATCATAGGCGCAATGTCATGCTGAGCGGGGCTCATATACAGATGTTGTCGATTGACAAGGCACCCAAGAGATTCAAACTGAATTTTCGCAGGACCCTAATGAGCTGATTTGTGTGTGTGTGTGTGTGTGTGCGTGTGCGCGCGCGCATGTATGTATGTGTGTGCGTCCATGTGTGTATGAGTGTGCAGGGGTGTGTGTATGTGTGTGTACGTGTGTGTGCCCATGTGTGCGTGCGTGCGTGTGTGTGTGCGTGTGTGTGTGTGTAATGCGCGTTCGTGGTGTATTAAACCATTGTTTGCGGTTTCTTTTAATCAGTCGACTAAAACGATCACATGCAGTTCCCCCATACCCTCCTGACATAGCCTACGTCCGGTTAACTCTGCATATGGAGATTAGGTCTAATTGCATCGCCTATATACGCACTTGAAATGACTGTTGCGTCTATGTATACATTATGCACATCTATTATATGTGTCGAGATAACCATACAAAGCGACATCAAATTTTATACGGCGTCAGCATGAATACGTGTCCTTCGTTGAACGTTTGCATTAAGCATTGTGCCAACATGTTTGTAATAGCCTATATTATTTTGTAGGCTTGTAGCTATACGCATGTGCGCATTTATGCATTATGCATGTGTGAGAGGCGATATTTCTGTTGGGATTCTTTAAGTAATAGCCCTAACTGCTTCAGAACCTGTGAAAGTCATGCTGGTGTTAGATTTCCGATCACAGAGGCGTGCAGATGCTGTTGAAAGGCTATGTGTTGTCCAAAGTTAACGTTCAATGCACTTTCTTCTCACTACCAAAAAGTGGCAAAAACCCTTTCTACGACCTAAAACAAGAACCTTCAGCAACCGTTAAAGAAATCTCACTGCACGTCTTAGAGCAGCACTTTCAAGTTTTCAGTGGTTCTGGTGATATACAAAATGCAAGATGGGCCTGTATACAACTATACAGATTGTCACGAGTACGATGGCTAGGCGGCCTAGGCCTACTGCGAATGATGCCTTCATTAAATTTTTACGATTTTTTAACAGGCTTCCTAGTTTACAGTCACATAGTGCAAAATAATGTGCTCGTTTTATATAGAGATCGTGTGACAGTGTTAAATTAATAAATCTAGTGAGACTGTTAGTTGCCATAGCAATAAGCAAACCTGATTGATTGATTGCTTCATTGATTGATTGATTGATTGATTGATTGATTGATTGATTGATTGATTGATTGATTGATGAAGACCCTTAAATTGTATAGCCTATAGGCCTACTAACCCGAGATTTCAATCTCTTCGAAATCTCTTCAAAATAAGTAATTAACGGTATAATTATACGAACCGACCCCTCATCTCACAGAGACGCATGGTACTTCCGCTTTGAACCAATGCGGCTAACCAGGTCAGGTTACGGTTGCACTGAAAATGTTTGAGGTTTTGGAAGGCGTTGATAGACTTTGCGCGTCATGCCACACCCGATAATTATTAACCACTGCAGTGCACTTTGAATGACGCCTGCGTAGGATCGATGTTGATAAAGAACTCGAGTGTGACTATATGCATACTTCGTAGGACAATGGTATTGTCACGACAGACGGCTGATGACAACACTACCGACAACACAGTATAGCTGGAAGACACTTCCTAAAATCATCAGTGTTGCTGTAGGTGGTTATGCACGATTTGAAGTATATCAGCTGTTGTAGCCTATGCATGGACCAAGTATTTCCATATTTATATTATAGAGCAGCAGAAGGCATGAATGAGTGATGAGTTGATGATATCTTGAGGAAGTTTGCCATCCACAGGGCGATGGTGAAATGAGTTCCTCCGAGTTAGAGTCTTCATTAACGAAAAGGAAATTATTCTAGAGAGCAGTAGCCTATATACGTGCACGGGGAAATGGAGAAATCAAGTCATGTTGAAAAATCCTTTTTCAATCTCTTCTTGACTTAAAAGTTACCCACCTCAACAACTACTCTGCAACCCATGAACCTCCTGTACAAAAGGGTAAGAGGATGCTGGGAGGTTCGATTCTGTAAAAAAACGTTTCTCTGCAGTTAAACTGTTAATGCAATTAATGCTATAGTAAGTACAGTGTCCGGATGAAAAGTAGAACACAAAACAAAGTGTCACAACTCGGTCAAAACTTTTAGGAGTTGTCTGAAATTTTAAACACAACAACAGTGACCATATTGACACGAGATCCTAAAGCCTATTAGAAAAATTTGTGACTTTCAATACTATTTTATGGATATGCAGTTCTACACAAAATGTAGCCTACTAAATAGATTTATTCGGTTATGGAAGCACTTCTGTGCAGTAAAAAAATAGTAAAAGTCCATTATCTTATACGATTGGGAGTAATTTACCATGCAGAATGGGAAGAGCAGTTCTAAAAATTCCTTTAAAAAGCCCGGATGAGTTTATTGTTGACAAAATTGTATGGCGATACATGCAGACAGATGACAAATATCAATCCATTGAGCTATAAGCAATTGTGTGTGAAGGACTTAATGAAGATCTTCACAATCTCACAGTCCTCACTTAATTATTACATCATAGAGTAATGAGGGAGGCATCATAATAAATAGGTCATTGACGCATGATACCAATCGCGACCATCCTGTTATCAATACTCTCGGTCTCGCACTTCAGAAGTCAATGAGAGGCTGCAGAGGCAGGAATCAGACTAAATGGCGGGCTGGCGAATCATCTTTGCTCCGATGACGATAGCATGAATGCATGAATGCATGAAATGCATGAAAAGCATGAAGCATTGAAGCACTTGTATACAACACCACTTCAATATATAAACAAGAAGCAATAATGGCAATGCTTGGTTGTCTGGACCGTTCAGTCATAACTGGTCTTTCTCTCTCTCTCTCTCTCTCTCTCTCTCTCTCTCTCTCTCTCTCTCTCTCTCTCTCTCTCTCTCTCTCTCTCTCTCTCTCTCTCTCTCTCCTCTCTCTCTCTCTCTCTCTCTCTCTCTCTCTCTCTCTCTCTCTCTCTCTCTCTCTCTCTCTCTCTCTCTCTCTCTCTCTCTCTCTCTGTCTGTCTGTCTCTTTCTCTCTGCGCTCAGTCGGCTGACGTATGGTAGCAGCTGGAGCTTGGAGAGGCGGGGAGGGCACTTGCATGGGATTAATAGTGGGCTAAGTAGTGCCTTAGAGGAATTGGTGAGAATGGAGTAAGGAAAGTCGATATGTAGTGAAGGCGCATTTACTTATTTGCACGGACTCTGCTAGACTTACCGCAAGGATGTTGGTAATTCACTCATTCATTCATTCACTCATTCATTCGCTCGTTCGTTCCTTTGTTCCTCTTTTCATTTATTCGTTTACTCACTGAGCTTTACTTGTCGTGGAGACAATCGTGATGTCTTGTGTTATGAACCATCATCATCCTGGAACACTCTTGGATAGCACTCACTTATTGTTGCGTTAGGCTCTGTGTTCAACCAGTTTCAAACTGTATTAGAAAGTAGCTGCTAAGATGCTGTAG
Source organism: Lumbricus rubellus (assembly GCA_945859605.1). Lineage (NCBI taxonomy): Eukaryota > Metazoa > Annelida > Clitellata > Crassiclitellata > Lumbricidae > Lumbricus > Lumbricus rubellus. The sequence goes on from OX243817.1 coordinate 25,308,341, forward strand.
CTATAGCCATGCGTGTAATGGGCTTCGTCTAAATATTGAATGTCTTCGCACATGCATACGTGCATATTTACCCAGATACATGTATCCATACATACGTGCATACGTAATACATACATATACATACATACATACATACATACATACATACATACGTACATACGTACATACATACATACATACATACATACATACATACATACATACATACATACATACATACATAGTTACATACATACATACATACATACATACATACATACATACATACACACATACATACATACATACATACATACATACATACATACATACATACATACATACATGTCTGGAACGACCTTCTGGTTACGCTTCGCTCTCTACTTGTGGTCCATCCGGCTGGGTTCTACAAGTCCCTCAAGTCTTTTTTCTTTGTTCGTGGTTAGGCTGGGAGCGCCTCTGAGTAGTTTCTTGAAGGGGCGCTATATAAATGCTCTGAATGAATGAATGAATGAATGAATGAATGAATGAATACATACATACATACGTACGTACGTACAATCGTACATACATACATGCATATATACGTACATACGTGCATACGTACATACGTACGTACATGCACACGTTCCTCAGTCGCTTGAACACATTTGTTCATTCTTTGTTAATTAAACGACCGATCGATCAGCCAATAAATCAGTCAATCGATAAATAATTCGACTGATTGATTGTCTTACTTTGCATGCGACACCAGCCAATTAGCAACTTCACAGCTATTTATTTGTTATTCTATTTTGTATACAAAGTCAATTATAGCTCCCACTTAACAGAGCTGTCTGTCTGTATGTCTGTCTGTTTGTCTATGTCTCTCTGCCTGGGTGTCTGTCTGGTTTCTGTTTGCGTTTCTATCTGTCTGTCTGTTTGTTTGGCTTCCTGTCTGCCTGCCTGTCCATCCGTCTGTCTGTCTGTTGTCTATCTGACTTTTTGTCTGGGTGTCTGTCTGTTTCTGCCTGCCTCTGTTCCCCGATTACTTTCTGTAACCTATCGTATACCGTCTGTGCATGCGACGGTATCTGTAAGTAGGACCTATGCGAGGTCGAAGGTCAGCAGTCGACACCCAGCAGAGCTATTGATAAGATAGAACGGGGCTGTATATTTCAGACGCCCTGTATATCAGGGTGGAGTCATTTCACCACTTTCCCTTAAGAGGGCAGAATTATTTACCAGCACAGTCTTGCGGTCCTGTCTCCCAAGGCTGAGTGCTAAACATAATGATATCTTGCATAAGTATACTCAAAGTGGTATAGTGTGCTGGGCTGTAAATAGAGAGGTTGGGGTTCAAGTAAAGAAATTTCGTTCGAGATTTCTCCTAGACCTTCACCTATAGTCAACTCGCCTATGGTGAACATGCATTTACTGTGCACTGTCGGAGGGAGGAACAGACGGCAAAGGAGATGATTAACCACTTGCCACTATCACATGCCGAGATAAAGAAAATTAAGTCGCTAACTCTTTGTATAGGACATTATAGGACATATAGAGGACCAGCTTAAGTTTGTTTCTTCTTCTTCGTAGGCCTAATCTTGTTCTACTTCTCCTTCTTCTCGTTCTCTTTCTCCTTCTCGTCCTCCTCTTCCTTCTCCTTCTCCTTCTTCATCCTCTGACTGTATACAGGCCCTACGTACGCCCACATATACTTCTGCAAGACTATACAAAGTCTATGTGTAGGCCTATAATACATGCAAATTTGGTCATTGGAGAAAGGTATGACTTGCGTATTTATATGGACTTTCATCCCGAGGGTAATTTAAGGAACGCTCTGATATTATATAGCCTAAAAGCTAAACTACATAATTATGTATACACATCTTACATGTGTATTAAAAGCATTATTTATTTTTATTTTTACAATTTTGTTTCTCCATTTCTATGGCGCCCCTTTAAGTTGTGTGGGTCTGTGTGTGTGCGTGTGCGCATGTACGGCGTGTTTGTGATTGTCTCGTGCATGCATGGACAAGTAATTCAATGATTCAATTCAATTGGTATGCTCTTGGAATGTGTCGCTTATCAATATCAGTATGTCACTAGAAAACGGCGGCCGATACTAAATAATTTAATGCGTTTGGAAACTATTCTAATTATGTTCACTGCTATCTTTCTCTTCACTATCGACCCTATACATACTACACTCTACTTATACACGAATATTTATTATTTCAGGTAAGACAAGAATGCCAGGCATGAGAAGCATTCGGTCCGACAGAAGATTCCACCCACGAGGAAGTCGAGATATGATGATGTACGCATGGTCAGGTAATTAATTAAGCCATGCTTGTTATGTGCTTCTGTTACAGTATAGGATTCAGTCGTGAGGTCTGACGCATGCCATAAGCACGTGTGATCTCTTCCTCATGGCCGTGCTTCAGTTGGGAGTACATACATATCAGTACAGTTTCATGAAGAGGTAGCATATACTATGTAAATACTTGAATGAAATGAACCTTCTTTCCCTTCAGGCTGCATAGAATTCATCCCTCTGGAGATGGATATGTAAATGAATATGTGTATGTAGATGCGTATGCTTATGCATATGCTTATGTACACATTCCACATGCATTTGCAGCATTGCATAGATCTATGCATTGATATGTATATGCATACTTATCCTACTGTACGTTTACATGTATGTGTAGCCTATATGTAGGCCTATAATCTGCATATGTATATTTATATGTATAAAATTATATATCTTGTGTATATGTATAATATTATGTGTATATATAGACTATGCATATGTATATGTATTTTTCTTTTTCAGTCCATCTGTCTGTTGGAAATACGTCTGTTACCTACTGTTGACTCATCAGAGGCTCCTTAAAACCTTTTTGTATCACCGTGGTTAGACTGATAGCGTCTCTCAAAGTGGTTATCTTGAAGAGGTGCTATATAAATTCTTGGAATGATCGAATGAATGGATGAATATGTACAATCTATATGTATACAGTATATGCATAATTATATGCTGCGAATAGCCTGCACATAGTTTGCTAATTGGCAAAGCCCTGAATAGCATGACTAAGCTTATCCCATGCTACACGACTTCATTCACCGATGATGAACGAGGTCCTGTTTTTATACACCAGCGACTGCGAGTACGGTCATACTGCGATACATGATCTCTTAAACCTGCTAATGCTATGAATCGCTCGTCTGTAGAAGCAAACTCTATGGATTGCAAACTCTATGGACTGCTTTAAGCACACATGAGTAGCGTACTTTCAGGTCTATGTTTATAGGCATAGGGAGGCGAGGTGATGACTACTACGGCTATGTTGGTGTGTATACTTTAGCTGACGAATAGCGGGGCCAGACACCAGAAGACTGCCACGTTAAGAAGTTCAACAAAGAAGACGATATGCCATGCAGTTGCGTCAACATTGTACACGGTCAGTGCTGTACAAACTGTACACATTACGGGATATACATTTAGTGTACGCAGCGAGATGTAATGTAACGCACGTGCATGCTGAGTTTACAGTTATGCTTAACTGTTGAGTCATCGGATTAATTACCAACGCTTTTCAAGTAGGTACATTTCTCTTTATTATCATCATCATCAACTTTCATTATGCACTGTGTAGCCTGGAAACAATGATTTAATGACTCAATCCGTCTTACATAATTATCACTTTGTTATTGTTTCGCATTGTGCACGGTGTAGCCTGGAGAGTTCAGTGATTTAGCCTAGGCTACCGGGTACTGGCTAAATTCCATTTTTCGTATAGTTTGCTTAGATGAGAATGGTCTTCACTTTCTTTGCTGGCCTTGTTCGTTTAGTAAGTAACACTTGTTTAGCCCTTTAAAGGGCATAATGGCCCTGAAGAGTTACAACAATAATAATTACATATTATATGCCTGCTAACTAACCATATAGAGGGAATATATTCGTCATGTGGAAAAGTTGACTTTTAAAAAATGGCAATATTGTGTCCTATACCCATGAAGCCGAAACTTGTAGCGGCAACATTGTTGCCACTGCCCATGAAGCCAAAACTTGTAGTGCCAACATTGTCGCCACTGCCCACTAAGCCCAAATGAACGAATTAGAAAAAAGTGAAACCAAAAAGCAGTGTTGTTGTCAATCATGTAAGAAACATTAGTGAAAATAATAGGAAATTACAGAGTACGGTTTCGTACTAAGTGGCAGGTCAATAGTTGTGTTTCAAGGGCAGTTCACTTATGAAAATCCGCGAAACATGGGTATATGCATAGAGCAAAACAGCAGACGTTGACTTGTATAAACGCTTGTTGGACGTGGACATCTGTACCAAAAAAATAAGCCAGTACAGTGTTCTGTTAGAACAATTCTAGAGGAATGAAGGGGATAGGTGAGAAGACACCTCCTTGTATTTCCTATGACATAACGTGGCACTTCGGCGTGAAAACTCTGACACAGTATCAATGCTGTAGTCGGGAGCGCCTCTGAGTAGAAAGTAGACCCCTACATCTATTTTTAGTTCTGCATTTCTTAGAGAGTCTACCATAGTGACATCTGGTGAAATTAAACATAATAATATGCTTGCAGGAACGTCTCCAGTGCCTTCTAAGTACATCGACCAGTAGAAGTACACTATATTGCCTCTACCCTTTAAAGGGTTAGTAGACCTACTGCTGACTCAAGGACCTACTCTGTTCATCTTAAGTAGATCTTATGGCATAGGCCTATGTATAATATGTAAGCTTTGGCAACCGCACAGCCGTTCACTCAAAATGGGTTAAAGATAAACTGTTATCAGTAAGTCTTACATAGAATTTGATAGAAACCAGTGTAGCTATAATGCTTACTAGCAATAATGCGTATGTTGCTAGAAGACATAAGTAGCCCTATACAATGCTAGAGACACGTGATTTAGAACGAGGAGATAAATCTGGCCTGGTCTTTAGAAATCGTGGAAAAGTCTAATTCCCGACCAAAGGCATGTAGGCCCCCTACTATTAACTTACACATAGGCTAGCGTCCTTCGTAGCCTCGAGCAAAAGACTCCTGCGGGCTGTGTGTATAAGACATAACAGCCAGAGACACTTGTGAGCGAGCGCGTGGCAGAAATATGCGATAAATACTGGCGGCTTTTGAACCAACATATCGCTGGCTTTCTTTCGGTGTATTTTATAACCGCGTCTTTATGGGCGTAGCCTGTATTGTACGTGAGTACTTTTATGATTTATGTACAAACGTATACGCGAGTTTCCGTTGTGGTATACACTTCATGGTGATAAGTCTGTACAAAGAATGAATGTCAGGTAGGCTATAAGTACACATTGTTGTTGAGGCATTTGGATTATGATCAAGTGTCACGTATCGTGAAAACGTAGGCACTCAAAGTCAACGGAGAGCTTGCAATTTATAATAGGTTCCAATTAAGGTGCTGAAGAGCCACTCTAAATGTAAGCTTAATATTTTGACGACGCGTAGGCGGTTGTCCCAAAAGAAATGACCAATGGCTTAAGACGTAAGAAAACCTTGTAGGCCTACACTTTATGTTGGTTTATTACGCTATCATTATAGGGTACAAATTTTACCCTTTCATTATAGGGTAAAAATCACAATGTAAACCAGTCATGGGGCGCGGTGGTGTAGGGGTAGGCTATGTTCTGTGCCTTGAAGCCGGAAGGTTTTGAGTTCAAATCCACCACAAGCCACCGCGTAGGGACCCCGAACATGTCCTTCACTCGCAATTGATCATGCGCTTCAGCGTGAAACTCCGATTCGGTGTCTGTGCTGTAGTCGGAAGCGCCCCTGAGCAGTAATCTTGAAGGGCGCTATAACAAGTGGACATACAAACAAAACATACATGTATACTGACTGCTGTCATTCGATATGTATTAGCATATAATTATAATGTGCATATACTAGGTACGGTAGTAACTATTGAGCAGCTTATAATAACTAGATATTAGCCTACAGTGAAAAGTGCAATGACATCAATATTTCACTGCCATTGATCTTCTGATTGCGTGTATATATCGGCCTGACCATACAGTAGCCTACATAACTCACTGATCGGATGTGGCCTGCACCCACAGCGACACGCAAGCACTTGAGAGTTCCGACAGCTATATAGGCAATCAGTCTAAACAATGATGGCTCAAAAGTTTGAAGTTGTGGGTCGTTTCCGGCTTACCGCCACAATAAAACATCCGTAAACAGCGTAACGCCGCACACATCACCGGATCCCAGCGGTGGGAAGTCTACACACTCAACGAGCAGTAAATTGTCAAATACCGCATCATACTTCTTCTGTTGAGCTATTGTACGTGCATGCACGAGCAGCGTAAGAACAATTGACGAAAACTTTCGAAGCACTAGACAATAAGATGCCTGCCTTCTTTGTCATACACAATAGACTCTTCAAGTGACTATATGAATTAATACGGCGACTAAAATAAGATGCCTGCTTTCTTTGTCATCCATAATAGACAATGTCATCCACAATAGACTATTCAAGTGACCCTATATGAATATTAATATGGCGACTGATTCAAACTGATGTCAATTTGAAGCGTTATTATTATTTATCCTCTTCACAATACCAATAATAGCTGGGTGACTTACGAGGACAAGACAAGTGGTTAACCGTGTCATAACAATGACCGCGACAGCGGTGATAGGCTATTATAATAGGCTATATTCTGCTCTTAGGAAAGAGTAACCTTTGTACTTGTAACGGAAACTCGTAACAACGCTTCTTGTGAAAGTTGACGCCGACAATAATTACTGTGGCGCACAGCTCTGTTTAGATATACATGTACATATGCCTGTCTGTCATTCTGTCTTGTTCTCTGTTTTCATAGGAAACCACTCACGCACGGTGAGTCCTCGCCTGCCATTCAAACGCCCAAGGCAAATTCCGGTGAACCAGCCGCCTGTGAAGAGAGGAGAAGCCCACGCTTGTGACACCGACTGATATATACTTAGAATGCGCTGACAGGCTTAAATAAACGTAAAAATCCTCGACACGGCAATCATAATATATAAGGCTCAACTGCATGCGACGCTTGAGAGCAATTATTATATCTCACGCGGTTGCATCGTCTCAACTATGAACAACATGGTCGTATTTCGGAACTTAATTTCGGTAGTTATGCTTCTCGCTTTGACAAGGACGTCAATAGGAATACCGGTCACTGAAACTACTTTCGACACGTCGGGAGGCGAACTCTCCTCAACATGGGAACTACTAAATGTCACGGAGGTTTGGGTAACCCCCTCTTTCACGGAGGATTGGGTAACGGCTGGTTTTTCTGTATACGAAAACGAGTCGATGGCTGGGGAGTTGCACGAGTGTCGGCTTCGCACGACAGATCGATTAATGTACAATCGAATAAAGGTATTGGTTACCGGTGAGGAAAAATTGAAGCTGATCGAGTACAAGTTGATATTCCGCAACTACAGCTACAACCCGATGAAAACGAACGTCACCAGTCACCACAAGGCCGACACGTGGGCACGGGTCTCGACGGAGCACGGCCAGACCCTGCTCTCCCTCGCCTTCAACTACGGCGTCCTCTCCCTCATGACACTGACCTTCGGAACGACCTCCATGTCGATCGAGCTGGAGGACATTCCGACCGGATGCTTCGGAGACCTGCCGGAGACGCAGAAGGTGGAGATGGTGCAGCAGCTGATGATGCGCGACTTCAAGGACGACGGACCGGTGTCGTTCACTGGACCGGAACGGATATGCCACGAGATCATCGTAGACCAATCGGGTTTCGCCAAGTTCACCGACTGGTGCTGCTCCATCGACGAGATAACCGGAGCGAAGGTCTGCGAGAACAGCAACGCAAACGATTGGCTCCACTTCCTGTACGTCCTGCTGGGCGTCATCCGGTTCGGGGTTCTCTTCTTCGGTCCTCTCATGTTCTTCTCTGCCGTTGGGAGCCTGACGCGGGAAGAGGTTCCCTATACGGTGAAGCTCCAGGAGCCCCTTGTGCGAACAGTGATGGTCTGTCAGGCGGACTCGATCATCGACGATGACATCAAGGTCAAACAGTACCTTGACCTTCACAGTCGTCGGTACCGAGACCTTCCGAAGCTGGTGGAGTCGATGCACAACGTCGAGATGAAGCTACCACTTCCGGCGGGGTCTCTCCAGGGACAGCCGATGGGTCAGCCGTTCCAGGTGAGGATCTCTGAGTACGACATCATGGTCAACTACAAGAGACTGCTGACGGAGAACAAGGTTCCGATCGGATTCTGGAAGACGATCATTCGATCCATCTTCTACTGCAAACTGCGCAACGTCGGACCTTTCATCGATTGCTGCAAGCAGAACATGTTCCGGCATCGGATGTGCTCGTGCGTTCGAACGACGGTGCCGTGGATTAAGTTCTGGCGAAAGGTGGGACTCGGTCTGCTGGTCCTTCTCCTTCCGACGCCCTACTACGTCCGTCTCTTCGTCTTCTACAATTACGAGTACGACGAGGTGATGTCGCGAAAGGCGGCTGTCGAGCGACTCGGTCTGTGGGAGAGTTTCGAGAACAGTCTCGTGCACTACTTCCTTCCAACGCATCCGCTCTTCCTCTGCATTTACGTCATCTACGGCGTCATGGCGATAACGCTGGCATACATGGCGAGAAGGACAGAAGAAGGTCGTTTCCGGAAGATCCTCGTCGGTGCCTTCACCGACCTCAAGCACCTCTCGTGGATCGACGTTCTCAACATGATGGTGTCCAACATCATCTGGCCATTCAAGAAGTACGGAGTTGCGGGTCTCCTCGTCATCTTCGTCTACTGGCCAGTGGCACTTCCAATCACGTTCGTCGTCTATGTCTTTTATTGTCTGCCGACGATCTATCTCACGATCCGGATGTTCTTCTACTCGAAGCGAGCCTTCCTCGAGAAGATCCACAAGAGGACGAGACGACGATACCGCGTCCGGAGGAAGGTCGACAACAGTCTGCATCTGTTCGTCATGGAGAACATCTACAAGCTGCTGTGGGGAGACGACGATGACGTCGTTCGCCGGAGAAGGGACATCGGCAACAGCGGGGCTTCCCTTCGACGACAGAGGTCGAACAGGTTGTCGGATGGATACGAGCTCGACGAGGTAGATAACCTCAACCCCGAACGGTTGCAGAGATTTCGAAGTGTGTCCGTGGCCTCGACAATCGTCCATAGTCAGGTGTGCAACTGGCGTCGCGTTCTTGAACATATCTTCGCGTCCTCGTTGTGCGTCGTCGCGTTGTACTCCGTTCTGATCATTCTGTCGGAGTGCATCGGTTGTCTCGTTGAGATCATGGTCTTCACGATGATGGGGATAATCGTCAACGCTGGTGCCCTGCTCAAGTACATCGCACTCGTCATCCTCGTCGTCGTCTACAGCTACGACTGCTTCAACAACGTCGAGAAGAAGTACCTCAAGCTGAACAAGGCTCTCTTCAACGAGGTCAAGAGCCGCATCAAGGACCTCGAGAAGGTGACCAGTCTCCCGTCGTACCTGCAGGAAAATCGCGGATTCAAATCGCAGGAGTTGAGCGAGCAGGCGGAGTACGAGATGCCGGATGACATCGTGGAGAAGCCCGCTCGTCACTGGTTCATCAACGACCTCGTTCTGTTCATCGATAACGAAGACATGCCCCGCATTCCACGCAAGCTCTTCGAAGATGTCTGTCAGATCCGGGTTGCCGGCGTGCCTGGTCCGGTCTACCTCGGACTGCTGCTCGCGCTGAAACAGTTCCTGAAGATCGCCGTCTTCGTCGCCTTCATCTTCCTCGTCATCCTCTCCTTCGGGAACGTCTACGGTCTGTCGTCGACCAACTCGATGATCGCTGCCCTGGCCGGGGGATCGCTGCCCCTCATCATGCGGACGTTCATGGAGCCGGAGAAGCCGGACATAGAAATGGGAACCGTCAGCTTCAAGAGCAAGCTGGACGAGATAATAAAGAACTTCGCACAGTATTGGCCCATCTATGACTTTTCCTTCGACCTTCACGTGCCAGAGGAAGGGAAGAAGGAAGAGACAGAGAAAGACGATTCTGGAGGAAAAGAAGTTGAGAAGGAGAAGGTGGCTAACGGACCAATAATGACGAACATTTTTTTTCAATGTCACGTCTGTTCCGATGACGTTAATGGTTCTACCGGAAATGTTGTTCTAGACAGTGAGCAGAACATTGTTTCGGAATTGAGGACACCGAACAATACAAATTCCGTGGCAAGGTTGCCAAGCGTTGCCAGTTCGAGGCATGTAGTTACCGATGACAAACATATGACGAACAACATTGGAGGGAGTGTGGGTGTCGGTGGAAGGGAAGGAGGGGTGCGAGTTTGCTTCCAGGAAGAGCCGCCCCAACGTGACGTCGACATTCTCATATGGTTACCGAATCGCTACGATGACATCTGGTTGGACGAATGGTCGGATTTCGGTAACGATACGAATAACACGAACATCGACGACGTTTTTGACAACCGACCCACGGTACTCAACATCTAACAACGGCTATAATTGTCATCACTCAACCGAAGACTCCAGTCTATCGTTACAATGCGTAGCGGAACATCAAAGGATATACTCACACAGATCTGTCGTAGTGAATTGCAGGGTAGTCGGGCGGAGGCATAGGTGCACCGCGAGTCACACAGGGGTGTCTTGCTATAGTCACGTTTAGCGCATCAGGGTTTGTTTGGTACACGCGCCAACGCCGACGACTCCACGAGATGTCGCTATGTACGTCATTCCGGTTTTTTTATATATGAGAAATGAGGAATCATTTCAAAGCGTAAACATCTAAGTCATTGTCAGAGCAATATATGTTATTTGTTAGGAATTCCTTGGAGATGTGTAACCACCCGAATGTTTGAATCCAAAATGTTGCAGTATTTTGTAAATCAGTACGCATACCCGGATGTAAAGAAAGCATTTCTTATGAATTGGGGAATAATCTCTGACGCAATTGTCACTGGACAATCAAGACATCACCTCTAGAGGGAGAGGATTGGCTTTCTATATCGAGTAACGAAGTTTCTTTTTAAACTGAGGAGACCGCTCTTGGACCTGCTGGAGTCTGTAAAGATTGTCTTCTTCGTAAAGAAGACAAACGTAGAAACCAACTTACTGAATGCCAAGAAGGCGGAAGTTGTTCATTTGAGAAGTGGTTGTCATCTTCGATGAACAGTTAATACTTGAAATCCAGAGTTGAGATTTTAATTGTTTACATTGTGTTCATTTGTCGTTTTCATCGTTGCTTTCATAGGTCGCCCTTCCTACTTCATCCTGATCAATGATCACTTCTGATTTTTTTTATTATTTAGATCTTGATGTCATACTTGCCAAGATGACACGTGTCATACGTGTCTTATTTTTATACAGGGGTAACTGACGGCGCACTGCATGACTAGACATTCTGTATTGACGAGGATACTCCTCAGGCATCTTAAACGTGTCCTTGTTTCTATGCAATTCACTTCCAATTTTGGCCTTTTTGCTACAACCACCTTTCCTAATCTACTGCACATCTCCCTCGATCGACCCACATTAATTGATTTTTTGCCTATAGTTGTATTTGATGTTTGTAATGTCGTATGTAACTTATGATGCACTTGAACATTCATATAGATCCTGTCACATGAGAGGCGCCTTGTCAAAATAGTTGGGTATAGGGCTGTCAATCAGGTGCATAAGAGATCGTTTCGGTTCGTGGGAATTTACCGAAGCCGAAGAACGTAGTGAATTATGTATACACAGTTGACGTTGTAGGCTTGGAGCATAGAGACGGTTCATGGACAGTGGACACCCCTTGAATACTGTTTATTTATGTGTTCGGTCTACAACCCCAGTTGTCGTATAGGCTAAACTTGGAGAGAAAGGCCAGGACAATTGCAAGTATCGAATACAATACGCCCATTCGCATAGCGATTCGACACGACTCAAAAACCCTCTTCAAAAACCATTAGGCGATTCAAATTCTGGCTTTAGAATTTTCTTGTGTATGGTTTCTGTACGTCACGATCCATGCTCCATTTAGCGTCTCTAGCCTTGAAGCTGTTTGTTAGATTATCATAGCCCACCGTGTAGATCTTAATACTTCTTGCAGTACTTTATTAATTCGTTAATAGGTCCTTGTCAATAATATTGTCATGCACGATTAGTGAAATAATTGTCACGCGTTTTGAAAGCCACGTCGAATATATATCAATTGGTTCTGGGCGAAAACAATGTGCGTTCAAGGGGTGTTTTCTCAAGAAAAAGATGACAGGCCTATACTTGAATGAAAACAGGCATTCTAAACGATTGAATGTATATCAATGTTGATAGGCCAAGTACTTTTTTTACAGTGTCAGTAAAACTTTTTTTAATCAGACGCTGACTTTTCTGCTCAGAGAACTTTGATTAGTCTTTGTCTGAATGTTTTTATTCACACCAGGACTGTCGCATTGTAAATTATAATTGTTAATCTGCTATGATTGAATAAAAGATGAAGTGGTAATCATCAAGGTGTCTCGAAGGATATAATTAGCCATTGTAATTAAAGAACTTGACCTGGAAGATGAAAAGTTACGGTTAGACCTTTGAGATGTTCATTGTTCTTATACTAAAGGCATCTCCCTCCTTTGAGTCCTTTCTTGGATCACCATCTGCTTTGTAGTAAGCCTTTGTTGTTCTTAAATCTGCAAACGTCTTTTTTGGGACCCGCGTTCATGATTGACAGTGTACTGTTGCCGGTCCCTCAATCTGGAACTCTCTCTCTACCTCCTATGTCCTCTATATACTTTCTTGGCGAGATTACTTTTCGCTGTAAACTAAACTCTTACCTCTTCCAGTCTATTTTGTGGCTCTTAACCCTTCACCGACCAAAGCAGCAAGTAACTATGAGCATATGCCCCTGGTCGGCAACGGGTTAGGCTAATGTTTGCAGGTCTTCAACGTAATGCACTTTTGAACTTTGGCAGGAAGACAATATTAAGCAGTCTATACGGCTGTATTCATCATCATCAATATCATAGGGCTCAATGCCCGTTAGAGTCCGACGCCACTCTCTGTCTGAGTCTGTCTCGCGTCATGCTGCCCAGCCTCAACTTGTCCGGTCAGCAGGTCTGCTCCATACCATTAACATCTTGGAGCATCTAGACCACATTGTCCGATTGAAGAGAATCGTGAAAAAGAGGCATGAAGGACAACGTGGGTCAATGCCCGTTGTGTCCCACGCTCTCTCCCCCGACTCTCTCCACCAGTCTGTCCTGACCGACCTCTGTGCATGTCTGCTTCACATCATGACACCTTGAAGCATCTGGGTAGCCATGTCACTTGTGTCGTGGTTTTGGCTGATTACAATCGTCTTGGTTTTTTTACTGCCAGAGTATCGCCACCCATCTGGCAAACCTTCCTCATTTTGTCCGGGCTTAGGACCGGCACAGGGACTTTGTTGGTTCCCTGTGGCAGAGGATGGATGCAGTTTAACGTCGTGCCCAGGACAAACGGCTGTATTGCATTGTATTAAAATCGTGGGCACGGTCTTGAAAGGCTCTTCATAGTATAGGCTTATGTGAAAAGAGAATGTGACTGGTTCTTATTCAAGCGGTTCAGAAGCCGATACAAAGACATCCAAGTAACCAAGGCCACATTTAAATTTGCCTTTTTTATTCTAATGATGCCATTGCCAACAGATTCTTTAGTCACACACCTTTGTGATTAAACTCTCAGATGATCCAAATTCTTTTCGGTACGGTAACTGTATAAACATTCCACACTTTTCAACTGGTGGTTAACTTCCTTTCCCAGCAGATCTCAACACTAGTATGACCTTGACATGTATAGGCCAATCGTAGTATAATAGCTCTTGGTTTACTTTCGAGTGGGTGTGGGGAGGTACGGTTCCTCGTGCCGACACCATAATACCTTTGTAGCCTATGAATCGACGACGAAAACCTCACTGCGGCGTTAAACATGGTTATACATTTAAAGAAACTGCATGCAATATGATCGTTTTCACTACTTCCCATCACCACTTAGTCTACACAAGGCCATAGCCAGGATTTGATTGGGGGAGGGGAGATTCTTCCGGGTAGAATTTCTGACGAAGCAGCTTTCTTACCACTTTTCGCCTAATTTCATGTTTATTCACTATGTGCTACTGAATGCATTCTATTTTTTACATTTTCATTTCGGGGGTGTTCAAACACCCAAAACACCCCTATAGCTACGGCCTTGCCACTACCACCACAACCACCACCACCACCACCACCCATACCACAATCAACATTCAGTCTACATTACCAACACCAAATTTATCATCCTACAAATTTCAACAATTATTGCCAGACCTATTTAACGACATAATATTATAATAGTCCAAATCTAGTCACTGTTGGCATACCGGGCGGTGTGCACTCATGAAATGTTGCAGTGGCGACTGTCATGTCAGAACAGGAGGCCTATAACCTTGTGACTCTTATAGACTTTGATTCATCGACATTCAGCCCATCGGACGTCTCGAACTTTGCCAGCACTGAGCACATAGACTATGAACGCTCCTTTCTTGGCCTTCGGCGGTTTGACCTTTTCAGGTCACATAGGGTTTAGGTCGGTGTGTTTGTCAATTGTCAGGCAAGACAGAGACTATAATTTACACCGACAATAAGAAATACGAAAGTCTCCGAGTCTTAAGTCGCCTAGACAGTTTCGTCGGAAGTATCTTAGATGCAATCTGGTCTTATAGGTGGCGCCAGCGTACTGAGACGGCGACAAATGGTTGTTAATACCTCAGTCATTCGGTAGATGGCTACGATTCTCACTGGAACAGTCTTTCCGTTAGAAACCTTAACTTCAACATGTCACAGGCGAACAAAGCTCAGCTGTAAAACACATACCAGGAGCCAGGGCCGGACAATCCGGATTAATAAATGTGGGGGCCCCTGTTCAGTAAAACTGTAGGACCCCAACCTCAACTTGCAAAAGGACAATAAAATGATACACAAAACGTGTTGTAGGCTAGGCCTATAGGTCTATTCAACGAACCAACATTCGTCTATTATTAATTCATTACTTCTATTTTTACTTTTTACAATATCAATATGTCTTTTAGTATTCCAATTTCCAGTCTAGTGTTACATTCTTTAGCCTAACGGCGTAATAATAAATATTAAAGTGACTTTTTAACCAAGGTATATATCCAGTGCGCTGATACAAGCAAACAGTGCAGAAGCGATTTTATGCCCCAAATAAATTCTTGGCAGAAAAAAATGTCTGGCAATCTTGCGGCATGACAACGGCTATGACAGGGTAATGGCTTTTTTTTAACCGGGGCATTTGCCTGATTTGCCCTGGTGTAACACCGCCACTTGGTATACAAACTAACATATATATTTCTATATTTCCGTGCTTTCGCCAGGGATAGGCCCTTTCTTTCGTCTTCTTAAGGCTTTCCTTGTGACCAGGCCTGGGTTGGTAGCGCCTCTGAGTAGATTTCTTTAATGGGCGCAGTATAAATTGTTAAAATTTTGTGTTTAAATAAGCAATAAAACTTTTAGCTCTTACTAGCATTTCTGACTGATTTCAATATCAATCTGCCCGGTAATGGAAACTCCAAAAACTCCAATAGGGACTTCCACACATGTGCAAAGGTTATATAGGCTATGCTATTTGTTTGTTTTTGTTTGTATGTGCACTTGTTATAGCACCCCTTCAAGCTCTATCTATCTACTCAGAGGCGCTCCCGAATGCAGAGCGAACACTGCATCGGAGTTTCACGCCGAAGCGCTGATCAATTGTGAGTGAAGGACTTGCCCAAAGTCCTTACGCGGCGAGGTGGATTCGAACCTCGAACCTTCCGGCTCCAAGGCAACGACGATACCACTAAACCACCGCACCCCATGTTAAAATCGGTAGTTTTCAAATAATTTTTCAATTTATTCAGAGATTTAAACTAATTTTTTTACAATCACAAGATTATTAACAACGAAGAAAAAAATTTATACTGTAGGCCTCTGTGTGGGCCCCCATAAAGTGTGGGCCCCTGTTCGGCCAAACATGTCTTAATCCGGCCCTGCCAGGAGTGCATGAAAGAAGACAGTATTATTGCAAGTGTAGGCCTACATGTACTTATCTGAGGACACAAGAATGGTGGGTACTCGTTTTGTTTACAGATTATTGCGGTTTGGGAATGACAATAATATTAACAATCTTATAGGCTAAATAACTCGCAACCTGTGAATCGATTAATAGGCTAATTGACAAATTATTGATGATTGTTCACCTTCTCTTCCTCTGTCCGGGACCTTGGTGTCACTTTGGACCAAGAGCTTACTTTCACGCGGCATATCAACTTGCTATGCCGCAGCTGCTATTACCAATTGCGTCAGCTTAGAGTGGTGCTCCGCTCTTTAACTTTCAGCGCTGCCTTAACGCTTATCCACTCTTTCGTTGTCTCACGTTTAGACTATTGCAGCGCCCTCTATGTGGGTCTGCCGGTGACTCGGGTTGGGTGCTTGGATCGGGTCTTGCGCTCTGCGGCACGCCTTGTCGGTCGCATCCCAAAATTCGGCCATGTCACTGACTATATGCGGGATGTCCTGCACTGGCTCCCTTTCTCACAAAGGGTTACTTACCGAATATCTTCCTTGGTCTGGCGCTGTCTCACGGGTGTGGCCCCTGTCTATTTACCGGAGCTCTGTTGCTCCACCCTGAGCGTCCAGCGCCGTGGCTCTCTTCGCTCTTCTAAGCAGGCTGAGCTTCTTGTCCCCCGGTCACGCACTTCTATTGCGCAGCGCCGTGCCTTTTCTGTTGTTGGCCCTGCAACCTGGAATGGGCTCCCTGTGGAACTACGTCTGATGCCTCGAGCCTTCGAGACTACGTTCTACTCTGCTCTTAAGACTGTTCTCTTTAGCCGTGGTTGGGTCGGGAGCGCTTCTGAGTAGTTATTCTTGAAGAGGCGCTATATAAATGTTGTCTGAAATGAATGAATGAGTGTTGTTTTTGGTGTGCAAATTGCAAATCGTGGACAAGAATTGATAGATGAATGACATTTTTGCTCAACAAAATGCTGTGAAGAAAACTCTATGATTGTTTCAAGTAGGCCTACTAGATAATAAGTGGATAAGTCTGCAAAGTGGTAGATTTTAAATTCGACTTAAAAATCTCTGAAGTTATAGCACTTTAATTCATATTGTCATTCGTGCAACATTCATGTTTATTCTGTGAGTGAGTTGTATTGCATGTGTTAGGCCTAATGGCAAATACCATTGATTGCTGTTTTGTTTTATTATTGTCATTACTGTTGCGTTATATTATGATGTTATTACTCTGACTTTCTGTTGACTACCTTTGGAAACCTCTCTAACTTGACGCAGCTTTCATGCATGAGCATTAAAAAGCTGGCGCCGTGCACTTACTTCGAGTGGCCTTTTAGAAATTTGGAATTTGCCATTACATATCTATAATTTTGTGCTCATTAACGCACTATATTCAATGAAGCCGACGGACCCATTCTGTGACGTCACAGAATCAGCATTACGACCTGTCAGTAGGCCCTATATAGAAGGCAATGTTCTAACCCAATATATGGGGCAGCTTACTTTAGCAATATAATCTAGTCTACAATCTAAAGACTGCCTAAATTAGACAAATCCAGAAAATGGGGCAACAATCCTGACCCCTCGAGTTAATTTTCTAATTCTATTAATGTAATAAATATTTTGTGTCTGAATTGAGCCAATTGTCCGGCATTAAGACGAAAGGCTAGTAGAATTAATTATCTCCTGTTGTGCCTTATTGAACAATCGCTTTATTGATTTTCGCTATCTTTATTGTGCCATTTCGATGCTGCCATTCTGATTTTCGCCACGTAGCCTAACCTGATTGTACTCTGTTTCCGTGGGCCTATAGGCCTATAGCCCGGTAGTTTCTTTCTTGTCTTCTCCCTCCTCTATCTCTGTCAGGCATGTCCTGACAACGAGGATTTAACAATACGTCTCTAAAATTAATCGTTCTGTTCCTGATGTTATCCACCGCTTCTCTCATGACCTGATTGTGCTGTGTCTTTATAGATGGCTTTACCATCATCCAACGTTCATCATCCATGTCTTTGTCTGTTGTCCTCAATATACATGTAGTCTCCGGGGAGAATTTATTCTGGAACATATGCGCCGGGGAAAAGAGTCTGTTTCGAAATAAAGTATCCAGGCGGAGAATTTTAGGGGGGGGGACTCTGTAACGCGACACCGGCGATACTTGGCTGGTGAAAGGAAGGACAGCAAAAGTTAGGCTAAGCCATAGAGTGTTCGTGTGAATTTTCTCGCAAAATGGACATCATCATCATTAGGTCTATTTGCTAGTTCACCAGTCGATTGCTGGTCTTTGAGTTCAAATTGCTCGCAAAGTAGCTTCATGCATGTTATAATATGTGGCATATATGCCTACTTCTTGCATTCATTTTATTTCCGAGAGCTACATCGGCTGCTTTGCATTGTTGTTCAATCCTGTTGCTTTTGTCTTGTTGTAATTTTCTGACTTCTATTGTGACTCTGTGAGCAAGACAAATTGTTTATATTTCGCAAAGTGAGCTCGTTGTTTAACTTGTTTCAAGTTGTTTGACTTTGCCTCTTATATATATAATTTGCCAGTGAATAATTATGATACATCGTTTGAAACTTATTATTTCGGTTTCTTGCACACACACCTTCAAATAATTATGTTCTTGGCTGTAATTTATATTCCTTTCTGAATGCTGGCCCATTGCTGGGTCATGTAGCTTCTACCTTGTCTAGTTTGTCGATCCGTATATTCCTCTTCATCCCGTAATACAAACTTACATACAGTTCTAAATACACCGGCCTGCATAAATAAATTCATATACTTTTCACTGATAAAATATAATCGATTTGCTTTGTTGTGATCAAGGACGTAGTTAGGAATTTTCGTTTGGGGGGGGGGGGGCTTAAGCCTTGAGTATGGCGAGTGCGGCAGTCTATTTAGCCGTAAGCATACAGCGGCTTGATTTATGGAGGGGGGCTTCAGCTTCGTTTGGGGTGGGGGGGGGCCCTCATAGCCCAACGCTAGTTCATAGTAGTTACGTCGCTGGTTGTGGTGCTCTTTATGCTACTGAACAGTCCAGCCAGACTTACGATTGTTTCCAGCATCGTCATAGTTTCGTTGAGTATAAGTTGCCTGTCTGGGTCATTGATGCTTCGTCTCTGTGGCTCTTCCACCTCCTCCTGTCACTGTTCCCTCTTTCATTCCTCCTCCCCTCGGTCGTCGACATCCAGATCCGCCGCCCCAAGCAGAGCTCTCAATCGACCGATGGCAGAGTCATCATGAAGATGATCAGGATGTTGCTGATGGCTGCCGATGTTCGACAACAGTACTGTCTCTCATCCGACAGTTGTCTCCGGTGGTAATTGAACGCCGACCTCTGCTGGTCATCACCTTCGCTCTCATCTCCTCCTTCTCCTCTCCTCCTCTTCTTTCTACTCTTGCTCCCTGTATGTCTGGCCTTCCACTGTCTGTTCCTAAGTTGGTGACCTGCGCCAAGTCGTTGATCTTTCTTGTTATCTGACTGACAAAAAGTTTAAAACGTCAGCAGCTGAGCAACGAAAATGACAACGACAATGACAACAACAATGACAACGACAATGACAACGACAACTAAGATGAAGACAATTGACGACGACGATGACGACGACGATGATTATCAAAGCGGCAATGACGAAGTGGACCAAAAAAAGGAAAAGAAAAGAAGGAAAGGGTACATACAAGTGAAAAAGAAGGGCGAAAAAGCGACGGATGTGGGAACTGGGAATGACAACTAGGAAGAAATGGAGCAACTAAGATGGAAATTACAGGCTGAGATGAGTGAGATGATGATGATGATGATGATGATGATGATGATGATGATGATGATGATGATGATGATGATGATGATGGTTCTCTGCCCCTACACAGGTTCATTGGCTTTACGCCCCAGGGGATGAGACGAGTGAGGTGGTTTCCCGTTGCCTTCCCCACAGACAATGATGGATATGCAACTTGCCCAAGGTCGCTCCGCAGCAGCTTGCGCCACTGCGTCCCACACTTGCTAGCCCGAGATAATCTATACCTCTGAATGTCAACTCCCAGCCCGGGGCTTGAACCGCAGTCCGTTGCAACCAACAGACGTATGCCGCTCTCGCTTACCGGTGTAGCTAACTAGGCCAGAGTGAGATGAGTCAGAAGTATTTTGAGAAGGAATATGCTATGACAGCGTTTCCCAAACTTGTTGGGTCACGGCAGGGATGGGCAAATTACAGGGCAACGTGTAAATGAATTGCAAATTACCAATTGCTGGAGAAAATGTAATTGAATTACAAATTACAAATTACTTTACTCAGAGCCTCAAATTACAAAATTACAAATTACGCGTAATTTCAATTACATCAATTACAAATTACTTTTCGGCTCAAATCATTTTAATAAAAAACCTTAGGCAGAAAGTGCATGCCTTTTCCCATTATTTCTATGTGTATTATTATTTATTGCGTAAGGAAATGTCTATTTAGCTTTCTTTAAGAAACAGCAGCTGTTCAAACAAGTTATTTGATAGAAGTCGTCTGTTGGCCCTTACAATGATGCCTGTAAAACTAAAGAGCCTCTCTAGTCTCTACTGGTGCAGACCAAGGCAGGGCAACGTTAAATCGAATAAACAATTTTTTAGCAGTTGGATAGCTATGAGGCATGCCGCATTGCTAGTTCACTTCCCATGACTTAGTGGTCACTGCACAGTGCACACTAAAACCATAAAATTCTTCATCTTTCTCTCCTTTATGACCACTAGATGCTCTGCAGTATTTTGTTCACTACTGGTGTCATTTTCAGATGTCTTTACCAACAATTTATATAATTATTCTTTTGGTTTGGTCTCAAAACTATATGCAGGTAGCCACATAGCTAAAAATATGGACGAGTCACGGTCGCAAAGATCGTACGTATGATCTAACAAAGAATCTGAACAAAGCTGCATTCAAAGTGGGGCGCGGTGGTGTAGTGGTGGCGCCGTTGCCTTGAAGTCGGAAGGTTCGAGGTTCGAATCCACCTCGCCATGTAAGGACCTTGGGCAAGTCCTTCACTCACAATTGCTCAGCGCTTCGGCGTGAAATTCCTATGGAGTGTCCGCTCTGCAGTCGGGAGCGCTTCTGAGTAGACACTAGTGAGCTTGAAGGGGCGCTAAAACAAGGGCACATACAAACAAAGTAATTTGATTTTGCGGAATGTAATTGAAAATACAAATTACAGGAAGAAATGTAATTGAATTGCAAATTACAAATCACTTTTATACGGAGCAGAAAATTACAAATTACCAATTACAATTGTAATTTAAATTACGTAATTTCAATTAGGCCTATTCAATTAAATTACTGTCCAGTCCTGGGTCACGGAACCATTCGCTTCCTAATATTTTCTCGCGGAACCCCAATCTCAACTAAACGCATTAAAACACGCATAGCCCTGAGAAGCATGGGCCATCTAAACACGCACTATTGTAGAAAGTGTATTTTTCTTATAAAAAAATTAAATTGCACTGTTTTTGAAAACCACGACTCGTGTTTCACAATAGGTCTGTACTTGGAGTAAGCCTACATGAAATTAGAATGCGAATCGAGCAACAGAAACAGTGCAGCGAAACAACTGGCGTTTTCTCTGTAACTGGATTGAGGTCAGAAAGTTGGATTCTTATTACCAGCTGCATTCTTTCGTCGATTTCTATATTTTTGTGCAAGTTCCAGTAAAACATGAGAATGCAGTTTCGCATAAATTTTACGTAGCAAATGGTAAAAGCATGCTGTAGCTGCAGTCCATCATCAGTCCTTTTCGTGCAATTCTGCTCATTGGGCATGCGCAGTTCCTCCATTTCTTCCTGCCCATCGCCAGTTGTTTCGCTGCACTGTTTCTGTTGCTCGATTTGTTTCACCCGGATGGGTCTCAAGCCCACCGCGGAACCCTCCTCCTTTATCCTGGCTTGAGACAGGCACAGGTTTCTTCGAAAAGCAACCTGTGGCAGTTACTGGGGAATATTTTCTCCCAGCTATTCCCTTGCAGGTGATGGCTGATTAGAATTCTGCTGCATTTGCGTTATGTCAATACGTTCGTAGTCTTCACAGAAGAATAAACCGGTATTCGCATACTTTTAATGGTTTCGTATCCAATTATTTTCAAAATTCATAGTAAAATATTTAACGATCTTTTCGCGAAACCCTTGCGCCCACCCCGCGGAACGCGCGGAACCCACTTAGGGAAACACTGTGTTAGGATATGGAATGCGGTTACACACATGCACACGATACACACACACATCCACACATCCACACACCCACCCACACACCTACACACGCGCGCACACATGCCTGTGGCACTGAGATTATACAATTACAATGTGCAGGGCCGTAAATCTGTTACTAAATGTGGGGAGGGAAAATTTTCCCTTCTGAATTGTGTGCATAGTAAGTCTATAGGCCTACCTCCCTCAAAAAACCACCCCAAAGTTAGTGTTAAAAATTGTTGGTTCTAACCTCGCACTATATAGGCCTACTGCATACAGCCTGTAATATGTTCGAAGTACAGGGAACAACACCACTAGTCACTAGAGGTTCTCTTGCCAAACCGAAAGAGTTGAAAGTATTAGGCCTATTTAGTGGCTTATAATTCTCTTCATTTTAACTTCTCCATCTGTATGGTTTAGTATGCATATACACCGTGAGGCATAAAAAAGGAAGCCCCAAGAAAAGTCGTTATTATTTTAACAATTTTCACACAATATCAATAAAATTCAGGAAAATTATAGCCAAATAGCAAACAATGTAAACAAATTAAAGTTTTTGCAATTTACTGTCCGCCTTTAGCTTCTACGCATGCGCGAAGTCGCTTGTGCCATTCACGCACCGCCGAATCAATTATTCGCTGGTCAAGATCGTTCCAAGTTTGCATGATTCCCAGCGCTTACGAAGATCTTCAACATCATGAACTTTTTTTGTACACTACCGGTATCTCATGTATGCATCCCCCGTATTTTATAATCGACGGGATTCAGGTCTGTGCTGTTAGGGGGTCGTAATGTAGGAATTATGAACTTAATGGTTTGCTCTCATGTCTTTTGTTTCTGGTGACGTGTTGTCATGATTATTGTTTTTGTGCACAGTTGTGTTGATAAGGTCGATAATGTGCGTGTTTTTTGGATAACATGTAGTCATGTTTATCTTTTTTTCTTCTTTAACCTTCGCCACACGTATGGGGGTCAAATCGACCCCCAGGGGTATATTTTCATCTGTAACTTCCTAAAATGTGGGCACCAAAAAGTTTCCTTTGGTGACTTTTCCTAAAAATTCCTCCTTGTCAAAATGGTATGAGTGACGTCATACGTTGACGCTTAGTTCTGACGCTGTGACGTCATTTTGGTGAGATCTTAGAGTGAAATTCATGTCCATATCATTAGTGTCCATACAATGAGGTGTATCTCTGCTTCTACGCAAGGTATCTTGAAGATTATTTTTTTGTTTCCAATGTTTTAGGGGTCTGGGAATCCACTCCAGCTACTGACAAATGCCTGACCTTGACGGAAGACCTTGAAATTCAAGGTCACATGATTTTTTACATGACCATACCTATCTCTGCTACTATACCTGTTAGAACAACGAAGTTTTTTGTTTTTTATGGTTATTTGGTACAAGGAACTCAACAAAATATAAACAAACAAAAATGGCTGTTCCAGTTCAGATAGGCAAGGTCACGTGCATAATCACGTGGTCTTGAATTTCTGAAAAAAAATATTCAAGATAGCATGCGAAGAAACAGAGATACACCTGAAAAATCATGTGACCTTGAATTTCAAGGTCATCCGTGAAGGTCACGCATTTTGCAGTAGCTGCAATGAATTCCCTGACCCATAAAACATTAGAAACGAAACAAAAATTATCAAATTCCATGCCCAGGAACAGGTATACCTTGGGGGTCATTTGGACCCCCAAGCATAGAAGACGTAGTTTTTTTGGTCGCGTATGGCGAAGGTTAACTACTGCATTATTGTTGTTTCGTGATACCAGGCTTGCTCTCATGCCTTTTGTTCTTGGTGACGTGTTGTCATACTTATTGCTTTTGAGCACAGTTGTGTTGCTATTTAGTTTACCTGTAACAGTGATTTTCGATAACACATTGATCTTTTTGAAAAGTCCCTGTTGATTATGTTTGATAATGTTGACAATGTTTGATATGTTGATAATGCTGATAATGTACGTGCTGTTCTGATAACATGTAGTCATGTTTATCTTTTTCTTCCTTAACTACTGCATTATTGTTGTTTCATGATACCAGGTTTGCTCCCATGCCTTATGTTTTTTGGGACGTGTTGTCATGCTATTGTTTTTTTAGCACGGTTCAACTTATTGTTTTTTAGCACGGTTGTGTTGCTATTTAGTTACCTACATGTATAATAGTGATTTTTGATAACATACTGTTCTTTCGTAGCTCTTTGAACATTGATAATGTTTGATATTGTTGATAATGTACGTATTTCTTTTTATGATGTGTAGTCATGTTTATTATTTCTTCTTTCTTATTAGAATGATGTCTGACGCATATTTTGTTTATCTTATTCCCTACTGACTCAGCCCCCCCTCCATTTTTTGCTTACTTTCCTGTGCTTCGAGCATGGTTGGTCTGTTTTTTGCTACTACTTTTCATTCATTCTACTTTCGGCTTTGTGCCGTCTGTTTATTCTTTATTTTTTTTAATGTTTGTTTCATTTTTTTCTGTTTTGGTTATTGTGTGCTTATGTCGTTTTCAACTTACAATTGTTTTCATTGCGGTTATGTGGTAGATGGACTATCAGATGAGATTGAATGCGTAGTGTGTAAGTCTTCTTATCATATTCAATGTGTGTCTTTCACTCACGATCTGGAGAGATCAACTTGGTGCTGTTATGCTTGTATCGATTCAAACTTACCATTTTCTTCATGTTCGGCTGATGTTTCTTCTAATGGCATAGACGACAACACCAATTATTTTAGTATTTCTTCCCTGTCTGATAATAGTAAATTTTACTTGAACTTGTGTGATCATAATGATGAATGCAGATCCCTGTTACAGAATGAGGACCTTGACGCTGATTATAATTTCTATAGCACTAGGATTGCTTTTTCAAGCCTATACAAAGTTACCACTCAGTTACCTGAGTTTTATGCTGGCCTCAATACTGTTGATCACTTTTGCTTAACTCACTTGAACTGTCGTAGCATCAATTTAAAGATCCCTGAAACTCATCTCCTCTTATCACAATCTAACACCTCTATTCTCGCTCTCACTGAGACTTGGCTCTCTGATGAATTAGCTTCAACTATTTCAATACCGGGGTATAACTTTATTCATAAGTCTAGGACAATTAAAAGGGCTGGAGGTGTTGGTTTCTTTATTCGATCAGGTATTGATTTTGAAGTGTTGGAGGCTGATTGGTCCAAATCTAAATCTAATACTTTTGAATGTTTGTTTATTAAGCTACCTCAAAAAAGGGGTAAAGATATAATAATTGGTTCCATCTATCGGCCTCCTGGTTCTCCAATCCCTGATTTTCTTGACGACTTTAATGACTCCTTATTGTATTTGTCTAAATCTACCAGCCGAGTGTTTCTTATGGGAGATTTTAATATTAACCTACTTCGGCATAGTGAACACCCCCCTACTGAAGCCTTCCTTAATTCCATGTTTTCGCACAAATTTTTCCCAACCATCCTTAGACCAACGAGAATCACTGATACCACTGCTACACTTATTGATAATATATTTACTAACTGTTTAAGCTTTGGTCAAGATTCCTGTATATTAATTAATGACATCTCCGACCATCTCCCTATCCTTCTTCACATTGACCTCAGCCCTCCACCCCAGATTCTCCCTCCCTACTCTGTGACACGTAAATTCTCCCAGGATGCCAAAGCGACATTTATCAGCTCTCTTCATTCAGCCGACTGGTCTTTTGTTGATGCTATATGTTCAAATAGTGGCCCTAATCTAGCTTATACTGCTTTCTTTAAACAGTATAAAATCCTATATGATAAAGCTTTTCCACTATTAATGGTCAAACAGAAGGGGCGTAACTCTATTAAACAGCCTTGGATGACCAAGTCATTACTCAAATCTTGTAGGAAAAAAGCAAGGCTTCATAAGCAGTTCCTAACTAACCCTACTGCTCTGAACAAACAACTGTTTACCCAGTATCGCAATAAATTTAAATCTGTGAGAAAAGAAATTGAATCTCGTTACTATTCCGACTGTTTTACTCAGTGTGGCAACAACCTTAATCAAACTTGGAAAATAATTAAGCAGGTCCTAAATACTAAGGAAGATTCTTGTCTCCCTGATTCTTTTCATATTGGATCTGAGTCGGTACAGGATCCAGTACTGATTGCTAATGCCTTTAATAATTATTTCACCACTATAGGAACCACGCTTGCTTCCAAAATTCCAAATGTTACAACCCCTTTTGAACACTTCATGCCTTCTCCTCCTATGTGCTCTTTTGGTATAACTCCAACCTCCGACTTGGAGATTATCCAGGTCTCTAGTTTATTAAAAGCATCTTTTTCTAGCCCAGATGAAATCAGTCCTTCAATTGCCAAATCCTCTATACAGTCTATTGCTATCCCCCTCAGTACTATTATAAATGCCTCTTTTGCTACTGGTCTTGTACCTAATGAGTTGAAAATTGCTAAAATTTCCCCCATTTTCAAATCTGGGGAAAAAAATTGATTAGTAATTATCGTCCAATATCTGTATTATCTTTTTTTTCTAAAATATTTGAAAAACTCATGTGCAACAGAGCAACTGATTATCTTGTCAAGTTTAAATTGCTATCCTCTACTCAATATGGCTTTCAACAGAACCTCTCTCCTTATATGGCCCTGTTAGACCTTCAAAACAATATTACTGATTCAATGGATGTGAAAAAATTCTCATTGGGTATTTTCTTCGATTTATCAAAGGCTTTTGACACTGTAGACCATAATATCCTAGTAAAAAAACTTGAGTACTATGGCTTCCTTGGTGTTAGTAATCATTGGTTCCTGGATTACCTTACTAATAGAACCCAATATGTTTATTTCAAGGGTAAAAAATCCTTAGCCTTGAATATTTTATGTGGTGTACCCCAAGGGTCAATACTTGGCCCTCTTCTATTCTTGTTATATATTAATGACTTGTCTATGACCTCTTCCTTGTTTAAATTTATACTCTTTGCCGATGATACTAATGTTTTTCTTTCTCACCATTCCATAGATCATTTGTTTGCCATAGCAAATAATGAACTAGCCACAATTGAAATATGGTTTAAAACCAATAGACTTTCTTTGAATATTGATAAAACTAATTTTATTTTATTCCATACAAACAGGAAAAAAGTTCCTGATATAACAAGGCCACTCTTAATTAATAATGTACCTATTACCCAAGTTAATTCGTCCAAATTTCTTGGGGTTATTGTTGATAAGCACCTTACGTGGGTTGACCACATTTCAGCAATTGCCAAGAAAATTGCGAAAAATATTGGGGTTCTTCACAGGATTAAGCACTGCCTTCCTAAAACTATTCTTTTTCATCTGTACTATTCACTTATATTTCCATATTTATCTTATTGTAATATCTCCTGGGGTTCTAATTACCCATCACGTCTTAAATCCTTGATTACCTTGCAAAAACGTGCCTTAAGACTAATTTGTGGTGTTCAATGGTGGTCTAGCTCTATCCCACTATACTATAATCACATGGTGCTATCTCTTCTTAATATTAACAGATTCCAAATTTGTCTCTTTATGCACCGCTATTGTCACAATCTCCTGCCCAGCTCGTTTAACAAATACTTCATTACTGGCTCTGAATTACATCACCATGCCACTAGATATGCTAATTGCTATCGTAGTGATTTTGCGCACTTAAAAATCAAACAGTTTTCAATAAAATACCTAGGACCTAAGATATGGAATGCCCTCCCAATCTACATCTCCGACCTACGGTCCACCCCCCTCTTTAAAAACCGGCTTAAAAAGTTTCTTATTGAATCTGATATAATTTCCTAGCTTTTATTTCAATTGCATTTGCCCTCTGTCTATTATAATATTATGACTTCCCAATCCACATGGCTTGTAGCTGGACTTATAAAAAGTTGTATATTAATGACTATTTGTATGTTTTTTTGCTGTTGTTAATTTAGCAATTGCACTGTTGTTCAAACTGCTTAATTTTGCTGTCGTATTATGCCTTCATGCTGTTTGCACCTGTTATTTACTATCGAATTACCTCATTCATCCGCTTCGTTTATAGCTTAATTTACTTTCGTGAATGTATACACTTACCCTCTAACTTTTGCTTTGCCTTGACTTTCTACTACGACCATTCTCATCTTCCCTTTACTATTCTTCCCTGCTCAACTCGTTTTCCTATTGCTTCGCCACACACTCAATTTTCTTTGCTCTCCACCATCTGATTTCTCCCTGCCTGATGTGGTTGCCCAGGCTTAGCGGGCTCACACCCTTTCTGGGCTACCTATTCTTAGGGATCCTCTCTATCACTTTAGACTAACATTTTAGCTGCTCAATTCTTATGTGCTTTATTATATTATTTCCTCTGATTTATTTGAGTGTTTTTTTGCATTGATCTC